>JAYKKM010000511.1:1062500-1481197 GCA_035772405.1 Chrysogorgia sp. JL179-B06 | reverse complement strand
CAATTTTGAAAACTCTAAAGTGCCGAAATTGTCCACGGACTTTGACGCCCGATTACTACCGGACCGGAAATGAAAAAACCGGTAAGTGACTCACAGTTTTGGAAAGCGCGGGACACGCTCTTTCAGATGCAGAATAAATTTTCCAATTTTGAAAAATCTAAAGTGCCGAAATTGTCCACGGACTTTGACGCCCGATTACTACCGGACCGGAATTGAAAAACTCGAAAGTGCGTCACAAGTTTTGGCAAGCGCGGGAAACGCTCTTTCAGATGCAGAAATAATTTTCCCAATTTGTGAAAAATCTAAAGTGCCGAAATTTTCCACGGACTTTGACGCCCGATTACTACCGGACCGTAAATGAAAAACCGGAAGTGCGTCACAGTTTTTGAAAGCGCGGGAAACGCTCTTTCAGATGCAGAAATAATTTTCCAATTTTGAAAAATCCTGAAAGTGCCGAAATTTGGTCCACGGGACTTTGACGGGCCCCCGATTACTACCGGAAACCGGAAATGAAAAACCGGAAAGTGCGTCACAGTTTTGGAAAAGCGCGGGAAGCGCTTCTTTCAGATGCAGAAATAATTTTCCAATTTTTGAAAAAATCTAATAGTGCCGAAATTGTCCACGGGACTTTGACGCCCGATTACTACCGCGACCGGTAAATGAAAAACCGGAAGTGCGTCAACAGTAGTTGGAAAGCGCGGAAACGCTCTTTCAGATGCAGCAAACAATTTTTCCAATTTTGAAAAATCTAAAGTGCCGAAATTGTCCACGACTTTGACGCCGATTACTACCGGACCGGAAAATGAAACACCGGAAGTGCGTCACAGTTTTGGAACGCGCGGGAAACGCTCTTTCAGATGCAGCAATAATTTTCCAATTTTGAAAAATCTAAAGTGCCGAAATTGTCCACGGACTTTGACGCCCGATTACTACCGGACCGGAAATGAAAAACCGGAAGTGCGTCACAGTTTTGGAAAGCGCGGGAAACGCTCTTATCAGATGTGCAGCAATAATTTTCCAATTTTTGAAAAATCCTAAAGTGCCCGAAAATTGTCCACGTGACTTTGACGCCCCCCCGATTACTACCAGGACCGGAAATGAAAACAACCGGAAGTGCGTCACAGTTTTGGGAAAGGCGCGGGAAAACGCCTCTTTCAGATGCAGAAATAATTTTCCAATTTTGAAAATCTAAAGTGCCGAATATTCGTCCACGGACTTTGACGCCCGATTACTACCGGACCGGAAATGAACAACCGGAAGTGCGATCACAGTTTTGGAAAGCGCGGGAAACGCTCTTTTCAGATGCAGAAATAATTTTCCAATTTTGAAAAAATCTAAAGTGCCGAAATTGTCCACAGGACTTTGACGCCCGATTACTACCGGACCGGAAATTGAAAAACCGGAAGTTGCGTCACAGTTTTGGAAAGCGCGGGAAACGCTCTTTCAGATGCAGAAAATCATTTTCCCAATTTTGAAAAATCTAAAGTTCCGAAATTTGTCCACGGACTTTGACGCCCGATTACGTACCAAGGACCGGAAATGAAAAAAAAACCGGAAGTGCGTCACAGTTTTGGAAAGCCGGGAAACCGCTCTTTCAGATTGCAGAAATAATTTTCCAATTTTGAAAAACTCTAAAGTGCCGAAATTGCTCCGCGGACTTTGACGCCCGATTACTACCGGTACCGGAAATGAAAAACCGGAAAGTGCGTCACAGTTTTTGGAAAGCGCGTGGAAAACGCTCTTTCAGATGCAGAAACAATTTTCAAATTTTGAAAAATCTAAAGTGCCGAAATTGTCCACGGACTTTGACGCCCGATTACTACCTGGGACCGGAAATGAAAAAACCGGAAGTGCGTCACAGATTTGGAAAGTCGCGGGAAACGCTCTTTCAGATGCAGAAACACATTTTCCAATTTTGAAAAATCTAAAGTGCCGAAAATTGTCCACGGACTTTGACGCCCGATTACTACCAGGACGAGAAATGAAAAACCGGAAGTGCGTCACAGTTTTGGAAGAGCGCGGGGAAACGCTCTCCCCTTCTAGATGCAAGAAATAATTTTTCCAATTTTGAAAAATCCTAAAGTGGCCGAAAATTGTCCACGGACTTTGATCCCGATTACTACCGGACCGGAAATGAAAAACCGGAAGTGCGTCACAGTTTGGAAAGCGCGGGGGAAACGCTCTTTCAGATGCAGAAATAATTTTCCAATTTTGAAACAATCTGAAAGTGCCGAAATTGTCCACGGACTTTTTGACGGCCCCGATTACTACCGGCCCGGAAATGAAAAACCGGGCGTGCGTCACAGTTTTTGGACAAGCGGCGGGCAACGCTCTTTCAGACTGCAGAAATAAATTTTCCAATTTTTGAAAAATCCCCCAACACACACAAACAACCCCCCCCCCACCCCCCCCCCCCCCCCCCACCCCCCACCCCTCCCACCACAAGTGCCGAAATTGTCCACGGACTTTTGACGGCTCGATTACTAAACGGGACCGGAAATGAAAAACCGGAAGTGCGTCACAGTTTTGGAAAGCGCGGGAGGAAACGCTCTTTCTAGATGCAGAAATAATTTTCCCGAAATTTTGAAAAATCTAAAGTGCCGAATATTGTCCACGGACTTTGGACGCCACGATTACTACCGGACCGGAAAATGAAAAACCGGGAAGTTAGCGTCACAGTGTTGGAACGCGCGGGAAACGCCTCATTTCAGACTGCAGCAACAATTTTCCAATTTTGAAAAATCTAAAGTGCCGAAAATTGTCCACGGACTTTGACGCCCGGATTACTACCGTGACCGGAAAATGAAACACCGGAAGTGCGTCACAGTTTTTGGAAAAGCGCGGGAAACGCTCTTTCCAGGATGCAGCAATAATTTTCCAATTTTGAAAAATCTTAAAGTGCCGAAATTGTCCCACGGACTTGACGCCCGATTACTACCGGACCGGAAATGAAAAACCGGAAGTGCGTCACAGTTATTGGAAAGCGCGGGAAACGCTCTTTCAGCTGCAGAAATCATTTTTCCAATTTTGAAAAATCTAAAGTGCCACGAAATTGTCCACGGACTTTGACGAGCCCGATTACTACCGGACCGGAAATGAAAAAACCGGAAGTGCAACGTCACAGTTTTGGAAAAGCGCGGGAAACGCTCCTTTTCAGATGCAGAAATAATTTACACTTTTTGAACAAATCTAAAGTGCCTGAAATTGTCCCACGGACTTTGCAACGCCCGATTACTACCGGACCGGAAATGAAAAACCGGAAGTGCGTCACAGTTTTGGAAAGCGCGGGAAACGCTCTTTCAGATTGCAGCAATAATTTTCCAATTTTGAAAAATCTAAAGTGCCGAAATTGTCCACGACTTTGACCGCCCGATTACTAAACCGGGACCGCGAAATGAAAAACCGGAAGTGCGTCACACGTTTTGGAAAGTCGCGTGGAAAACGCTCTTTCAGATGCAGAAAACAATTTTCCAATTTTGAAAAAATCTAAAGTGCCGAAATATGTCCACGGACTTTGACGCCCGATTACTACCGGAACCGGAAATGGAAAAACCGGAAGTGCGTCACAGTTTTGGAAAGCGCGGGAAACGCTTCTTTTCAGATGCAGAAACAATTTTCTCAATTTTGAAAAATCTAAAGAGATGCCGAAATTGTCCACGGACTTTGACGCCCCGATTACTAACCGAGACCGGAAAAGGAAAAACCTGGAAGTGCCGTCAGACAGTTATTGGAAAGCGCGGGAACACGCTCTTTCAGATGCAGAAATAATTTTCTCAATTTTGAAAAATCTTAAAGTGCCGGAAATTGTCCACGGACTTTGATCCGATTACTTCCGGACCGGAAAATGAAAAACATCGGAAGTGCGTCACAGTTTGGAAAGCGCGGGAAACAGCTCTTTCAGATGCAGAAATAATTTTCCAATTTTGAAAAAATCTAAAAGTGCCGAAATTGTCCACGGACTGTTGAACGCCCGATAACTACCGGACCGAAATGAAAAACCGGAAGTGCGGTCCACAGTTTTGGAAAGCGCGGGAAACGCTCCTTTCAGATGCAGAAATAATTTTACCAATTTTGAAAAATCTAAAGTGCCGAAATTGTCCACGGACTTTGACAGCCCCCGATTACTACGGGACCGGAAATGAAAAAAACCGGAAGTGCGTCACAGTTTTGGAAAGCGGCGGGGAAACGCTCTTTCAGATGCAGAAATAATTTTCCAATTTTGAAAAATCTAAAAGTGCCGAAATTGGTCCACAGACTTAGACGCCCCGATACTTAACCGGGAGAACCGGAAATGAAAGAACCGGAAGTGCGTCACAGTGTTGGAAAGCGCGGGAAACGCTTCTTTCAGATGCAGCAAAACAATTTTCCCAATTTTGAAAAATCTAAAGTGCCGAAATTGTCCACGGACCTTTGACGCACGAATACTACCAGGACCGGAAATGAAACACCGATAAAGTGCGTCACAGTTTTGGAAAGCGCGGGAAACGCTCTTTCAGATGGCAGCAGATAAATTTTCCAATATATAGAAAAATCTAAAGTGCCGAAATTAGTCCACGGGACTTTGATGACGCCCGATTACTACCGGACCGGGGAAATGAAAAACCGGAAGTGCGTCACAGTTTTGGAAAGCGGCGGGAACCGCTCCTTTCAGATGCAGAAATAATTTTCCAATTTTGAAAAATCTAAAGTGCCGAAATTTTCCAACGGACTTTGATCCCGATTACTTTCGGACCGGAAATGAAAAACCGGAAGATGCTCGTCACAGTCTTTGGGAAAGCGCGGGAAACGACTCTTTCAGATGCAGAAATAGATTTTCCAATTTTGAAAAATCTAAAGTGCCGAAATTGTCCACCGGACTTTGAACGCCCGATTACTACCGGACCGGAAATGACAAAACCGGAAGTGCGTCACAGTTTTGGAGAAGCGCGGGAAACGCTCTTTTCAGATGCAGAAATAATAATTTCCAATTTTTGAAAAAATCTAACAGCTGCCGAAATTGTCCACGGACTTTGACGCTCCGATTACTACCGGTACCGCGAAATGAAAAACACCGGAAAGTGCGTCACAGTTTTGGAAAGCGCGGGAAACCGCTCTTTCAGATGCAGCAATAATTTTCCAATTTTGAAAAATCTAAAGGTGCCGAAATATGTCCACGGACTTTGACGCCCGATTACTACCGGACCGGAAATGAAAAAAAACCGGAAGTAGCGTCCACAGTTTATGGAAAGCGCGGGAGGAAACGCTCTTTCAGATGCAAGGAAATTAAATTTTCCAATTTTGAAAAAATCTAAAGTGCCGAAATTGTCCACGGACTTTGACGCCCGATTACTTTCGGACCCGGAAAATGAAAAAACCGGAAGGTGCGTCACAGTTTTGGAAAGCGCGGGAGGAAACGCTCCTTTCAGATGCCAGGAAATAATTTTCCCTAATTTTGAAAAATCTAAAGTGCCGAAATTGGTCCACGGACTTGGACGCCCTATTAACTACTCGGACCGGAAATGAAAAACCGGAATTGTTGTCATTCTTCGGTGGAGTTGCGTCACAGTTTTGGACAAGCCGCGGGGAAACGCTCTTTCAGATGCAGAAATAAATTTTCCAGAATTTTTGAAATAATCTAAAGTGCCGAAATTGTCCACGGGACTTTGACGCCCGATTTTAAAAAAAAAACTACCGGACCGGAAATGAAAAAACCGGAAGTGCGTCACAGTTTTGGAAAGCGCTGGGGAAACGCTTCTTCTCAGATGCAGAAATAATTTTCCAATTTTGAAAAATCTAAAAGTGCCGAAATTGTTCCACGGACTTTGACGCCCGATTACTACCCGACCGGAAATGAAAAACCGGGAAGTGCGATCCACAGTGTTTGGAAAGCGTCGGGGAAACGCTCTTTCAGATGCATGCAACAAATTTTCCAATTTTGAAAAATCTAAAGTGCCGAAATTGTCCACGACATTTGACAGCCCGATTACTACCGGACCGGAAATGAACCACCGGAAGATGGCGTCACAGTTTTGGAAAGCGCGGGAAACGCTCATTCAGATGCCAGCAATAATTTTCCCAATTTTGAAAAAATCTAAAGTGCCGAAATTGTCCACGGACTATTGACGCCCGTATTACTACCGGGCACCGGGAAATGAAAAACCGGAAGTGCGTCAACAGTTTTGGAAAGCGCGGGAAACGCTCTTTCAGATGCAGAAATAATTTTCCAATTTTGAAAAATCTAAAGTGCCCGAAATTGTCCACGGACTTTGACGCCCGATTACTACCGGACCGGAAATGAAAAACCGGAAGTGCGTCACAGTTTTGGAAAGCGCGGGAAACGCTCTTTCAGATGCAGCAATAATTTTCCAATTTTGAAAAAATCTAAAGTGCCGAAATTGTCCACGGACTTTGACGCCCGATTACTACCGGACCGGAAATGAAAAACCGGAAGTGCGTCACAGTTTTGGAAAGCGCGGGAAACGCTCTTTCAGATGCAGCAACTAATTTTCCAATTTTGAAAAATCTAAATTGCCGAAATTGTCCACGGACTTTGACGCCCGATTACTACCGGACCGGAAATGAAACACCGGAAGTGCGTCCACAGTTTTGGAAAGCGCGGGAAACGCTCTTTCAGATGCAGCAATAAATTTTCCAATTTTGAAAAATCTAAAGTGCCGAAATTGTCCACCGGACTTTGACGCCCCGATTACTACCGGACCGGAAATGAAAAACCGGAAGTGCGTCACAGTGTTGGAAAGCGCGGGAAACGCTCTTTCAGATGCAGAAATAATTTTCCAATTTTGAAAAATCTAAAGTGCCGAAATTGTCCACGGACTTTGACGCCCGATTACTACCGGACCGGAAATGAAACACCGGAAGTGCGTCACAGTTTTGGAAAGCGCCGGGAAAACGCTCTTTCAGATGCAGAAATAATTTTTCCAATTTTGAAAAATCTAAAGTGCCGACATTGTCCACGGACTTTGACGCCCGATTACTACCGGACCGGAAATGAAAAAACCGGAAGTGCGTCACAGTTTTGGAAAGCGCGGGAAACGCTCTTTCAGATGCAGCAATAATTTTCCAATTTTGAAAAATCTAAAGTGCCGAAATTGTCCACGGACTTTGACGCCCGATTACTACCGGACCGGAAAATGAAACACCGGAAGTGCGTCACAGTTTTGGAAAGCGCGGGAAACGCTCTTTCAGATGCAGCAATAATTTTCCAATTTTGAAAAATCTAAAGTGCCGAAATTGTCCACGGACTTTGACGCCCGAATACTACCGGACCGGAAATGAAAAACCGGAAGTGCGTCACAGTGTTGGAAAGCGCGGGAAACGCTCTTTCAGATGCAGAAATAATTTTCCAATTTTGAAAAATCTAAAGTGCCGAAATTGTCCACGGACTTTGACGCCCGATTACTACCGGACCGGAAATGAAAAAACCGGAAAGTGCGTCACAGTTTTGGAAAGCGGCGGGAAACGCTCTTTCAGATGCAGCAATAATTTTCCAATTTTGAAAAATCTAAAGTGCCGAAATTGTCCACGGACTTTGACGCCCGATTTACTACCGGACCGGAAATGAAAAACCGGAAGTGCGTCACAGTTTTTGGAAAGCGCGGGAAACGCTCTTTCAGATGCAGAAATAATTTTCCAATTTTTGAAAAATCTAAAGTGGCCGAAATTGTCCACGGACTTTGACGCCCGATTACTACCGGACCGGAAATGAAAAAACCGGAAGTGCGTCACAGTTTTGAAAGCGCGGGAAACGCTCTTTCAGATGCAGCAATAATTTTCCAATTTTGAAAAATCTAAAGTGCCGAAATTGTCCACGGACTTTGACGCCCGATTACTACCGGACCGGAAATGAAAAACCGGAAGTGCGTCACAGTTTTGGAAAGCGCGGGAAACGCTCTTTCAGATGCAGAAATAATTTTCCAATTTTGAAAAATCTAAAGTGCCGAAATTGTCCACGGACTTTGACGCCCGATTACTACCGGACCGGAAATGAAAAACCGGAAGTGCGTCACAGTTTTGGAAAGCGCGGGAAACGCTCTTTCAGATGCAGCAATAATTTTCCAATTTTTGAAAAATCTAAAGTGCCGAAATTGTCCACGGACTTTGACGCCCCGATTACTACCGGACCGGAAATGAAAAACCGGAAGTGCGTCACAGTTTTGGAAAGCGCGGGAAACGCTCTTTCAGATGCAGCAACAATTTTCCAATTTTGAAAAATCTAAAGTGCCAAAATGTCCACGGACTTTGACGCCCGATTACTACCGGACCGGAAATGAAACACCGGAAGTGCGTCACAGGTTTTGGAAAGCGCGGGAAACGCTCTTTCAGATGCAGCAATAATTTTCCAATTTTGAAAAATCTAAAGTGCCGAAATTGTCCACGGACTTTGACGCCCGATTACTACCGGACCGGAAATGAAAAACCGAAAGTGCGTCACAGTTTTGGAAAGCGCGGGAAACGCTCTTTCAGATGCAGAAATAATTTTCCAATTTTGAAAAATCTAAAGTGCCGAAATTGTCCACGGACTTTGACGCCCCGATTACTACCGGACCGGAAATGAAACACCGGAAGTGCGTCAACAGTTTTGGAAAGCGCGGGAAACGCTCTTTCAGATGCAGAAATAATTTTCCAATTTTGAAAAATCTAAAGTGCCGAAAATTGTGCCACGGACTTTGAATCCCGATTACTACCGGACCGGAAATGAAAAAACCGGAAGTGCGTCACAGTTTTGGAAAGCGCGGGAAACGCTCTTTCAGATGCAGCAATAATTTTCCAATTTTGAAAAATCTAAAGTGCCGAAATTGTCCACGGACTTTGACGCCCCGATTACTACCGGACCGGAAATGAAACACCGGAAGTGCTTCACAGTTTTGGAAAGCGCGGGAAACGCTCTTTCAGATGCAGCAATAATTTCCAATTTTGAAAAATCTAAAGTGCCGAAATTGTCCACGGACTTTGACGCCCGATTACTACCGGACCGGAAAATGAAAAACCCGAAGTGCGTCACAGTGTTGGAAAGCGCGGGAAACGCTCTTTCAGATGCAGAAATAATTTTCCAAATTTGAAAAATCTAAAGTGCCGAAATTGTCCACGGACTTTGACGCCCGATTACTACCGGACCGGAAATGAAACACCGGAAGTGCGTCACAGATTTTGGAAAGCGCGGGAAACGCTCTTTCAGATGCAGCAATAATTTTCCAATTTTGAAAAATCTAAAGTGCCGAAAATTGTCCACGGACTTTGACGCCCGATTACTACCGGACCGGAAATGAAAAACCGGAAGTGGCGTCACAGTTTTGGAAAGCGCGGGAAACGCTCTTTCAGATGCAGAAATAATTTTCCAATTTTGAAAAATCTAAAGTGCCGAAATTGTCCACGGACTTTGACGCCCGATTACTACCAGACCGGAAATGAAAAACCGGAAGTGCGTCACAGTTTTGGAAAGCGCGGGAAACGCTCTTTCAGATGCAGCAAAAATTTTCCAATTTTGAAAAATCTAAAGTGCCGAAATTGTCCACGGACTTTGACGCCCGATTACTACCGGACCGGAAATGAAAAACCGGAAGTGCGTCACAGTTTTGGAAAGCGCGGGGAAAACCGCTCTTTCAGATGCAGAAATAATTTTCCAATGTGAAAAATCTAAAGTGCCGAAATTGTCCCACGGACTTTGACGCCCGATTACTACCGGACCGGAAATGAAACACCGGAAGTGCGTCACAGTTTTGGAAAGCGCGGGAAACGCTCTTTCAGATGCAGCAATAATTTTCCAATTTTGAAAAATCTAAAGTGCCGAAATTGTCCACGGAACTTTGACGCCCCGATTACTACCGGACCGGAAATGAAAAAACCGGAAGTGCGTCACAGTGTTGGAAAGCGCGGGAAACCTCTTTCAGATGCAGAAATAATTTTCCAATTTTGAAAAATCTAAAGTGCCGAAATTGACCACGGACTTTGACGCCCGATTACTACCGCACCGGAAATGAAAAACCGGAAGTGCGTCACAGTGTTGGAAAGCGCGGGAAACGCTCTTTCAGATGCAGCAATAATTTTCCAATTTTTGAAAAATCTAAAGTGCCGAAATTGTCCACGGACTTTGACGCCCGATTACTACCGGACCGGAAATGAAACACCGGAAGTGCGTCACAGTGTTGGAAAGCGCGGGAAAACGCTCCTTTCAGAATGCAGAAATAATTTTCCAATTTTGAAAAATCTAAAGTGCCGAAATTGTCCACGGACTTTGACGCTCCCGATTAACTACCGGACCGGAAATGAAACACCGGAAGTGCGTCACAGTTTTGGAAAGCGCGGGAAACGCTCTTTCAGGATGCAGAAATAATTTTCCAATTTTTGAAAAATCTAAAGTGGCCGAAATTGTTCCCACGGACTTTGACGCCCGATTACTACCGGTACCGGAAATGAAAAAACCGGAAGTGCGTCACAGTTTTTGGAAAGCGCGGGAAACGCTCTTTCAGATGCAGAAATAATTTTCCAATTTTGAAAAATCTAAAGTGCCGAAATTGTCCACGGACTTTGACGCCCGATTACTACCGGACCGGAAATGAAAAACCGGAAGTGCGTCACAGTTTTGGAAAAGCGCGGGAAACGCTCTTTCAGATGCAGCAACAATTTTATCCAATTTTGAAAAATCTAAAGTGCCGAAATTGTCCCACGGACTTTGACGCCCGATTACTACCGGACCGGAAATGAAACACCGGAAGTGCGTCACAGTTTTGGAAAGCGCGGAAAACGCTCTTTCAAGATGCAGAAATAATTTTCCAATTTTGAAAAATCTAAAGTGCCGAAATTGTCCACGGACTTTGACGCCCGATTACTACCGGACCGGAAGTGAAAAACAGGAAGTGCGTCACAGTTTTGGAAAGCGCGGGAAACGCTCTTTCAGATGCAGAAACAATTTTCCAATTTTGAAAAATCTAAAGTGCCGAAATTGTCCGCGGACTTTGACGCCCGATTACTATCGGACCGGAAGTAAAAAACAGGAAGTGCGTCACAGTTTTGGAAAGCGCGGGAAACGCTCTTTCAGATGCAGAAACAATTTTCCAATTTTGAAAAATCTAAAGTGCCGAAATTGTCCAGACAAATGACGCGACTTTGACGTCCGATTACTACCGGACCGGAAAGTGAAAAACAGGAAGTGCGTCACAGTTTTGGAAAGCGCGGGAAACGCTCTTTCAGATGCAGAAACAATTTTCCAATTTTGAAAAATCTAAAGTGCCGAAATTGTCCACGGACTTTGACGCCCGATTACTACCGAACCGGAAATGAAAAACCGGAAGTGCGTCACAGTTTTGGAAAGCGCGGGAAACGCTCTTTCAGATGCAGAAATAATTTTCCAATTTTGAAAAATCTAAAGTGCCGAAATTGTCCACGGACTTTGACGCCCGATTACTACCGGACCGGAAGTGAAAAACAGGAAGTGCGTCACAGTTTTGGAAAGCGCGGGAAACGCTCTTTCAGATGCAGAAACAATTTTCCAATTTTGAAAAATCTAAAGTGCCGAAATTGTCCACGGACTTTGACGCCCGATTACTATCGGACCGGAAGTAAAAAACAGGAAGTGCGTCACAGTTTTGGAAAGCGCGGGAAACGCTCTTTCAGATGCAGAAATAATTTTCCAATTTTGAAAAATCTAAAGTGCCGAAATTGTCTACGGACTTTGACGCCCGATTACTACCGGACCGGAAATGAAAAACCGGAAGTGCGTCACAGTTTTGGAAAGCGCGGGAAACGCTCTTTCAGATGCAGAAACAATTTTCCAATTTTGAAAAATCTAAAGTGCCGAAATTGTCCAGACAAATGACGCGACTTTGACGCCCGATTGCTACCGGACCGGAAGTGAAAAACCGGAAGTGCGTCACAGTTTTGGAAAGCGCGGGAAACGCTCTTTCAGATGCAGCAACAATTTTCCAATTTTTAAAAATCTGAAGTGCCGAAATTGTCCACGGACTTCGATCCCGATTGCTACCGGACCGGAAATGAAAAACCGGAAGTGCGTCACAGTTTTGGAAAGCGCGGGAAACGCTCTTTCAGATGCAGCAATAATTTTCCAATTTTGAAAAATCTAAAGTGCCGAAATTGTCCACGGACTTTGACGCCCGATTACTATCGGACCGGAAGTAAAAAAACAGGAAGTGCGTCACAGTTTTGGAAAGCGCGGGAAACGCTCTTTCAGATGCAGAAATAATTTTCCAATTTTGAAAAATCTAAAGTGCCGAAATTGTCTACGGACTTTGACGCCCGATTACTACCGGACCGGAAATGAAAAACCGGAAGTGCGTCACAGTTTTGGAAAGCGCGGGAAACGCTCTTTCAGATGCAGAAACAATTTTCCAATTTTTAAAAATCTAAAGTGCCGAAATTGTCTACGGACTTTGACGCCCGATTACTACCAGGACCGGAAATGAAAAACCGGAAGTGCGTCACAGTTTTGGAAAGCGCGGGAAACCGCTCTTTCAGATGCAGAAACAATTTTCCAATTTTGAAAAATCTAAAGTGCCGAAATTGTCCAGACAAATGACGCGACTTTGACGCCCGATTGCTACCGGACCGGAAGTGAAAAAACGGAAGTGCGTCACAGTTTTGGAAAGCGCGGGAAACGCTCTTTCAGATTGCAGCAACAATTTTCCAATTTTTAAAAATCTGAAGTGCCGAAATTGTCCACGGACTTTGATCCCGATTACTACCGGACCGGAAATGAAAAACCGGAAGTGCGTCACAGTTTTGGAAAGCGCGGGAAAACGCTCTTTCAGATGCAGCAATAATTTTCCAATTTTGAAAAATCTAAAGTGCCGAAATTGTCCACGGACTTTGACGCCCGATTACTACCGGACCGGAAATGAAACACCGGAAGTGCGTCACAGTTTTGGAAAGCGCGGAAAACGCTCTTTCAGATGCAGCAATAATTTTCCAATTTTGAAAAATCTAAAGTGCCGAAATTGTCCACGGACTTTGACGCCCGATTACTACCGGACCGGAAATGAAACACCGGAAGTGCGTCACAGTTTTGGAAAGCGCGGGAAACGCTCTTTCAGATGCAGCAATAATTTTCCAATTTTGAAAAATCTAAAGTGCCGAAATTGTCCACGGACTTTGACGCCCGATTACTACCGGACCGGAAATGAAAAACCGGAAGTGCGTCACAGTTTTGGAAAGCGCGGGAAACGCTCTTTCAGATGCAGAAATAATTTTCCAATTTTGAAAAATCTAAAGTGCCGAAATTGTCCACGGACTTTGACGCCCGATTACTACCGGACCGGAAATGAAAAACCGGAAGTGCGTCACAGTTTTGGAAAGCGCGGGAAACGCTCTTTCAGATGCAGAAATAATTTTCCAATTTTGAAAAATCTAAAGTGCCGAAATTGTCCACGGACTTTGACGCCCGATTACTACCGGACCGGAAATGAAAAACCGTAAGTGCGTCACAGTGTTGGAAAGCGCGGGAAACGCTCTTTCAGAATGCAGAAATAATTTTCCAATTTTGAAAAATCTAAAGTGCCGAAATTGTCCACGGACTTTGACGCCCGATTACTACCGGACCGGAAATGAAACACCGGAAGTGCGTCACAGTTTTGGAAAGCGCGGGAAACGCTCTTTCAGATGCAGCAATAATTTTCCAATTTTGAAAAATCTAAAGTGCCGAAATTGTCCACGGACTTTGACGCCCGATTACTACCGGACCGGAAATGAAAAACCGGAAGTGCGTCACAGTTTTGGAAAGCGCGGGAAACGCTCTTTCAGATGCAGAAATAATTTTCCAATTTTGAAAAATCTAAAGTGCCGAAATTGTCCACGGACTTTGACGCCCGATTACTACCGGACCGGAAATGAAAAACCGGAAGTGCGTCACAGTTTTGGAAAAGCGCGGGAAACGCTCTTTCAGATGCAGCAATAATTTTCCAATTTTGAAAAATCTAAAGTGCCGAAATTGTCCACGGACTTTGACGCCCGATTACTACCGGACCGGAAATGAAAAAACCGGAAGTGCGTCACAGTTTTGGAAAGCGCGGGAAACGCTCTTTCAGATGCAGAAATAATTTTCCAATTTTGAAAAATCTAAAGTGCCGAAATTGTCCACGGACTTTGACGCCCGATTACTACCGGACCGGAAATGAAAAACCGGAAGTGCGTCACAGTTTTGGAAAGCGCGGGAAACGCTCTTTCAGATGCAGCAATAATTTTCCAATTTTGAAAAAATCTAAAGTGCCGAAATTGTCACGGACTTTGACGCCCGATTACTACCGGACCGGAAATGAAAAACCGGAAGTGCGTCACAGTGTTGGAAAGCGCGGGAAACGCTCTTTCAGATGCAGAAATAATTTTCCAATTTTGAAAAATCTAAAGTGCCGAAATTGTCCACGGACTTTGACGCCCGATTACTACCGGACCGGAAATGAAACACCGGAAGTGCGTCACAGTTTTGGAAAGCGCGGGAAAACGCTCTTTCAGATGCAGCAATAATTTTCCAATTTTGAAAAATCTAAAGTGCCGAAATTGTCCACGGACTTTGACGCCCGATTACTACCGGACCGGAAATGAAAAACCGGAAGTGCGTCACAGTTTTGGAAAGCGCGGGAAACGCTCTTTCAGATGCAGCAACAATTTTCCAATTTTGAAAAATCTAAAGTGCCGAAATTGTCCACGGACTTTGACGCCCGATTACTACCGGACCGGAAATGAAACACCGGAAGTGCGTCACAGTTTTGGAAAGCGCGGGAAACGCTCTTTCAGATGCAGAAATAATTTTCCAATTTTGAAAAATCTAAAGTGCCGAAATTGTCCACGGACTTTGACGCCCGATTACTACCGGACCGGAAATGAAAAACCGGAAGTGCGTCACAGTTTTGGAAAGCGCGGGAAACGCTCTTTCAGATGCAGAAATAATTTTCCAATTTTGAAAAATCTAAAGTGCCGAAATTGTCCACGGACTTTGACGCCCGATTACTACCGGACCGGAAATGAAAAACCGGAAGTGCGTCACAGTTTTGGAAAGCGCGGGAAACGCTCTTTCAGATGCAGCAACAATTTTCCAATTTTGAAAAATCTAAAGTGCCGAAATTGTCCACGGACTTTGACGCCCGATTACTACCGGACCGGAAATGAAACACCGGAAGTGCGTCACAGTTTTGGAAAGCGCGGGAAACGCTCTTTCAGATGCAGCAATAATTTTCCAATTTTGAAAAATCTAAAGTGCCGAAATTGTCCACGGACTTTGACGCCCGATTACTACCGGACCGGAAATGAAAAACCGGAAGTGCGTCACAGTGTTGGAAAGCGCGGGAAACGCTCTTTCAGATGCAGAAATAATTTTCCAATTTTGAAAAATCTAAAGTGCCGAAATTGTCCACGGACTTTGACGCCCGATTACTACCGGACCGGAAATGAAACACCGGAAGTGCGTCACAGTTTTGGAAAGCGCGGGAAACGCTCTTTCAGATGCAGCAATAATTTTCCAATTTTGAAAAATCTAAAGTGCCGAAATTGTCCACGGACTTTGACGCCCGATTACTACCGGACCGGAAATGAAAAACCGGAAGTGCGTCACAGTTTTGGAAAGCGCGGGAAACGCTCTTTCAGATGCAGAAACAATTTTCCAATTTTGAAAAATCTAAAGTGCCGAAATTGTCAGACAAATGACGCGACTTTGACGCCCGATTGCTACCGGACCGGAAGTGAAAAACCGGAAGTGCGTCACAGTTTTGGAAAGCGCGGGAAACGCTCTTTCAGATGCAGCAACAATTTTCCAATTTTTAAAAATCTGAAGTGCCGAAATTGTCCACGGACTTTGATCCCGATTACTACCGGACCGGAAATGAAAAACCGGAAGTGCGTCACAGTTTTGGAAAGCGCGGGAAACGCTCTTTCAGATGCAGCAACAATTTTCCAATTTGAAAAATCTAAAGTGCCGAAATTGTCCACGGACTTTGACGCCCGATTACTACCGGACCGGAAATGATAAACCGGAAGTGCGTCACAGTTTTGGAAAGCGCGGGAAACGCTCTTTCAGATGCAGCAATAATTTTCCAATTTTGAAAAATCTAAAGTGCCGAAATTGTCCACGGACTTTGACGCCCGATTACTACCGGACCGGAAATGAAAAACCGGAAGTGCGTCACAGTGTTGGAAAGCGCGGGAAACGCTCTTTCAGATGCAGAAATAATTTTCCAATTTTGAAAAATCTAAAGTGCCGAAATTGTCCACGGACTTTGACGACTTTTACCACCGGAAGTGCGTCACAGTTTTGGAAAGCGCGGGAAACGCTCTTTCAGATGCAGCAATAATTTTCCAATTTTGAAAAATCTAAAGTGCCGAAATTGTCCACGGACTTTGACGCCCGATTACTACCGGACCGGAAATGAAAAACCGGAAGTGCGTCACAGTTTTGGAAAGCGCGGGAAACGCTCTTTCAGATGCAGAAACAATTTTCCAATTTTGAAAAATCTAAAGTGCCGAAATTGTCCAGACAAATGACGCGACTTTGACGCCCGATTGCTACCGGACCGGAAGTGAAAAACCGGAAGTGCGTCACAGTTTTGGAAAGCGCGGGAAACGCTCTTTCAGATGCAGCAACAATTTTCCAATTTTTAAAAATCTGAAGTGCCGAAATTGTCCACGGACTTTGACTCCCGATTACTACCGGACCGGAAATGAAAAACCGGAAGTGCGTCACAGTTTTGGAAAGCGCGGGAAACGCTCTTTCAGATGCAGCAATAATTTTCCAATTTTGAAAAATCTAAAGTGCCGAAATTGTCCACGGACTTTGACGCCCCGATTACTACCGGACCGGAAATGAAACACCGGAAGTGCGTCACAGTTTTGGAAAGCGCGGGAAACGCTCTTTCAGATGCAGCAATAATTTTCCAATTTTGAAAAATCTAAAGTGCCGAAATTGTCCACGGACTTTGACGCCCGATTACTACCGGACCGGAAATGAAAAACCGGAAGTGCGTCACAGTGTTGGAAAGCGCGGGGAAAACGCTCTTTCAGATGCAGAAATAATTTTCCAATTTTGAAAAATCTAAAGTGCCGAAATTGTCCACGGACTTTGACGCCCGATTACTACCGGACCGGAAATGAAACACCGGAAGTGCGTCACAGTTTTGGAAAGCGCGGGAAACGCTCTTTCAGATGCAGCAATAATTTTCCAATTTTGAAAAATCTAAAGTGCCGAAATTGTCCACGGACTTTGACGCCCGATTACTACCGGACCGGAAATGAAAAACCGGAAGTGCGTCACAGTTTTGGAAAGCGCGGGAAACGCTCTTTCAGATGCAGAAATAATTTTCCAATTTTGAAAAATCTAAAGTGCCGAAATTGTCCCACGGACTTTGACGCCCGATTACTACCGGACCGGAAATGAAACACCGGAAGTGCGTCACAGTTTTGGAAAGCGCGGGAAACGCTCTTTCAGATGCAGCAATAATTTTCCAATTTTGAAAAATCTAAAGTGCCGAAATTGTCCACGGACTTTGACGCCCGATTACTACCGGACCGGAAATGAAAAACCGGAAGTGCGTCACAGTTTTGGAAAGCGCGGGAAACGCTCTTTCAGATGCAGAAATAATTTTCCAATTTTGAAAAATCTAAAGTGCCGAAATTGTCCACGGACTTTGACGCCCGATTACTACCGGACCGGAAATGAAAAACCGGAAGTGCGTCACAGTTTTGGAAAGCGCGGGAAACGCTCTTTCAGATGCAGAAATAATTTTCCAATTTTGAAAAATCTAAAGTGCCGAAATTGTCCACGGACTTTGACGCCCGATTACTACCGGACCGGAAATGAAAAACCGGAAGTGCGTCACAGTGTTGGAAAGCGCGGGAAACGCTCTTTCAGATGCAGAAATAATTTTCCAATTTTGAAAAATCTAAAGTGCCGAAATTGTCCACGGACTTTGACGCCCGATTACTACCGGACCGGAAATGAAACACCGGAAGTGCGTCACAGTTTTGGAAAGCGCGGGAAACGCTCTTTCAGATGCAGCAATAATTTTCCAATTTTGAAAAATCTAAAGTGCCGAAATTGTCCACGGACTTTGACGCCCGATTACTACCGGACCGGAAATGAAAAACCGGAAGTGCGTCACAGTTTTGGAAAGCGCGGGAAAACGCTCTTTCAGATGCAGAAATAATTTTCCAATTTTGAAAAATCTAAAGTGCCGAAATTGTCCACGGACTTTGACGCCCGATTACTACCGGACCGGAAATGAAAAACCGGAAGTGCGTCACAGTTTTGGAAAGCGCGGGAAACGCTCTTTCAGATGCAGCAATAATTTTCCAATTTTGAAAAATCTAAAGTGCCGAAATTGTCCACGGACTTTGACGCCCGATTACTACCGGACCGGAAATGAAAACCGGAAGTGCGTCACAGTTTTGGAAAGCGCGGGAAACGCTCTTTCAGATGCAGAAATAATTTTCCAATTTTGAAAAATCTAAAGTGCCGAAATTGTCCACGGACTTTGACGCCCGATTACTACCGGACCGGAACTGAAAAACCGGAAGTGCGTCACAGTTTTGGAAAGCGCGGGAAACGCTCTTTCAGATGCAGCAATAATTTTCCAATTTTGAAAAATCTAAAGTGCCGAAATTGTCCACGGACTTTGACGCCCGATTACTACCGGACCGGAAATGAAAAACCGGAAGTGCGTCACAGTGTTGGAAAGCGCGGGAAACGCTCTTTCAGATGCAGAAATAATTTTCCAATTTTGAAAAATCTAAAGTGCCGAAATTGTCCACGGACTTTGACGCCCGATTACTACCGGACCGGAAATGAAAAACCGGAAGTGCGTCACAGTTTTGGAAAGCGCGGGAAACGCTCTTTCAGATGCAGCAACAATTTTCCAATTTTGAAAAAATCTAAAGTGCCGAAATTGTCCACGGACTTTGACGCCCGATTACTACCGGACCGGAAATGAAACACCGGAAGTGCGTCACAGTTTTGGAAAGCGCGGGAAACGCTCTTTCAGATGCAGCAATAATTTTCCAATTTTGAAAAATCTAAAGTGCCGAAATTGTCCACGGACTTTGACGCCCGATTACTACCGGACCGGAAATGAAAAACCGGAAGTGCGTCACAGTTTTGGAAAGCGCGGGAAACGCTCTTTCAGATGCAGCAACAATTTTCCAATTTTGAAAAATCTAAAGTGCCGAAATTGTCCACGGACTTTGACGCCCGATTACTACCGGACCGGAAATGAAACACCGGAAGTGCGTCACAGTTTTGGAAAGCGCGGGAAACGCTCTTTCAGATGCAGAAATAATTTTCCAATTTTGAAAAAATCTAAAGTGCCGAAATTGTCCACGGACTTTGACGCCCGATTACTACCGGACCGGAAATGAAAAAACCGGAAGTGCGTCACAGTTTTGGAAAGCGCGGGAAACGCTCTTTCAGATGCAGAAATAATTTTCCAATTTTGAAAAAATCTAAAGTGCCGAAATTGTCCACGGACTTTGACGCCCGATTACTACCGGACCGGAAATAAAAAACCGGAAGTGCGTCACAGTTTTGGAAAGCGCGGGAAACGCTCTTTCAGATGCAGCAATAATTTTCCAATTTTGAAAAATCTAAAGTGCCGAAATTGTCCACGGACTTTGACGCCGATTACTACCGGACCGGAAATGAAAAACCGGAAGTGCGTCACAGTTTTGGAAAGCGCGGGAAACGCTGTTTCAGATGCAGCAATAATTTTCCAATTTTGAAAAATCTAAAGTGCCGGAAATTGTCCACGGACTTTGACGGCCGATTACTACCGGACCGGAAATGAAAAACCGGAAGTGCGTCACAGTGTTGGAAAGCGCGGGAAACGCTCTTTCAGATGCAGAAATAATTTTCCAATTTTGAAAAATCTAAAGTGCCGAAATTGTCCACGGACTTTGACGCCCGATTACTACCGGACCGGAAATGAAACACCGGAAGTGCGTCACAGTTTTGGAAAGCGCGGGAAACGCTCTTTCAGATGCAGCAATAATTTTCCAATTTTGAAAAATCTAAAGTGCCGAAATTGTCCACGGACTTTGACGCCCGATTACTACCGGACCGGAAATGAAAAACCGGAAGTGCGTCACAGTTTTGGAAAGCGCGGGAAACGCTCTTTCAGATGCAGCAACAATTTTCCAATTTTGAAAAATCTAAAGTGCCGAAATTGTCCACGGACTTTGACGCCCGATTACTACCGGACCGGAAATGAAACACCGGAAGTGCGTCACAGTTTTGGAAAGCGCGGGAAACGCTCTTTCAGATGCAGAAATAATTTTCCAATTTTGAAAAATCTAAAGTGCCGAAATTGTCCACGGACTTTGACGCCCGATTACTACCGGACCGGAAATGAAAAACCGGAAGTGCGTCACAGTTTTGGAAAGCGCGGGAAAACGCTCTTTCAGATGCAGAAATAATTTTCCAATTTTGAAAAATCTAAAGTGCCGAAATTGTCCACGGACTTTGACGCCCGATTACTACCGGACCGGAAATGAAAAAACCGGAAGTGCGTCACAGTTTTGGAAAGCGCGGGAAACGCTCTTTCAGATGCAGCAACAATTTTCCAATTTTGAAAAATCTAAAGTGCCGAAATTGTCCACGGACTTTGACGCCCGATTACTACCGGACCGGAAATGAAACACCGGAAGTGCGTCACAGTTTTGGAAAGCGCGGGAAACGCTCTTTCAGATGCAGAAATAATTTTCCAATTTTGAAAAATCTAAAGTGCCGAAATTGTCCACGGACTTTGACGCCCGATTACTACCGGACCGGAAATGAAAAACCGGAAGTGCGTCACAGTTTTGGAAAGCGCGGGAAACGCTCTTTCAGATGCAGAAATAATTTTCCAATTTTGAAAAATCTAAAGTGCCGAAATTGTCCACGGACTTTGACGCCCGATTACTACCGGACCGGAAATGAAACACCGGAAGTGCGTCACAGTTTTGGAAAGCGCGGGAAACGCTCTTTCAGATGCAGAAATAATTTTCCAATTTTGAAAAATCTAAAGTGCCGAAATTGTCCACGGACTTTGACGCCCGATTACTACCGGACCGGAAATGAAAAACCGGAAGTGCGTCACAGTTTTGGAAAGCGCGGGAAACGCTCTTTCAGATGCAGAAATAATTTTCCAATTTTGAAAAATCTAAAGTGCCGAAATTGTCCACGGACTTTGACGCCCGATTACTACCGGACCGGAAATGAAAAACCGGAAGTGCGTCACAGTTTTGGAAAGCGCGGGAAACGCTCTTTCAGATGCAGCAACAATTTTCCAATTTTGAAAAATCTAAAGTGCCGAAATTGTCCACGGACTTTGACGCCCGATTACTACCGGACCGGAAATGAAACACCGGAAGTGCGTCACAGTTTTGGAAAGCGCGGGAAACGCTCTTTCAGATGCAGAAATAATTTTCCAATTTTGAAAAATCTAAAGTGCCGAAATTGTCCACGGACTTTGACGCCCGATTACTACCGGACCGGAAATGAAACACCGGAAGTGCGTCACAGTTTTGGAAAGCGCGGGAAACGCTCTTTCAGATGCAGAAATAATTTTCCAATTTTGAAAAATCTAAAGTGCCGAAATTGTCCACGGACTTTGACGCCCGATTACTACCGGACCGGAAATGAAAAACCGGAAGTGCGTCACAGTTTTGGAAAGCGCGGGAAACGCTCTTTCAGATGCAGCAACAATTTTCCAATTTTGAAAAATCTAAAGTGCCGAAATTGTCCACGGACTTTGACGCCCGATTACTACCGGACCGGAAATGAAACACCGGAAGTGCGTCACAGTTTTGGAAAGCGCGGGAAACGCTCTTTCAGATGCAGCAACAATTTTCCAATTTTGAAAAATCTAAAGTGCCGAAATTGTCCACGGACTTTGACGCCCGATTACTACCGGACCGGAAATGAAAAACCGGAAGTGCGTCTCAGTTTTGGAAAGCGCGGGAAACGCTCTTTCAGATGCAGAAATAATTTTCCAATTTTGAAAAATCTAAAGTGCCGAAATTGTCCACGGACTTTGACGCCCGATTACTACCGGACCGGAAATGAAAAACCGGAAGTGCGTCACAGTTTTGGAAAGCGCGGGAAACGCTCTTTCAGATGCAGCAACAATTTTCCAATTTTGAAAAATCTAAAGTGCCGAAATTGTCCACGGACTTTGACGCCCGATTACTACCGGACCGGAAATGAAAAACAGGAAGTGCGTCACAGTTTTGGAAAGCGCGGGAAACGCTCTTTCAGATGCAGAAATAATTTTCCAATTTTGAAAAATCTAAAGTGCCGAAATTGTCCACGGACTTTGACGCCCGATTACTACCGGACCGGAAATGAAAAACCGGAAGTGCGTCACAGTTTTGGAAAGCGCGGGAAACGCTCTTTCAGATGCAGAAACAATTTTCCAATTTTGAAAAATCTAAAGTACCGAAATTGTCCACGGACTTTGACGCCCGATTACTACCGGAACGGAAATGAAAAACCGGAAGTGCGTCACAGTTTTGGAAAGCGCGGGAAACGCTCTTTCAGATGCAGAAATAATTTTCCAATTTTGAAAAATCTAAAGTGCCGAAATTGTCCACGGACTTTGACGCCCAATTACTACCGGACCGGATGTGAAAAACAGGAAGTGCGTCTCAGTTTTGGAAAGCGCGGGAAACGCTCTTTCAGATGCAGAAACAATTTTCCAATTTTGAAAAATCTAAAGTGCCGAAATTGTCCACGGACTTTGACGCCCCGATTACTATCGGACCGGAAGTAAAAAACAGGAAGTGCGTCACAGTTTTGGAAAGCGCGGGAAACGCTCTTTCAGATGCAGAAACAATTTTCCAATTTTGAAAAATCTAAAGTGCCGAAATTGTCCAGACAAATGACGCGACTTTGACGTCCGATTACTACCGGACCGGAAGTGAAAAACAGGAAGTGCGTCACAGTTTTGGAAAGCGCGGGAAACGCTCTTTCAGATGCAGAAACAATTTTCCAATTTTGAAAAATCTAAAGTGCCGAAATTGTCCACGGACTTTGACGCCCGATTACTACCGGACCGGAAATGAAAAACCGGAAGTGCGTCACAGTTTTGGAAAGCGCGGGAAACGCTCTTTCAGATGCAGAAATAATTTTCCAATTTTGAAAAATCTAAAGTGCCGAAATTGTCCACGGACTTTGACGCCCGATTACTACCGGACCGGAAGTGAAAAACAGGAAGTGCGTCACAGTTTTGGAAAGCGCGGGAAACGCTCTTTCAGATGCAGAAACAATTTTCCAATTTTGAAAAATCTAAAGTGCCGAAATTGTCCACGGACTTTGACGCCCGATTACTATCGGACCGGAAGTAAAAAACAGGAAGTGCGTCACAGTTTTGGAAAGCGCGGGAAACGCTCTTTCAGATGCAGAAATAATTTTCCAATTTTGAAAAATCTAAAGTGCCGAAATTGTCTACGGACTTTGACGCCCGATTACTACCGGACCGGAAATGAAAAACCGGAAGTGCGTCACAGTTTTGGAAAGCGCGGGAAACGCTCTTTCAGATGCAGAAACAATTTTCCAATTTTTAAAAATCTAAAGTGCCGAAATTGTCTACGGACTTTGACGCCCGATTACTACCGGACCGGAAGTGAAAAACCGGAAGTGCGTCACAGTTTTGGAAAGCGCGGGAAACGCTCTTTCAGATGCAGCAACAATTTTCCAATTTTTAAAAATCTGAAGTGCCGAAATTGTCCACGGACTTTGACGCCCGATTACTACCGGACCGGAAATGAAAAACCGGAAGTGCGTCCACAGTTTTGGAAAGCGCGGGAAACGCTCTTTCAGATGCAGAAACAATTTTCCAATTTTGAAAAATCTAAAGTGCCGAAATTGTCTACGGACTTTGACGCCCGATTACTACCGGACCGGAAATGAAAAACCGGAAAGTGCGTCACAGTTTTGGAAAGCGCGGGAAACGCTCTTTCAGATGCAGAAACAATTTTCCAATTTTGAAAAATCTAAAGTGCCGAAATTGTCCACGGACTTTGACGCCCGATTACTACCGGACCGGAAATGAAAAACCGGAAGTGCGTCACAGTTTTGGAAAGCGCGGGAAAACGCTCTTTCAGATGCAGAAATAATTTTCCAATTTTGAAAAATCTAAAGTGCCGAAATTGTCCACGGACTTTGACGCCCGATTACTACCGGACCGGAAATGAAACACCGGAAGTGCGTCACAGTTTTGGAAAGCGCGGGAAACGCTCTTTCAGATGCAGAAACAATTTTCCAATTTTGAAAAATCTAAAGTGCCGAAATTGTCCACGGACTTTGACGCCCGATTACTACCGGACCGGAAATGAAAAACCGGAAGTGCGTCACAGTTTTGGAAAGCGCGGGAAACGCTCTTTCAGATGCAGAAATAATTTTCCAATTTTGAAAATCTAAAAGTGCCGAAATTGTCCACGGACTTTGACGCCCGATTACTACCGGACCGGAAGTGAAAAACAGGAAGTGCGTCACAGTTTTGGAAAGCGCGGGAAACGCTCTTTCAGATGCAGAAACAATTTTCCAATTTTGAAAAATCTAAAGTGCCGAAATTGTCCACGGACTTTGACGCCCGATTACTACCGGACCGGAAATGAAAAACCGGAAGTGCGTCACAGTTTTGGAAAGCGCGGGAAACGCTCTTTCAGATGCAGAAACAATTTTCCAATTTTGAAAAATCTAAAGTGCCGAAATTGTCCAGACAAATGACGCGACTTTGACGTCCGATTACTACCGGACCGGAAGTGAAAAACAGGAAGTGCGTCACAGTTTTGGAAAGCGCGGGAAACGCTCTTTCAGATGCAGAAATAATTTTCCAATTTTGAAAAATCTAAAGTGCCGAAATTGTCCACGGACTTTGACGCCCGATTACTACCGGACCGGAAATGAAAAACCGGAAGTGCGTCACAGTTTTGGAAAGCGCGGGAAACGCTCTTTCAGATGCAGAAATAATTTTCCAATTTTGAAAAATCTAAAGTGCCGAAATTGTCCACGGACTTTGACGCCCGATTACTATCGGACCGGAAGTAAAAAACAGGAAGTGCGTCACAGTTTTGGAAAGCGCGGGAAACGCTCTTTCAGATGCAGAAATAATTTTCCAATTTTGAAAAATCTAAAGTGCCGAAATTGTCTACGGACTTTGACGCCCGATTACTACCGGACCGGAAATGAAAAACCGGAAGTGCGTCACAGTTTTGGAAAGCGCGGGAAACGCTCTTTCAGATGCAGAAACAATTTTCCAATTTTTAAAAATCTAAAGTGCCGAAATTGTCTACGGACTTTGACGCCCGATTACTACCGGACCGGAAGTGAAAAACCGGAAGTGCGTCACAGTTTTGGAAAGCGCGGGAAACGCTCTTTCAGATGCAGCAACAATTTTCCAATTTTTAAAAATCTGAAGTGCCGAAATTGTCCACGGACTTTGACGCCCGATTACTACCGGACCGGAAATGAAAAACCGGAAGTGCGTCACAGTTTTGGAAAGCGCGGGAAACGCTCTTTCAGATGCAGAAACAATTTTCCAATTTTGAAAAATCTAAAGTGCCGAAATTGTCTACGGACTTTGACGCCCGATTACTACCGGACCGGAAATGAAAAACCGGAAGTGCGTCACAGTTTTGGAAAGCGCGGGAAACGCTCTTTCAGATGCAGAAACAATTTTCCAATTTTGAAAAATCTAAAGTGCCGAAATTGTCCACGGACTTTGACGCCCGATTACTACCGGACCGGAAATGAAAAACCGGAAGTGCGTCACAGTTTTGGAAAGCGCGGGAAACGCTCTTTCAGATGCAGAAATAATTTTCCAATTTTGAAAAATCTAAAGTGCCGAAATTGTCCACGGACTTTGACGCCCGATTACTACCGGACCGGAAATGAAACACCGGAAGTGCGTCACAGTTTTGGAAAGCGCGGGAAACGCTCTTTCAGATGCAGAAATAATTTTCCAATTTTGAAAAATCTAAAGTGCCGAAATTGTCCACGGATTTTGACGCCCGATTACTACCGGACCGGAAATGAAAAACCGGAAGTGCGTCACAGTTTTGGAAAGCGCGGGAAACGCTCTTTCAGATGCAGAAATAATTTTCCAATTTTGAAAAATCTAAAGTGCCGAAATTGTCTACGGACTTTGACGCCCGATTACTACCGGACCGGAAATGAAAAACCGGAAGTGCGTCACAGTTTTGGAAAGCGCGGGAAACGCTCTTTCAGATGCAGAAACAATTTTCCAATTTTGAAAAATCTAAAGTGCCGAAATTGTCCACGGACTTTGACGCCCGATTACTACCGGACCGGAAGTGAAAAACCGGAAGTGCGTCACAGTTTTGGAAAGCGCGGGAAACGCTCTTTCAGATGCAGAAATAATTTTCCAATTTTGAAAAATCTAAAGTGCCGAAATTGTCTACGGACTTTGACGCCCGATTACTACCGGACCGGAAATGAAAAACCGGAAGTGCGTCACAGTTTTGGAAAGCGCGGGAAACGCTCTTTCAGATGCAGAAACAATTTTCCAATTTTGAAAAATCTAAAGTGCCGAAAATTGTCCACGGACTTTGACGCCCGATTACTACCGGACCGGAAGTGAAAAACCGGAAGTGCGTCACAGTTTTGGAAAGCGCGGGAAACGCTCTTTCAGATGCAGAAATAATTTTCCAATTTTGAAAAAATCTAAAGTGCCGAAATTGTCTACGGACTTTGACGCCCGATTACTACCGGACCGGAAATGAAAAACCGGAAGTGCGTCACAGTTTTGGAAAGCGCGGGAAACGCTCTTTCAGATGCAGAAACAATTTTCCAATTTTGAAAAATCTAAAGTGCCGAAATTGTCCAGACAAATGACGCGACTTTGACGCCCGATTACTACCGGACCGGAAATGAAAAACCGGAAGTGCGTCACAGTTTTGGAAAGCGCGGGAAACGCTCTTTCAGATGCAGAAACAATTTTCCAATTTTAAAAATCTAAGTGCCGAAATTGTCCACGGACTTTGACGACCGATTACTACCGGACCGGAAATGAAAAACCGGAAGTGCGTCACAGTTTTGGAAAGCGCGGGAAACGCTCTTTCAGATGCAGAAATAATTTTCCAATTTTGAAAAATCTAAAGTGCCGAAATTGTCTACGGACTTTGACGCCCGATTACTACCGGACCGGAAATGAAAAACCGGAAGTGCGTCACAGTTTTGGAAAGCGCGGGAAACGCTCTTTCAGATGTAGAAATAATTTTCCAATTTTGAAAAATCTAAAGTGCCGAAATTGTCTACGGACTTTGACGCCCGATTACTACCGGACCGGAAGTGAAAAACCGGAAGTGCGTCACAGTTTTGGAAAGCGCGGGAAACGCTCTTTCAGATGCAGCAACAATTTTCCAATTTTTAAAAATCTGAAGTGCCGAAATTGTCCACGGACTTTGACGCCCGATTACTACCGGACCGGAAATGAAAAACCGGAAGTGCGTCACAGTTTTGGAAAGCGCGGGAAACGCTCTTTCAGATGCAGAAACAATTTTCCAATTTTGAAAAATCTAAAGTGCCGAAATTGTCCACGGACTTTGACGCCCGATTACTACCGGACCGGAAGTGAAAAACAGGAAGTGCGTCACAGTTTTGGAAAGCGCGGGAAACGCTCTTTCAGAAATAATTTTCCAATTTTGAAAAATCTAAAGTGCCGAAATTGTCCACGGACTTTGACGCCCGATTACTATCGGACCGGAAGTAAAAAACAGGAAGTGCGTCACAGTTTTGGACTTCGACGCGCGATTACTACCGGACCGGAAATGAAAAACAGGAAGTGCGTCACAGTTTTGGAAAGCGCGGCAAACGCTCTTTCAGATGCAGAAACAATTTTCCAATTTTTAAAAATCTAAAGTGCCGAAATTGTCCAGACAAATGACGCGACTTTGACGCCCGATTACTACCGGACCGGAAATGAAAAACCGGAAGTGCGTCACAGTTTTGGAAAGCGCGGGAAACGCTCTTTCAGATGCAGAAACAATTTTCCAATTTTGAAAAATCTAAAGTGCCGAAATTGAAATAATTTTCCAATTTTGAAAAATCTAAAGTGCCGAAAATTGTCCACGGACTTTGACGCCCGATTACTACCGGACCGGAAATGAAAAACCGGAAAGTGCGTCACAGTTTTGGAAAGCGCGGGAAACGCTCTTTCAGAAATAATTTTCCAATTTTGAAAAATCTAAAGTGCCGAAATTGTCCACGGACTTTGACGCCCGATTACTATCGGACCGGAAGTAAAAAACAGGAAGTGCGTCACAGTTTTGGACTTCGACGCGCGATTACTACCGGACCGGAAATGAAAAACAGGAAGTGCGTCACAGTTTTGGAAAGCGCGGCAAACGCTCTTTCAGATGCAGAAACAATTTTCCAATTTTTAAAAATCTAAAGTGCCGAAATTGTCCAGACAAATGATCGCGACTTTGACGCCCGATTACTACCGGACCGGAAATGAAAAACCGGAAGTGCGTCACAGTTTTGGAAAGCGCGGGAAACGCTCTTTCAGATGCAGAAACAATTTTCCAATTTTGAAAAATCTAAAGTGCCGAAATTGTCCACGGACTTTGACGCCCGATTACTACCGGACCGGAAATGAAAAACCGGAAGTGCGTCACAGTTTTGGAAAGCGCGGGAAAACGCTCTTTCAGATGCCAGAAATAATTTTCCAATTTTGAAAAATCTAAAGTGCCGAAATTGTCTACGGACTTTGACGCCCGATTACTACCGGACCGGAAATGAAAAACCGGAAGTGCGTCACAGTTTTGGAAAGCGCGGGAAACGCTCTTTCAGATGCAGAAATAATTTTCCAATTTTGAAAAATCTAAAGTGCCGAAATTGTCCACGGACTTTGACGCCCGATTACTACCGGACCGGAAATGAAAAACCGGAAGTGCGTCACAGTTTTGGAAAGCGCGGGAAACGCTCTTTCAGATGCAGAAACAATTTTCCAATTTTGAAAAATCTAAAGTGCCGAAATTGTCCACGGACTTTGACGCCCGATTACTACCGGACCGGAAATGAAACACCGGAAGTGCGTCACAGTTTTGGAAAGCGCGGGAAAACGCTCTTTCAGATGTAGAAACAATTTTCCAATTTTTGAAAAATCTAAAGTGCCGAAATTGTCTACGGACTTTGACGCCCGATTACTACCGGACCGGAAGTGAAAAACCGGAAGTGCGTCACAGTTTTGGAAAGCGCGGGAAACGCTCTTTCAGATGCAGCAACAATTTTCCAATTTTTAAAAAATCTGAAGTGCCGAAATTGTCCACGGACTTTGACGCCCGATTACTACCGGACCGGAAATGAAAAACCGGAAGTGCGTCACAGTTTTGGAAAGCGCGGGAAACGCTCTTTCAGATGCAGAAACAATTTTCCAATTTTGAAAAATCTAAAGTGCCGAAATTGTCCAGACAAATGACGCGACTTTGACGCCCGATTACTACCGGACCGGAAATGAAAAACCGGAAGTGCGTCACAGTTTTGGAAAGCGCGGGAAACGCTCTTTCAGATGCAGAAACAATTTTCCAATTTTGAAAAATCTAAAGTGCCGAAATTGTCCACCGGACTTTGACGCCCGATTACTACCGGACCGGAAGTGAAAAACAGGAAGTGCGTCACAGTTTTGGAAAGCGCGGGAAACGCTCTTTCAGAAATAATTTTCCAATTTTGAAAAATCTAAAGTGCCGAAATTGTCCACGGACTTTGACGCCCGATTACTATCGGACCGGAAGTAAAAAACAGGAAGTGCGTCACAGTTTTGGACTTCGACGCGCGATTACTACCGGACCGGAAATGAAAAACAGGAAGTGCGTCACAGTTTTGGAAAGCGCGGCAAACGCTCTTTCAGATGCAGAAACAATTTTCCAATTTTTAAAAATCTAAAGTGCCGAAATTGTCCAGACAAATGACGCGACTTTGACGCCCGATTACTACCGGACCGGAAATGAAAAACCGGAAGTGCGTCACAGTTTTGGAAAGCGCGGGAAACGCTCTTTCAGATGCAGAAACAATTTTCCAATTTTGAAAAATCTAAAGTGCCGAAATTGTCCACGGACTTTGACGCCCGATTACTACCGGACCGGAAATGAAAAACCGGAAGTGCGTCACAGTTTTGGAAAGCGCGGGAAACGCTCTTTCAGATGCAGAAATAATTTTCCAATTTTGAAAAATCTAAAGTGCCGAAATTGTCTACGGACTTTGACGCCCGATTACTACCGGACCGGAAATGAAAAACCGGAAGTGCGTCACAGTTTTGGAAAGCGCGGGAAACGCTCTTTCAGATGCAGAAATAATTTTCCAATTTTGAAAAATCTAAAGTGCCGAAATTGTCTACGGACTTTGACGCCCGATTACTACCGGACCGGAAATGAAAAACCGGAAGTGCGTCACAGTTTTGGAAAGCGCGGGAAACGCTCTTTCAGATGCAGAAACAATTTTCCAATTTTGAAAAATCTAAAGTGCCGAAATTGTCCACGGACTTTGACGCCCGATTACTACCGGACCGGAAATGAAACACCGGAAGTGCGTCACAGTTTTGGAAAGCGCGGGAAACGCTCTTTCAGATGCAGAAATAATTTTCCAATTTTGAAAAATCTAAAGTGCCGAAATTGTCCACGGACTTTGACGCCCGATTACTACCGGACCGGAAATGAAACACCGGAAGTGCGTCACAGTTTTGGAAAGCGCGGGAAACGCTCTTTCAGATGCAGAAATAATTTTCCAATTTTGAAAAATCTAAAGTGCCGAAATTGTCCACGGACTTTGACGCCCGATTACTACCGGACCGGAAATGAAAAACAGGAAGTGCGTCACAGTTTTGGAAAGCGCGGGAAACGCTCTTTCAGATGCAGAAAACAATTTTCCAATTTTGAAAAATCTAAAGTGCCGAAATTGTCCACGGACTTTGACGCCCGATTACTACCGGACCGGAAAATGAAACACCGGAAGTGCGTCACAGTTTTGGAAAGCGCGGGAAACGCTCTTTCAGATGCAGAAATAATTTTCCAATTTTGAAAAATCTAAAAGTGCCGAAATTGTCCACGGACTTTGACGCCCGATTACTACCGGACCGGAAATGAAACACCGGAAGTGCGTCACAGTTTTGGAAAGCGCGGGAAAACGCTCTTTCAGATGCAGAAATAATTTTCCAATTTTGAAAAATCTAAAGTGCCGAAATTGTCCACGGACTTTGACGCCCGATTACTGCCGGACCGGAAATGAAAAACCGGAAGTGCGTCCACAGTTTTGGAAAGCGCGGGAAAACGCTCTTTCAGATGCAGAAACAATTTTCCAATTTTGAAAAATCTAAAGTGCCGAAATTGTCCACGGACTTTGACGCCCGATTACTACCGGACCGGAAATGAAAAACCGGAAGTGCGTCACAGTTTTGGAAAGCGCGGGAAACGCTCTTTCAGATGCAGAAATAATTTTCCAATTTTGAAAAATCTAAAGTGCCGAAATTGTCTACGGACTTTGACGCCCGATTACTACCGGACCGGAAATGAAAAACCGGAAGTGCGTCACAGTTTTTGGAAAGCGCGGGAAACGCTCTTTCAGATGCAGAAATAATTTTCCAATTTTGAAAAATCTAAAGTGCCGAAATTGTCTACGGACTTTGACGCCCGATTACTACCGGACCGGAAATGAAAAACCGGAAGTGCGTCACAGTTTTGGAAAGCGCGGGAAACGCTCTTTCAGATGCAGAAACAATTTTCCAATTTTGAAAAATCTAAAGTGCCGAAATTGTCCACGGACTTTGACGCCCGATTACTACCGGACCGGAAATGAAACACCGGAAGTGCGTCACAGTTTTGGAAAGCGCGGGAAACGCTCTTTCAGATGCAGAAACAATTTTCCAATTTTGAAAAATCTAAAGTGCCGAAATTGTCCACGGACTTTGACGCCCGATTACTACCGGACCGGAAATGAAACACCGGAAGTGCGTCACAGTTTTGGAAAGCGCGGGAAACGCTCTTTCAGATGCAGAAATAATTTTCCAATTTTGAAAAATCTAAAGTGCCGAAATTGTCCACGGACTTTGACGCCCGATTACTACCGGACCGGAAATGAAACACCGGAAGTGCGTCACAGTTTTGGAAAGCGCGGGAAACGCTCTTTCAGATGCAGAAATAATTTTCCAATTTTGAAAAATCTAAAGTGCCGAAATTGTCTACGGACTTTGACGCCCGATTACTACCGGACCGGAAATGAAAAACCGGAAGTGCGTCACAGTTTTGGAAAGCGCGGGAAACGCTCTTTCAGATGCAGAAACAATTTTCCAATTTTGAAAAATCTAAAGTGCCGAAATTGTCCACGGACTTTGACGCCCGATTACTACCGGACCGGAAATGAAACACCGGAAGTGCGTCACAGTTTTGGAAAGCGCGGGAAACGCTCTTTCAGATGCAGAAATAATTTTCCAATTTTGAAAAATCTAAAGTGCCGAAATTGTCCACGGACTTTGACGCCCGATTACTACCGGACCGGAAATGAAACACCGGAAGTGCGTCACAGTTTTGGAAAGCGCGGGAAACGCTCTTTCAGATGCAGAAATAATTTTCCAATTTTGAAAAATCTAAAGTGCCGAAATTGTCCACGGACTTTGACGCCCGATTACTGCCGGACCGGAAATGAAAAACCGGAAGTGCGTCACAGTTTTGGAAAGCGCGGGAAACTCTCTTTCAGATGCAGAAATAATTTTCCAATTTTGAAAAATCTAAAGTGCCGAAATTGTCCACGGACTTTGACGCCCGATTACTACCGGACCGGAAGTGAAAAACCGGAAGTGCGTCACAGTTTTGGAAAGCGCGGGAAACGCTCTTTCAGATGCAGAAACAATTTTCCAATTTTGAAAAATCTAAAGTGCCGAAATTGTCCACGGACTTTGACGCCCGATTACTACCGGACCGGAAATGAAAAACAGGAAGTGCGTCACAGTTTTGGAAAGCGCGGGAAACGCTCTTTCAGATGCAGCAACAATTTTCCAATTTTGAAAAATCTAAAGTACCGAAATTGTCCAGACAAATGACGGGACTTTGACGCGCGATTACTACCGGACCGGAAGTGCAAAACCGGAAGTGCGTCACAGTTTTGGAAAGCGCGGGAAACGCTCTTTCAGATGCAGAAACAATTTTCCAATTTTGAAAAATCTAAAGTGCCGAAATTGTCCACGGACTTTGACGCGCGATTACTACCGGACCGGAAATGAAAAACAGGAAGTGCGTCACAGTTTTGGAAAGCGCGGGAAACGCTCTTTCAGATGCAGAAACAATTTTCCAATTTTGAAAAATCTAAAGTGCCGAAATTGTCCACGGACTTTGACGCGCGATTACTACCGGACTGGAAATGAAAACAGGAAGTGCGTTACAGTTTTGGAAAGCGCGGGAAACGCTCTTTCAGATGCAGAAACAATTTTCCAATTTTGAAAAATCTAAAGTGCCGAAATTGTCCAGACAAATGACGCGAATTTGACGCCCGATTACTACCGGACCGGAAGTGAAAAACCGGAAGTGCGTCACAGTTTTGGAAAGCGCGGGAAACGCTCTTTCAGATGCAGAAACAATTTTCCAATTTTGAAAAATCTAAAGTGCCGAAATTGTCCAGACAAATGACGCGACTTTGACGCCCGATTACTACCGGACCGGAAATGAAAACAGGAAGTGCGTCACAGTTTTGGAAAGCGCGGGAAACGCTCTTTCAGATGCAGCAACAATTTTCCAATTTTGAAAAATCTAAAGTACCGAAATTGTCCAGACAAATGACGGGACTTTGACGCGCGATTACTACCGGACCGGAAGTGAAAAACCGGAAGTGCGTCACAGTTTTGGAAAGCGCGGGAAACGCTCTTTCAGATGCAGAAACAATTTTCCAATTTTGAAAAATCTAAAGTGCCGAAATTGTCCACGGACTTTGACGCCCGATTACTACCGGACCGGAAATGAAAAACAGGAAGTGCGTCACAGTTTTGGAAAGCGCGGGAAACGCTCTTTCAGATGCAGCAACAATTTTCCAATTTTGAAAAATCTAAAGTACCGAAATTGTCCAGACAAATGACGGACTTTGACGCGCGATTACTACCGGACCGGAAGTGCAAAACCGGAAGTGCGTCACAGTTTTGGAAAGCGCGGGAAACGCTCTTTCAGATGCAGAAACAATTTTCCAATTTTGAAAAATCTAAAGTGCCGAAATTGTCCACGGACTTTGACGCGCGATTACTACCGGACCGGAAATGAAAAACAGGAAGTGCGTCACAGTTTTGGAAAGCGCGGGAAACGCTCTTTCAGATGCAGAAACAATTTTCCAATTTTGAAAAATCTAAAGTGCCGAAATTGTCCACGGACTTTGACGCGCGATTACTACCGGACTGGAAATGAAAAACAGGAAGTGCGTTACAGTTTTGGAAAGCGCGGGAAACGCTCTTTCAGATGCAGAAACAATTTTCCAATTTTGAAAAATCTAAAGTACCGAAATTGTCCAGACAAATGACGCGAATTTGACGCCCGATTACTACCGGACCGGAAGTGAAAAAACCGGAAGTGCGTCACAGTTTTGGAAAGCGCGGGAAACGCTCTTTCAGATGCAGAAACAATTTTCCAATTTTGAAAAATCTAAAGTGCCGAAATTGTCCAGACAAATGACGCGACTTTGACGCCCGATTACTACCGGACCGGAAATGAAAAACAGGAAGTGCGTCACAGTTTTGGAAAGCGCGGGAAACGCTCTTTCAGATGCAGCAACAATTTTCCAATTTTGAAAAATCTAAAGTACCGAAATTGTCCAGGACAAATGACGGGACTTTGACGCGCTATTACTACCGGACCGGAAGTGAAAAACCGGAAGTGCGTCACAGTTTTGGAAAGCGCGGGAAACGCTCTTTCAGATGCAGAAACAATTTTCCAATTTTGAAAAATCTAAAGTGCCGAAATTGTCCACGGACTTTGACGCGCGATTACTACCGGACCGGAAATGAAAAACAGGAAGTGCGTCACAGTTTTGGAAAGCGCGGAAACGCTCTTTCAGATGCAGAAACAATTTTCCAATTTTGAAAAATCTAAAGTGCCGAAATTGTCCACGGACTTTGACGCGCGATTACTACCGGACTGGAAATGAAAAACAGGAAGTGCGTTACAGTTTTGGAAAGCGCGGGAAACGCTCTTTCAGATGCAGAAACAATTTTCCAATTTTGAAAAATCTAAAGTACCGAAATTGTCCAGACAAATGACGCGACTTTGACGCCCGATTACTACCGGACCGGAAGTGAAAAAACCGGAAGTGCGTCACAGTTTTGGAAAGCGCGGGAAACGCTCTTTCAGATGCAGAAACAATTTTCCAATTTTGAAAAATCTAAAGTGCCGAAATTGTCCACGGACTTTGACGCGCGATTACTACCGGACCGGAAATGAAAAACAGGAAGTGCGTCACAGTTTTGGAAAGCGCGGGAAACGCTCTTTCAGATGCAGAAACAATTTTCCAATTTTGAAAAATCTAAAGTGCCGAAATTATCCAGACAAATGACGCGACTTTGACGCCCGATTACTACCGGACCGGAAATGAAAAACAGGAAGTGCGTCACAGTTTTGGAAAGCGCGGGAAACGCTCTTTCAGATGCAGCAACAATTTTCCAATTTTGAAAAATCTAAAGTACCGAAATTGTCCAGACAAATGACGGGACTTTGACGCGCGATTACTACCGGACCGGAAGTGAAAAAACCGGAAGTGCGTCACAGTTTTGGAAAGCGCGGGAAACGCTCTTTCAGATGCAGAAACAATTTTCCAATTTTGAAAAATCTAAAGTGCCGAAATTGTCCACGGACTTTGACGCGCGATTACTACCGGACCGGAAATGAAAAACAGGAAGTGCGTCACAGTTTTGGAAAGCGCGGGAAAACGCTCTTTCAGATGCAGAAACAATTTTCCAATTTTGAAAAATCTAAAGTGCCGAAATTGTCCACGGACTTTGACGCGCGATTACTACCGGACTGGAAATGAAAAACAGGAAGTGCGTTACAGTTTTGGAAAGCGCGGGAAACGCTCTTTCAGATGCAGAAACAATTTTCCAATTTTGAAAAATCTAAAGTACCGAAATTGTCCAGACAAATGACGCGACTTTGACGCCCGATTACTACCGGACCGGAAGTGAAAAAACCGGAAGTGCGTCACAGTTTTGGAAAGCGCGGGAAACGCTCTTTCAGATGCAGAAACAATTTTCCAATTTTGAAAAATCTAAAGTGCCGAAATTGTCCACGGACTTTGACGCGCGATTACTACCGGACCGGAAATGAAAAACAGGAAGTGCGTCACAGTTTTGGAAAGCGCGGGAAACGCTCTTTCAGATGCAGAAACAATTTTCCAATTTTGAAAAATCTAAAGTGCCGAAATTGTCCAGACAAATGACGCGACTTTGACGCCCGATTACTACCGGACCGGAAATGAAAAACAGGAAGTGCGTCACAGTTTTGGAAAGCGCGGGAAACGCTCTTTCAGATGCAGCAACAATTTTCCAATTTTGAAAAATCTAAAGTACCGAAATTGTCCAGACAAATGACGGGACTTTGACGCGCGATTACTACCGGACCGGAAGTGAAAAACCGGAAGTGCGTCACAGTTTTGGAAAGCGCGGGAAACGCTCTTTCAGATGCAGAAACAATTTTCCAATTTTGAAAAATCTAAAGTGCCGAAATTGTCCACGGACTTTGACGCGCGATTACTACCGGACCGGAAATGAAAAACAGGAAGTGCGTCACAGTTTTGGAAAGCGCGGGAAACGCTCTTTCAGATGCAGAAACAATTTTCCAATTTTGAAAAATCTAAAGTGCCGAAATTGTCCACGGACTTTGACGCGCGATTACTACCGGACTGGAAATGAAAAACAGGAAGTGCGTTACAGTTTTGGAAAGCGCGGGAAACGCTCTTTCAGATGCAGAAACAATTTTCCAATTTTGAAAAATCTAAAGTACCGAAATTGTCCAGACAAATGACGCGACTTTGACGCCCGATTACTACCGGACCGGAAGTGAAAAACCGGAAGTGCGTCACAGTTTTGGAAAGCGCGGGAAACGCTCTTTCAGATGCAGAAACAATTTTCCAATTTTGAAAAATCTAAAGTGCCGAAATTGTCCACGGACTTTGACGCGCGATTACTACCGGACCGGAAATGAAAAACAGGAAGTGCGTCACAGTTTTGGAAAGCGCGGGAAACGCTCTTCCAGATGCAGAAACAATTTTCCAATTTTGAAAAATCTAAAGTGCCGAAATTGTCCACGGACTTTGACGCGCGATTACTACCGGACTGGAAATGAAAAACAGGAAGTGCGTTACAGTTTTGGAAAGCGCGGGAAAACGCTCTTTCAGATGCAGAAACAATTTTCCAATTTTGAAAAATCTAAAGTACCGAAATTGTCCAGACAAATGACGCGACTTTGACGCCCGATTACTACCGGACCGGAAGTGAAAAAACCGGAAGTGCGTCACAGTTTTGGAAAGCGCGGGAAACGCTCTTTCAGATCCAGAAACAATTTTCCAATTTTGAAAAATCTAAAGTGCCGAAATTGTCCACGGACTTTGACGCGCGATTACTACCGGACCGGAAATGAAAAACAGGAAGTGCGTCACAGTTTTGGAAAGCGCGGCAAACGCTCTTTCAGATGCAGAAACAATTTTCCAATTTTTAAAAATCTAAAGTGCCGAAATTGTCCAGACAAATGACGCGACTTTGACGCCCGATTACTACCGGACCGGAAATGAAAAACAGGAAGTGCGTCACAGTTTTGGAAAGCGCGGGAAACGCTCTTTCAGATGCAGCAACAATTTTCCAATTTTGAAAAATCTAAAGTACCGAAATTGTCCAGACAAATGACGGGACTTTGACGCGCGATTACTACCGGACCGGAAGTGAAAAACCGGAAGTGCGTCACAGTTTTGGAAAGCGCGGGAAACGCTCTTTCAGATGCAGAAACAATTTTCCAATTTTGAAAAATCTAAAGTGCCGAAATTGTCCACGGACTTTGACGCGCGATTACTACCGGACCGGAAATTAAAAACAGGAAGTGCGTCACAGTTTTGGAAAGCGCGGGAAACGCTCTTTCAGATGCAGAAACAATTTTCCAATTTTGAAAAATCTAAAGTGCCGAAATTGTCCACGGACTTTGACGCGCGATTACTACCGGACTGGAAATGAAAAACAGGAAGTGCGTTACAGTTTTGGAAAGCGCGGGAAACGCTCTTTCAGATGCAGAAACAATTTTCCAATTTTGAAAAATCTAAAGTACCGAAATTGTCCAGACAAATGACGCGACTTTGACGCCCGATTACTACCGGACCGGAAGTGAAAAAACCGGAAGTGCGTCACAGTTTTGGAAAGCGCGGGAAACGCTCTTTCAGATGCAGAAACAATTTTCCAATTTTGAAAAAATCTAAAGTGCCGAAATTGTCCACGGACTTTGACGCGCGATTACTACCGGACCGGAAATGAAAAACAGGAAGTGCGTCACAGTTTTGGAAAGCGCGGCAAACGCTCTTTCAGATGCAGAAACAATTTTCCAATTTTTAAAAATCTAAAGTGCCGAAATTGTCCAGACAAATGACGCGACTTTGACGCCCGATTACTACCGGACCGGAAATGAAAAACAGGAAGTGCGTCACAGTTTTGGAAAGCGCGGGAAACGCTCTTTCAGATGCAGCAACAATTTTCCAATTTTGAAAATCTAAAGTACCGAAATTGTCCAGACAAATGACGGGACTTTGACGCGCGATTACTACCGGACCGGAAGTGAAAAACCGGAAGTGCGTCACAGTTTTGGAAAGCGCGGGAAACGCTCTTTCAGATGGAGAAACAATTTTCCAATTTTGAAAAATCTAAAGTGCCGAAATTGTCTACGGACTTTGACGCGCGATTACTACCGGACCGGAAATGAAAAACAGGAAGTGCGTCACAGTTTTGGAAAGCGCGGGAAACGCTCTTTCAGATGCAGAAACAATTTTCCAATTTTGAAAAATCTAAAGTGCCGAAATTGTCCAGACAAATGACGCGACTTTGACGCCCGATTACTACCGCACCGGAAGTGAAAAACCGGAAGTGCGTCACAGTTTTGGAAAGCGCGGGAAACGCTCTTTCAGATGCAGAAACAATTTTCCAATTTTGAAAAATCTAAAGTGCCGAAATTGTCCACGGACTTTGACGCGCGATTACTACCGGACCGGAAATGAAAAACAGGAAGTGCGTCACAGTTTTGGAAAGCGCGGCAAACGCTCTTTCAGATGCAGAAACAATTTTCCAATTTTTAAAAATCTAAAGTGCCGAAAATTGTCCAGACAAATGACGCGATTTTGACGCCCGATTACTACCGGACCGGAAATGAAAAACAGGAAGTGCGTCACAGTTTTGGAAAGCGCGGGAAACGCTCTTTCAGATGCAGCAACAATTTTCCAATTTTGAAAAATCTAAAGTACCGAAATTGTCCAGACAAATGACGGGACTTTGACGCGCGATTACTACCGGACCGGAAGTGAAAAACCGGAAGTGCGTCAGTTTTGGAAAGCGCGGGAAACGCTCTTTCAGATGCAGAAACAATTTTCCAATTTTGAAAAATCTAAAGTGCCGAAATTGTCCACGGACTTTGACGCGCGATTACTACCGGACCGGAAATGAAAAACAGGAAGTGCGTCACAGTTTTGGAAAGCGCGGGAAACGCTCTTTCAGATGCAGAAACAATTTTCCAATTTTGAAAAATCTAAAGTGCCGAAATTATCCAGACAAATGACGCGAATTTGACGCCCGATTACTGCCGGACCGGAAGTGAAAAACCGGAAGTGCGTCACAGTTTTGGAAAGCGCGGGAAACGCTCTTTCAGATGCAGAAACAATTTTCCAATTTTGAAAAATCTAAAGTGCCGAAATTGTCCAGACAAATGACGCGACTTTGACGCCCGATTACTACCGGACCGGAAATGAAAAACAGGAAGTGCGTCACAGTTTTGGAAAGCGCGGGAAACGCTCTTTCAGATGCAGCAACAATTTTCCAATTTTGAAAAATCTAAAGTACCGAAATTGTCCAGACAAATGACGGGACTTTGACGCGCGATTACTACCGGACCGGAAGTGAAAAACCGGAAGTGCGTCACAGTTTTGGAAAGCGCGGGAAACGCTCTTTCAGATGCAGAAACAATTTTCCAATTTTGAAAAATCTAAAGTGCCGAAATTGTCCACGGACTTTGACGCGCGATTACTACCGGACCGGAAATGAAAAACAGGAAGTGCGTCACAGTTTTGGAAAGCGCGGGAAACGCTCTTTCAGATGCAGAAACAATTTTCCAATTTTGAAAAATCTAAAGTGCCGAAATTGTCCAGACAAATGACGCGACTTTGACGCCCGATTACTACCGGACCGGAAGTGAAAAACCGGAAGTGCGTCACAGTTTTGGAAAGCGCGGGAAACGCTCTTTCAGATGCAGAAACAATTTTCCAATTTTGAAAAATCTAAAGTGCCGAAATTGTCCACGGACTTTGACGCGCGATTACTACCGGACTGGAAATGAAAAACAGGAAGTGCGTTACAGTTTTGGAAAGCGCGGGAAACGCTCTTTCAGATGCAGAAACAATTTTCCAATTTTGAAAAATCTAAAGTACCGAAATTGTCCAGACAAATGACGCGACTTTGACGCCCGATTACTACCGGAGCGGAAGTGAAAAACCGGAAGTGCGTCACAGTTTTGGAAAGCGCGGGAAACGCTCTTTCAGATGCAGAAACAATTTTCCAATTTTGAAAAATCTAAAGTGCCGAAATTGTCCACGGACTTTGACGCGCGATTACTACCGGACCGGAAATGAAAAACAGGAAGTGCGTCACAGTTTTGGAAAGCGCGGCAAACGCTCTTTCAGATGCAGAAACAATTTTCCAATTTTTAAAAATCTAAAGTGCCGAAATTGTCCAGACAAATGACGCGACTTTGACGCCCGATTACTACCGGACCGGAAATGAAAAACAGGAAGTGCGTCACAGTTTTGGAAAGCGCGGGAAACGCTCTTTCAGATGCAGCAACAATTTTCCAATTTTGAAAAATCTAAAGTACCGAAATTGTCCAGACAAATGACGGGACTTTGACGCGCGATTACTACCGGACCGGAAGTGAAAAACCGGAAGTGCGTCACAGTTTTGGAAAGCGCGGGAAACGCTCTTTCAGATGGAGAAACAATTTTCCAATTTTGAAAAATCTAAAGTGCCGAAATTGTCCACGGACTTTGACGCGCGATTACTACCGGACCGGAAATGAAAAACAGGAAGTGCGTCACAGTTTTGGAAAGCGCGGGAAACGCTCTTTCAGATGCAGAAACAATTTTCCAATTTTGAAAAAATCTAAAGTGCCGAAATTGTCCAGACAAATGACGCGACTTTGACGCCCGATTACTACCGGACCGGAAGTGAAAAACCGGAAGTGCGTCACAGTTTTGGAAAGCGCGGGAAACGCTCTTTCAGATGCAGAAACAATTTTCCAATTTTGAAAAATCTAAAGTGCCGAAATTGTCCACGGACTTTGACGCGCGATTACTACCGGACCGGAAATGAAAAACAGGAAGTGCGTCACAGTTTTGGAAAGCGCGGCAAACGCTCTTTCAGATGCAGAAACAATTTTCCAATTTTTAAAAATCTAAAGTGCCGAAATTGTCCAGACAAATGACGCGATTTTGACGCCCGATTACTACCGGACCGGAAATGAAAAACAGGAAGTGCGTCACAGTTTTGGAAAGCGCGGGAAACGCTCTTTCAGATGCAGCAACAATTTTCCAATTTTGAAAAATCTAAAGTACCGAAATTGTCCAGACAAATGACGGGACTTTGACGCGCGATTACTACCGGACCGGAAGTGAAAAACCGGAAGTGCGTCAGTTTTGGAAAGCGCGGGAAACGCTCTTTCAGATGCAGAAACAATTTTCCAATTTTGAAAAATCTAAAGTGCCGAAATTGTCCACGGACTTTGACGCGCGATTACTACCGGACCGGAAATGAAAAACAGGAAGTGCGTCACAGTTTTGGAAAGCGCGGGAAACGCTCTTTCAGATGCAGAAACAATTTTCCAATTTTGAAAAATCTAAAGTGCCGAAATTGTCCAGACAAATGACGCGAATTTGACGCCCGATTACTGCCGGACCGGAAGTGAAAAACCGGAAGTGCGTCACAGTTTTGGAAAGCGCGGGAAACGCTCTTTCAGATGCAGAAACAATTTTCCAATTTTGAAAAATCTAAAGTGCCGAAATTGTCCAGACAAATGACGCGACTTTGACGCCCGATTACTACCGGACCGGAAATGAAAAACAGGAAGTGCGTCACAGTTTTGGAAAGCGCGGGAAACGCTCTTTCAGATGCAGCAACAATTTTCCAATTTTGAAAAATCTAAAGTACCGAAATTGTCCAGACAAATGACGGGACTTTGACGCGCGATTACTACCGGACCGGAAGTGAAAAACCGGAAGTGCGTCACAGTTTTGGAAAGCGCGGGAAACGCTCTTTCAGATGCAGAAACAATTTTCCAATTTTGAAAAATCTAAAGTGCCGAAATTGTCCACGGACTTTGACGCGCGATTACTACCGGACCGGAAATGAAAAACAGGAAGTGCGTCACAGTTTTGGAAAGCGCGGGAAACGCTCTTTAATGATGCAGAAACAATTTTCCAATTTTGAAAAATCTAAAGTGCCGAAATTGTCCAGACAAATGACGCGACTTTGACGCCCGATTACTACCGGACCGGAAGTGAAAAACCGGAAGTGCGTCACAGTTTTGGAAAGCGCGGGAAACGCTCTTTCAGATGCAGAAACAATTTTCCAATTTTGAAAAATCTAAAGTGCCGAAATTGTCCACGGACTTTGACGCGCGATTACTACCGGACTGGAAATGAAAAACAGGAAGTGCGTTACAGTTTTGGAAAGCGCGGGAAACGCTCTTTCAGATGCAGAAACAATTTTCCAATTTTGAAAAATCTAAAGTACCGAAATTGTCCAGACAAATGACGCGACTTTGACGCCCGATTACTACCGGAGCGGAAGTGAAAAACCGGAAGTGCGTCACAGTTTTGGAAAGCGCGGGAAACGCTCTTTCAGATGCAGAAACAATTTTCCAATTTTGAAAATTCTAAAGTGCCGAAATTGTCCACGGACTTTGACGCGCGATTACTACCGGACCGGAAATGAAAAACAGGAAGTGCGTCACAGTTTTGGAAAGCGCGGGAAACGCTCTTTCAGATGCAGAAACAATTTTCCAATTTTGAAAAATCTAAAGTACCGAAATTGTCCAGACAAATGACGCGACTTTGACGCCCGATTACTACCGGAGCGGAAGTGAAAAACCGGAAGTGCGTCACAGTTTTGGAAAGCGCGGGAAACGCTCTTTCAGATGCAGAAACAATTTTCCAATTTTGAAAAATCTAAAGTGCCGAAATTGTCCACGGACTTTGACGCGCGATTACTACCGGACCGGAAGTGAAAAACCGGAAGTGCGTCACAGTTTTGGAAAGCGCGGGAAACGCTCTTTCAGATGCAGCAACAATTTTCCAATTTTCGCAATTGTCCAGACAAATGACGCGACTTTGACGCCCGATTACTACCGGACCGGAAGGCCGCTAAGTTGCATTTTTCGCAACTGGTCCCGGTTTGGTCTTAAAATGTATGTATTCCAACACTCGAAATTTTCCTTCACCATAAATCCTTTCTATATATATATATATATATATATATATATATATATACTTTCCGGTAGGAATTGAACCCGCGACCCTGCGATTGCTAGTGCAGCGCTCTGACCACTGAGCTGCGGAAGCCGTTGCCGAGAGCCTAGTCACGAGTTCTGTATATATGGTGGTAATGCCAGGATAAGATTCTGGGTATATTATAGGTAATTGGTCTTAAAATGCATGTATTCCATATTCACCATAAATCCTTTCAACATGTAGTTTGATCGAGTGAAATGCCAAATATTACCTATAATATACCCAGAATCTTATCCTGGCATTACCACCATATATACAGAACTCGTGACTAGGCTCTCGGCAACGGCTTCCGTAGCTCAGTGGTCAGTCTTAGTGCAGCGCTCTGACCACTGAGCTACGGAAGCCGTTGCCGAGAGCCTAGTCACGAGTTCTGTATATATGGTGGTAATGCCGGGATAAGATTCTGGGTATATTATAGGTAATTGGTCTTAAAATGCATGTATTCCATATTCACCATAAATCCTTTCAACATGTAGTTTGATCGAGTGAAATGCCAAATATTACCTATAATATACCCAGAATCTTATCCCGGCATTACCACCATATATACAGAACTCGTGACTAGGCTCTCGGCAACGGCTTCCGTAGCTCAGTGGTCAGAGCGCTGCACTAGCAATCGCAGGGTCGCGGGTTCAATTCCTACCGGAAGGCCGCTAAGTTGTATTTTTCGCAACTGGTCCCAGTTTGGTCTTAAAATGTATGTATTCCAACACTCGAAATTTTCCTTCACCATAAATCCTTTCTATATATATATATATATATATATATATATATATATATATATATATATATATATATATATATATATATATATATATATATATATATATATATATACATATTTATATATATATATATATATATACATATTTATATATATATATACATATATATATATATATATATATATATATATATATATATATATAATATATATATATATATATATATATACATGTATATATGTATATATATATATATATATATATGAATATATGTAATTATATATATATATATATGTACACATGCCGTACCTATTTTTTACTATTTATTTGTAGTAACTTTTCATACAAAGTAGTTCTCACTAAATATGGGCCGCGTTCTTTTATTTTTCCAGAGAATCAACTCTTTTCGTCTCAGTTCTAATGGTTCTGATATGGTTTGCATTATGGATAGTGGATGTATCGATGTCTACAGTATACCTGCGTTGACAAGCCATTTAAAACAAGTTAGTATTTATAAGTGTTTTTAAAGTATATATCTGACTGCCCCAACCGAGAATCAAACCCAAGGTCTCTGGATTAACGTACCAGGTTGGGGGGACAGTCAGATAGATTTTCAAAAACTCTTTATGAATTAATTAAATCGTCTCCGTTAAATATTTGGTGAAGGCTAAAAGGGATCACTCAAAAGGACCTTCCCATTTTCAAGAACTAGTCTCATTCTAATCCTAATCCTAACCGTAAAAATAAAGACCAAACAAAAACAGAAGGTCCTTTTTGCATCCATTTCCTAAATATTATATCATATGGCTGAGCTCGTTTTCAGGTCTATGCAAAAAATAACGCACGCTTATTGGTTACTGAGAGATTTTGTTCTTTTTTACTCGGATCGGATTTTTTCCTTTTTTCTCGGATCGGATTTTGTACTTTTTTACCCACATTAGAATTCACTTTTGTCACAAAATTAACAAATTCACTAGCTGTATGTACATTGCACAACATATGATTGCTATTATTGCACAAGATTATTAATGTATATTAGTTTTCTTAAATTTATTTGTTCATTGATTTTCTTTTCGGAACGTTTCGCGCAACTATTGCAACATATCCGGTGTTTTAATTTTCTCGGATCGGATTTGAGCAGGTGTTTTCGGGTCGGACCACGATTTTATGGTTCGGATCGGATTCGGATTGACAGTTTCGGATTGACAGTTTAGGGTCAATCCGATCCGACGCACACCTCTTCGGAATCCCACGATATGGTCCTTCCGGCCTATACGCTCCATTATACGACAATGGCGTCATTTTTCCTGACAGACAGACAGACAGACAGACATACTTTTTTTCCTCCACTATTGAATCCCGTACAAACCCCAGGTCGGGTATTTAGATACATTAAAAAAATGAGTAAATTATAAATAGTTATATATATATGTATACAGTTAAAATAGAAATATTAAGAAGATATGATCGGCGATCATTGACTAGCCAGCCACCTTATTAAAAATTTGCAGTAAACTCTGGGAAACTGTAAGTAACAATGTATCAGTAATGTCTGCAGATCTCTGCTTACACCTGTTTATAAGTTTACCGGTAAAAAAATTACGGTAAATTGTTTTGTCATCTGCATTAAATAGCTGCGCACATATACTTGTAGGCAATCTGTCCTGTAAACGGTCCCAAAGTTTTTCTCGTTCAACCATTGTTGCAGCACAATCCACTACAAAATGGTAAGATATATCAACGAAATCTTTGTTACAAATGTTACAAGTAAAATTTGTTTCTCGACACGACACTTTCGACATAACTGCAGATGGAACATTTCCCGACACTATATTGACAGCATTTGCTATTGCTTTGAGAAAGACTGGATTTCTCATTGCAACACACCATAATTCCAGGGATTTTAATTCATTATGTATAAAACCATAGTTTTCTAGTTCAATCTTTTGTTCAATTCCCCTGCGCCATATTTCACTTTGATGTAAATGAATTGCTGCCCTGACAATATTTTTCCAGCACTGTTCTAACGGGAAATGTCCACTTTCGATCTAAATTTTAAGATAATCCTCAAGGCTGTATTTCTGAAGGACCTGGCAAATATTGGAAATATATCCTTTCGTATCGGTCGACATTCTGTTTAGGAATCGGTATAGTCGTTGGATAAAAATCTTCTTGTGAATAGAATCAGGGGATGATACGACAAGTTTCTGTAGGAAGAACAGTTTGCATTTGTCAATGTATCCCTCTATAGTCCACAACCCTAAATTGCCAGTCACTGCTTCTGATCTGGTTGTTAAGCAGAGTCCCTGCGCTCTCTTTGCCGCAAATCGATTAGCCGTTTCCAACATTTCTAAATCCGTTTTCGTAATATTCCACCATAGCTGAGAACGGTAACCATAAAGCATTTTAGCTAAGCCAATGCTTTTCCAGACATCAGCTCCACATATGGGGTTTAAGCCCCCTGGTCTAATTCCTACACTCATCAATGATGAAACGACTTCTTTACCTTTTTTAACTGCCTCGAACGTTCGATGACTACTCGAAAAATCACAGGAAAGCATTATACCAGCATGTTCACAAAACTTTTTTTCTTCAATGAGCTGATTGTACAAGTACCAGGTACGTGTCAATTTGTTTCTGGAATTGACAATAGATGATTCCCCAAATGTCACGGCTGCTGTTTTCGAAATATTAAAAAGGAAACGCCATAACGAATACTGTATTCTTCCATAGCAGTTATTATGTTTTGCAGTCCATATACTCGGGGAGAAATTAATGTTATATCATCAGCGATAATGACATTGTTGATACGCATCAAGGGGTCAAGTTTCACACCACACTTGGAATTATCCATAGTTTCTGTTACATCGTTGTTGAAACACATGAAAAGCCATGGTGATAAAACTCCACCTTTTGTCTTTTTGCCCATCAAACTATTTAAAGCCTTCCATGTACCCTTAGGATTTCCTGAATTGTTTTTAATTTCCTCTTGATAGTAAGACTTATTTGTCTTTTTCACCAACTGATTAACTGCATTTCTCTTTTCTTTAAAAAGCAGCCAATCAGCCGGTGAATTAGACTTAGTTGCTTTTTTCTTTAATATATCCCTGGCATAATAGTCTTCTAATAATTAGTCCTATAGTATAAGACTAGCTACCCTTTCTGCATATACGCATTATGGCAAAGGGTAGGTAGGTAGGTAGGTAGGGTACATGTATGTAGGTAGGTACATGTAGGTATATGTAGGTATATGTAGGTAGGTAGGTACATGTAGGTAGGTAGGTACATGTAGGGTACATGTAGGTAGGTAGGGTACATGTAGGTAGGGGTAGATACATGTTGGTACATGTAGGTAGGTAGGGTACATGTTGGTACATGTAGGTACATGTAGGTAGGTAGGGTACATGTTGGTACATGTAGGTAGGTTTGGTACATGTAGGTACATGTAGGTAGGTAGGTACATGTTGGTACATGTAGGTAGGTAGGTACATGTTGGTACATGTAGGTAGGTAGGTACATGTTGGTACATGTAGGTAGGTAGGTACATGTTGGTACATGTTGGTACATGTAGGTAGGTAGGTACATGTAGGTACATGTAGGTAAGTAGGGTACATGTAGGTACATGTAGGTAGGTAGGGTACTTGTAGGTACATATAGGTAGGTAGCGTACATGTAGGTACATGTAGGCAGGTAGGGTACATGTAAGTACATGTAGGTAGGTAGGGTACATGTAGGTACATGTAGGTAGGTAGGGTACATGTAGGTAGGTAGGGTACATGTAGGTACATGTAGGTTGGTTGTAGGTACATGTAAGTAGGTAGGTTGGTTGGATGCACGTAGGTAGGTAGGTTGGTTGAATGCACGTAGGTAGGTAGGTTGGTTGGATGCACGTAGGTAGGTTGGTTGGTTGGATGCACGTAGGTAGGTAGGTTGGTTGGATGCGGTTGGTTGGATGCACGTAGGTAGGTAGGTTGGTTGGATGCACGTAGGTAGGTAGGTTGGTTGGATGCACGTAGGTAGGTAGGTTGGTTGGATGCACGTAGGTAGGTAGGTTGGTTGGATGCACGTAGGTAGGTTGATTGGATGCACGTAGGTAGGTAGGTTGGTTGGATGCACGTAGGTAGGTAGGTTGGTTGGATGTACGTAGGTAGGTAGGTTGGTTGGATGCATGCACGTAGGTAGGTAGGTTGGTTGGATGCATGCACGTAGATAGGTAGGTTGGTTGGATGTACGTAGGTAGGTAGGTTGGTTGAATGCACGTACGTAGGTAGGTTGGATGCACGTAGGTAGGTAGGTTGGATGCACGTAGGTAGGTAGGCAGGTTGGTTGGATGCACGTAGGTAGGTAGGTTGGTTGGTTGGATGCACGTAGGTAGGTAGGTTGGTTGGATGCACGTAGGTAGGTAGGTTGGTTGGATGCACGTACGTAGGTAGGTTGGGTGGATGCACGTAGGTAGGTAGGTTGGTTGGATGCACGTAGGTAGGTAGATGCACGTAGATGCACGACGGACGGATAGAATAGTTTTACTTCCTCCAATACTGAAGATTCCCGTATTATCCCCGGGTCAGGATTAAAAATATGAACTAACTATATACAAATTATTACTATTGTAAATTATCAAACCATCAGTTAAAAACTAGAAAAAGGATTAAACAATTAAAAGTTAAAAAAATTAAGAACGTTAAAAATTTAACTTTCTAGCTGCCGTAATATATGTATACAATTTTTGATAGATTAAATCAATCATAAAATATAAACATAAAAAGAATGGTTAGAAACTAACAGTCTCTTGTAACCTTAGTACTGCAGCAGCTTGGATAAGCTTAAGTATCCCTATACTAGTTGTAATAAGAAACTGGTCAAAGTATAAATTGTCATGTTCTTTAAGGTTACTACTAAGGAGAATTCTATACAGATCTTCATCGTCGTGAGTAAATAATATGGCGCTGTGTTGCACATCGAGGATATCTTGTAGTCTGTCAAGCATTTCTTCACGCTTGGTTGCACAAAATTCGCAGTTAATTACAAAATTTGCTCTGTCAGTGCGCATATGTGGGGTGTTAAAAGGGCCCTTTTGCCTAAAGTTATAATTTGACTCGTGCTTAGGTGGCAGCAGGCAGTTAAGCTTATGTAAATGATCGGACTTTACAGCTTCAAATAACTTGTTACACAATTTATTGTGATGTTTAATTATTGGCTCGATATTTAATCTAGACTGCGTTTACACTAGAGCAAAAGTTTCCGGATTCGTCACGAATCGACGAATCCGGAACGTTTTGGCGTTTTACACACAAGAGGATGAATCCGAAATAAAACGTCCCGGTTTGGTCGCGTCTCCGGAGATTTTGAATCCGGAATCTAAAGTGGAAATTTTGTATCTGGATACTTATGAATCCGGAATCTTTTGTAGTGTAAACGGGTATTCCAATGAATCCGAATATTTTTCCGCCCGCGATCACACGAGTTTGCGGTGCAGACAAAATGGCGGATGTTGTTGTTATTGCACTGTTGTCGGTAGTTGGTTGTCTGATTTTGTTGCAGGCACATATGATGCACGAACTACTCCAAGAAGAAGTTATACTTCATAAACACTCTATGTAACATCCTTTCTAGCCTTCTTTTTGGGCGGCATTTTGGAGTTGTCTTTTCCCGAAATGCTTGGTAACCGTTCCCGCATAAATGTTTCCGGATTTCATCGGGTGTGTAAACGATGTGAATCCGAATACTCCCGAGTGTAAATAGCTTACCAATCCGAATACTCGGTTTATGATGAATCCGGAAACATTTACGAATCTGGAAACTTTTGCGAATCTGGAAACTTTTGCTCTAGTGTAAACACGTGGTCTAAAGCTGACTGATAGTCTGTGTTCGGTTGGATAATTGCCGTCGCTCTTTTTTCTATACGTACCTGGTGAAAGACTGGAGCAGCATGATAATCCATTACAGATCTTATACATGATGTATAAAAAAGCGTTAGGTTACATGGAGGCACCTTGGCTCGCCGCAACTGCACTCGATAATATAAACGCTTAGCTGCTTTCGTAACTACTTTTCCTATATGGGCGTTCCATGTAAGGTTATTGCTGATTCTTACACCTAAAAGCTTAGTACTCTCAACTACTTCTAACTCTCTGTCGTTGACAACTATTGGCTCAAATATCTGCGTACTTCTGGCAAATGAAATTCTGAGTTCTTTGCATTTGTCCGAGTTTAGTTGAACTCTATTTCTTGAAGACCACTGCGACACTTGGTCAGCAATTTCTTGTGCTCTGCTAACACTAAGTTTAAGAGACTGGTCAAATCCAGGAGCAGCATACACACTAAATTCCGTATTGCACACTTCTATACCAGTTTAACCGGCTTAGAAGCGAGGTAAAATATTTCTTGTAAATCCAAAGTAAAATGTCGGATGCAAAGTGTTTATTTCATTTGAACAGTCATGTAATCAGGGGCGAAACTAGCTCTTAATAATCACGGTCGTGTTAAACTATTGAAATTGAGACAGAGGCATTGGTTGTAATGAATTGTGGCAAAAAGAGATAGCAAGAAAGTAGTTGGACCGGGAGGAGGGTGTCCTATCAGAGAGACATTGACGAAGTCTGAGGGGTGCTCAGCCCTTGTAGGTCAAAAAATGCCTTAGCCCATCCAAATCCTTCACGTGGGTGAAGTGTGTGAGGCACAGTACTTCTGTGAAGTGATAAGGATGTCACCACTTCCTGCCACTCATTAAATTATAATTAAATCTTAAACTTGTTTAAAGTTATTTGCAACAATTACTTCTATGATATTTAAATATGCGAATTGTTATTACAAAAGGGTCCGGGATGTGGTGGGTGGGAGAAAAACTCCTGCTTAGAGAGCGCTTTTCTTGTGAACTCTTGTTCTGGCTGTGACAGAATGATCACCGCCTCTTTTGCCGAATTCACTTATACCGTTGCCTCAAGGCGGAATGTTTTGGTAGGTATTATATTTTGATAAGAGTTTAGGTTTGGTTTAATCTATTTCTTAATCTGAGTACTAATTAGCTTCATCTGAAGTGGTTTTCATTGCTTATCTTGCTTTTGCACCTGAGAGTACGTTTATAATGTTTGGCATGTGAGAAACAGCGGCTGCTCCAGGCTAAGCGATTGTATTATCTCTCACTCCCTTTTATTAACCTTAATTTATTCAATAACAAATTTATAATTTTTCGTTGGGTGCCGCTCCGTAGGTAAAATTTACCGCATTCAGCGAGAATGTCACAACTACAGCCCGCGCGTTTCCGGTTTCCTAAAGCACAGTACGTATGAACAGCTGCGCACAACCGCGGGGGTCCTCCCCCGGGAACATTTTGAAATCTAGAAGCTCAGAAAGACAATTTGCAGCAATTTGAGCAAACTTTTCCCATTAATTCTACAGCGAGCATATTTCAAATGAATCCAAGCTTACATGCTGCCTCTACTGACTGAAGGGTCTGGGAACCAATCTCACACTCGCGTAGCCAATCTTGTTCCCAGAGCCTGCGCAGTCTCTGGGAACAATATTGTCGCGTGACAAGGGTTTAGGGGTTGGCTAACACTTCAGGCTACACCCGTTTATAAAATCTCGTGTAGATGAAGCCCATAGGTAGATTACCTTAAGTAGCTTCTCTCCTAGCCTCTGACTGCGCTGCCCTGCAAGATTTGCCCATTTGCCCTGCCAATTGGTGTTTTTAGTATTATTTTTTGGGGGGTGTCACACCCCCCCCCCCCCCCCACACACACCCCCCTTGAGTTTCGCCCCTGCATGTAATAAATATCTCATTCAATGGATTTACCGATGATACTGTCGGGTATTTTACTCGTTTCACGCATTTTCCCTCGCCCTTTCACGGCTCGAAAAAATTAATCCGAAACTCGTAAAATACGCGACCGTATTATCGGTAAATCCATTCAATAAAATGTATATTCCACACATCATTTCGTAATTATATGGAATTTTCATTATATGAAAATTCCATAAATAAAAATTTCATATATTAAAGTTTCATATGTTAATATATACACTGCCTTCACTCTCCATAGTCTCGGTGGCTCAATGGTTAGTTCGATTCCTGTCAGGGAATCAGAAACATTTTTTCTGAGAATATGAGCTTGACGATCGTCCATGTATCGTCTTAAAGTTTCATTTATAAAATAACATTTCGTAAACGCAAGCGGTGATTGGCTAAGAGCCATGTTTATATAACTGTATGTAAACATGGATTTTTCCCGCCATTTTTATAAAATGGACTGTAATACGAACCTTCGCTCACAAACAGCTAAAATGTCGAAAAATATGTTCTGTGACAGCAAATAAGAAAAAAAACGAGAAGATTGCATGCTTTTCTTCACAGTTAAGACCGTTTATGTTCATTTGAGCAGCCGACGACGTTGTCTAGCGTGAGTAAGGAGAATGTATATTTTCATCATTTTAATAAAATAGTCTTATTACTTATTTCCTCAGTGTTATTTTATAAAAGAAATAGAAAACATCTTTCCGTGTTTACATACAGTTATAGAAACACTCGTAAAAGTTTGGGAGAAGTCGAAATAGCGTGGAAACGCTCGCCCCCACTAATTTCTCGTTCTCCCAAACTTCCACTCGTGTTTCTATAACTGTATGTAAACACGGAAAATGTTTTCTATTTCTTAAATATAAAAGGTTCCAATTCCACACATCATTTCATCTATGAAATGTTGATATATATGAGATTCAATGTGAAATTTCCATAAGGGTCATTAGCATTTCCGAAAATTTTTGCTCAAATCGCTCAAAAAGCTCAAATCCTATATCAGAAATATCGAATTTGGGGTGATAATATATATATATATATATATCTCCCTGCAGGCTCCACCTCCTGTCTTTAAGACATTAGTGGATGACAGACTTCGTAAAAAGAATGGAGAATCAGTTCTCCAGGCAACCTCTTTAGAAGATTCAAGAAAAAATCAAAGTAAAACATCTGCCATAACACGAAAACGAGATATCAAACCAACATGGTTGAAGCCGTCAGGGTCTTTGAACAAAGAAGAACAGGTAACAACCTAACAGAATTACGAATCAAACAATACTATGGCGCCTTTTAACTAATGTCGCACTTGATTGGTCAGTTCATCTCCACCGTAGCAACGGGGTGGCAATTGTAAAAGACCGAGAAGGGACACTCCACCCTCTCCTCCGCAGAGGCTTCCAAGGAATGCGGTAGAGGGTAGTGGGACGAGGAAAACCGCTGAAAATCGGAACGCGGGCGAGCGGAGAAAGGGAGAGGAAGCCTCATCCAGCTTAACGAAATCGGCGATTTCTTGCAATCCGTTTTATATCTCGGCAATCCTTTTGTTTCTCGTTCGAATTTTTCATGTAAGGAGACATGAGACCAAGAGCGTTTGGCTGACGTCTTAATTTATGTATTTTAACGTTGTTTTGATGCGATGGAAGAGCCGGATGATAATTTACACTCGAGCCAGAAGAGAGAAGAAGAGCCAACGTTGCTCTCTCGAATATATCACAGCAGGGATGAATTATTCAGATTAACGTACGTTTAATATGTTGTTCTCTCGAGTCTCGAATATATCAAAGAAGATTGCACCCCCGGTTTAGCGCCATATTTGGCCTGAAATCTGGCAGACCTCTCGTTTCTCCGCCCGCCCGCGTTCCGATTTTCAGCGGTTTTCCCGATCGTCTCATTACCCTCTCTGACTCATACAACCCCCCTCTACTGCATTGGAAGCCTCTGCGGAGGAGAGAGCACTCCACCCCAAAATAAGTGTTTCTTAAATGAAAGTTCTTTATCGCCTTACATGAGAATGGGTATTAGTTTTCTTCTTATCGTTTTAGTTTTAGAGAAATTTGGCTTTGTTTATTGTATTTTTGTAAATTGAAGGCCGCTATTTTTGTTCTGATTGCGGGCGAATGCGGTCGCCTCCATTAATTTGTGATGTCATTGAGTGACGCGTTCTGCGTCGGGATAAAACAAGCTGCGAAGCGGCCCTCCTGTTGCGCGGGTGTACGTCCCTGCGGGCGAGGAGAAGGAGGGCCGGCAACCATCATTGTACTATTTGAGTTTTCCGTTCATATCCTGAACGGAAAATGCTGATTGGCTAGAATGGCTAAGCATGATGACGTAATGAACGTACCTGAAATAGACTTTTACGGTTTGAAATTGGCCGATGTGAAACTGTTCCAGATTGATCAGACTTCGGCGAGTTTGTTCAAGATCTTTCTGGAACAAGGTGGACAGACTCTGCTTGAGTTATCTGGGTTTTCTTCGAGATCTAGTTCAATCTCGGAGCACAAAGCAGCGAGGATTTTCCCTTGTAAGTTCTCTCTCTGCGAAGTTTTGAAGAGATCAACAAACGAGCCAATAGAACCGTATTTATTCGTTAACGAGCAATCACATAGACGACAAAAATCATCAACGCCGACGGGGTTTTCTTTTCTACCTGTCATTGAGTATACTTTTTTCGGAGTTGTTTTTCGTTCATGTATAAACTACAGTGATTATGCCATGATATATTGAGATTGCTTAACTAGCTCGTATCTTACTATCTGCATAATTCCCAGGCTAACATTGCTACACGTGAAAAGGTTGTTTTGACAGCTCATGCAAATTTTACTTCCGGTGCGATTTCATTGGTCAAATAAAGGAGGCGTTATAAGTGGGCGGAACTCAAATAGTACAAGGATGGTTGCAGGCCCTCCTTCTCCTCGCTCCTCCGTCTGCAGGTACGTACACCCGCACAACAGGAGGGCCGCTTCGCAGGCTAGGATAAAACTTATTTCAATTCATAACATCAGGCTGGGGAATTTGCAAGTGTACGAATAGAAATGCAAATGTCTATTAATTTTTGACGTCATTGAGTGATAGAAACACTTTGAATAGAAATTCTGCAAATTAGACTAAGACTACGTTATTGTCATGTTATTGTGAAGGCGTCAAAAATTAATGGGAGCGACCGCGTTCACCAGTAATCAGAAAAAAATGGTGGCCTCCAATTTTCAAAAATACGATAAACAAAGCCAAATTTCTCTAAAACTAAAACGATTAGAAGAAAACTAATACGATTAGAAGAAAACTAATACTCATTCTCATATGAGGCGACAAAGAACTTTCATTTAAAGTGCCCCTAACCTCAACATTTTTATTGTCTTATTTGGAAGAACTTTTAAAATGATAAAGTAACTTCTTTTGAAGATTTTCACTTCTTCGCTTTCTTTTTGAGATATATCACACATGCATAATGAGTTATCAGAGAATGTTATATATCTTTGCGTTCATGAAATAAAAACACTAAAGTGTGAACAACACGTGTGTGCGTTACTCCCACAACACCAAACTTCTTGATTTTAAAGGATTTCGTTCGAGAATGAAATAGATATACACATTTCTCCAATAAGTCATTATGCATGTGTGACGAAATTCCAGACATTTGCATATCAAACAAACTGATATATCTCAAAAAGAAAGCAAAGAAACGAAAATCTTCAAAAGAAGTTACTTTATCATTTTAAAAGTTCTTCCAAACAAGACAATAAAACATTTTGAGGTTATGGGCACTTTAAGAAACACTTGTTTTTGTAGTGGATTTATTCGCTTCACCATCAATTCAGTATTTACACAAAATAAAATAATTAAAATAATTAAATATAAAATTAATATATACAACAGATGGCAGGGTTTCCGCAACAACATAGCCAATTACTGCGTGCCCAGAACTTAATAAATATTAATAAAAATAGAATATATTAATTACTACATGTAACAAATTCATATCTATAAAACTAATTAAGAAAATTAAAAACAGCACGTAATAGCGCGTTGAAGGCTTCGCGATTTGTTACATTTACAACATATAGTTTTGGAGGATCTAGGATTGTCCTGGTTATAAGTTGTTGCTAACGAACCCTGATATAGTACTTACTTAATACATATTTATAAGAGTTCACGTTATCCGTGCTAAAATCAAGGTCCTAGGCCAAGATATTCCATATCTTAGTGACACGTATAAAAAACGGGGTTTGCTATTACCGGGGCGATGATCGAGGATGAGCATGAAATCTTGGTGGTCAGCAGTCACATTAACTGGATAACATCAAGGGAATCGAGGTATTTAATCGTCAGGGTTTTGTCACTTAACCATGAAAACCGCTAACCCCAAAACAACTTAGATCCTAACCCCACGCCTAATGAGTTTTCTAACCCTAACCCCAGCCCTAACCCTCGCCTTAAGTATCTTCCTAACCGTAATGCCCCTCGATTGCCTTGATATTATCCAGTTAATGTGACTGCTGACCAACAAGATTTCATGCTCATCCGCGATCATCGCTTGCAAACTCCATAAAAACGACCTTTAATAGGTAGTTGTCCTACTTTTTGGTATAATATAGCAATACTGAAGTTGGCTGATGATCTAGTATGTTTAATTTATCTGCGCACACTTGGAATAGAGGAGGATTTAACCGTAACAAGCCATGTGTGATCTTTAATAATTAAATAATTAAATAAATAATAAAACAAAATATATAATAAATAATAAAATAAATAATAAAACAAATTCTATATTATTTATTTATTTATAAACAATTAACTTCATACTTGTTTACTTCCAAGTTTCCACGAGCTTTAGTAATCCTGCAGAACGATACGTGTTTTGAATAAACATGAAAAAACGTTATTTTACATCCTTGTGTACAAAACGTCATCTTACAGAGGCGTTATTTAATTAGCAACAGACTGTGACAAGTGGCGACTTGGCGTGCGGCTCAGTAAACCCTTGTGAACTTGAAGAGTAATGGATAATACCATAGTCAATCGAGATATGGTGTGGAAACTCGGCAAACTTCAAAGCGACTATAATGAGCTACGTTTTGATGTTGAACCGTACCTTACACCGTGCACATTCTTTGTTTTAGGTTTATTAATATTTAAACAACATGGTTGAGCGATTAAACCCAAACGATTCTATTGGATGATTGCTTCATTATACTAAAATACAATAGGTTCAGTGACCGTGCACAAAATTGCATAAAGACGAACAAAAAGATAGAACACAGACTTTAGCTGAGTTTCCAGACCATATCTCGATTGACTATGATAATACCTATTTTCCAAACTATTTACGTCGTTCTTGAATAATCTGAGTATTCCATTCAATGTTATAACCTCCTTTACAGCTTGGGTTTATTTGATTGGAGTGTCGAAACGTTGGGTCATGGACAGTAACTTTTAAAGTTACGTTCAAAGTTACGTTTTTAAGCCAGAGTAGCGTCAAACTATGTCTAAAACAACCAGAGTGTGAAGAATTTAAATTACCACAAATAGCAAGGCATAACACAGTTTGACGTTTTTTCATGTTTATTCAAAATACCTACGTCGTTCTGGATACCAAAACTCGTGAACACTTGCAAGAAAACAAGTATGAAGTTCAATCATGGAGATTGTTTTGTTCTTTTAAATTACTTGGTCTTTCTCGGGTGCCCTCCTTGATTTTTATTCTGTTTTTTTGGTTTGTTTCACCCTTTTGCTAGACTCTTGGTTGAAAAGCGTATAGCACTGTAATATTTCAAAGACGACAATGCGGACTGGACCGGATTTCAAGTCCGCGCAATTAGTTGCAGTCCAAGCGAAGCCGAGGAGTGTAACTAATTGCAAGGATTTGAAATCCGATCCAGTCCGAATTGGAGGCTTTGAAACATCTTAAACTCAAACAAGTCAGTATTTACAGAAAAATTTGAGGTTGAAATCGTCAAAATCCTATGCTAATTAAGGTAATTCCTCAGTAATTCTTTCCGAAATGAAAATTTGCTGAAACTTCCCAGTCTTAAAGTTATTGACATACTTATATTAAAACCAAAAAAAAAAGTTGGGGTCACCGACCTTGTTTAGAAGATATGGCATATCGCAGATCACCTCTTACTCAGTATGGTGACGTCATTGTGACCAATTTACGAGTAGAGGAAAAACCGCATTGCACAACTTTTTCTTGAACCTTTTGATAAAGATAATTTTTTATTTTTCGCAACTAGTAATTTTATACAAGAAAACATGGTATTTTAGGGAAAAAGAAACAGCTAACAGGGTTTATTATGATAAAGAAAGGTCGTTTCCCATATTCTTATTCATATCCATATTCTTGTTATTTGAAGAAACATTCATCAAAAATGTAAAATATTGTAAGTTGTAGAAATAATTTTTCTCTAAGTTTCTGTTATAACACGTAAAAGTGGTAGAAGAAAAGAATTATTAAGGAAAAAATTATGGTCACCGACCTTTTTTAAGAACTATGCCCTTTAACCGGCATTATGAAGTAGTTTACAAACCTACTTGCACAGGGAGCCCTGTCTAAACATGTGTAACCGTTTTAACCCTACCAGTACATAAGCGGCCATTGTTAGATTTGGCATTAAATTGTCCTAAAATGGTCAGAATTTATTGAAAATGTTGCATAATGGCCATAAAACACTGATTATTGGATGTGCGCAGTAAATGTGCGCATTGCAAAACTGAGGAATCACCTTAAGATCACATGTCCGTCACGGAGTTGATTTTCTTTGTTTTTGGTTCATGAATTATTAATGAGTTTGAGATTATTCTATCATCCAGGTTTTGATTTTCGAGGCATTGTTAGAGTGAAGGAGGGAAAATATATAAATTAAATAATTTTAAAGTAAACGATAACCACAAAGATATCCGTTTAATTTCTGCAGAGCACAGCATCCGATGGTTTAAGTTACAGTAGATTAAAAGCGATACTAAAAGGATATGGAGAGTATCCTGCCAAGTACAGGTTGGTCAACTTTAAGTGCAGTTTTTTCAAATTAAAATCAAATGCGTTATTAGATGATTGATTTTTATTCTGTTTTTGGTTTATGTTTTTCGAAAATTTAACCGTAAACTGAGGACTCTTTGTGTATTTTCTAGAATGTTCATCTGGCGATCTCTTCTTCAACTTCCTGAAAACCACGCCGCGTTTTGTAGTTTGGTGGATAAAGGTACACATTCAGCCTACGTTAGACTTCACGAAGACTACCCGATCAAAAGCAGAAAATTATTACGTGTTTTGCAGAGGTTGGTTCCTTTCTTCCTCCCTTCCTACTTCGCTTTCCTTTCCTTCGTTCTTTCTTTCCATTCTTCCTCAATCGTTCCTTCCTAATCGTTCTTTCCTTACTTACTTCCTCCTTCCTTTATTCCTTCCTTTCCTCACTTCCTTCCATCCCTACATTCCCTTTTTCCCCTTCCTTCCTTTCTTTCTTCCTTTCCCTTCACTTCCTTCCCTTTCGTCCCTTCCTTCCCTTCCTTCGTTCCTTCCCTTCCTTCCCCTTTTCCTTCCTTCCTTCCTTCTTTCTTTCTTTCTTTCTTTCTTTCTTTCTTTCTTTCTTTCTTTCTTTCTTTCTTTCTTTCTTTCTTTCTTTCTTTCCTTCTTTCTTTCTTTCTTTCTTTCTTTCTTTCCTTCCTTCCTTCCTTCCTTAATTCCTTCCTACAGTACATTCCTTAATTCCTTCCTACAGTACATTCCTTAATTCCTTCCTACAGTACATTCCTTAATTCCTTCCTTTCTTCCTTCTTTCCTTCCTTCCTTCCTTCCTTCCTTCCTTCCTTCCTTCCTTCCTTCCTTCCTTCCTTCCTTCCTTCCTTCCTTCCTTCCTTCCTTCCTTCCTTCCTTCCTGCCTTCCTGCCTTCCTGCCTTCCTGCCTTCCTGCCTTCCTGCCTTCCTGCCTTCCTTCCTTCCTTCCTTCCTACCTACCTACCTACCTACCTACCTACCTACCTACCTACCTACCTACCTACCTACCTACCTACCTACCTACCTACCTACCTACCTACCTTCCTACCTTCCTACCTTAATTCGTTCGTTCTTCCTTTCTTCCTTAATTCCTTCCTTAATTCCTTCCTTAATTCCTTCCTTAATTCCTTTCTTACTTAATTCTTCCCTAATTCCTTCCTTAATTTTTTCATTCATTTCTCCCTTTTTTCATCCTTCCATCCGTTATATTTTCTAACTACTTCTTTCTATCGCAGGATCCTCTCTGCATTAGCTCACTGGTCAGCAGTATTTGGAGAAACCCACTACCTTCCACTTTTAGTTTTTCCTTTCGTGAAGCTGTTCCAAAATAATCAACTTATTTGTTTTGAAGTCGTCTCCACTGTTCTTGGTAAGAACAAACGTGATCTCATTTTATGAGATACATTGCTATTTCCCATGCGCTGCTATCATCATAGTCAATCGAGATATGGTCTGGAAACTCGGCAAACTTCAAAGCGACTATAATGAGCTACGTTTTGATGTTGAACCGTACCTTACACCGTGCACATCCTTTGTTTTAGGTTTATTAATATTTAAACAACACGGTTGAGCGATTAAACCCAAACGATTCTATTGGATGATTGCTTCATTATACTAAAATACAATAGGTTCAGTGACCGTGCACCGTGCACAAAATTGCATAAAGACGAACAAAAAGATAGAACAAAGACTTTAGCTGAGTTTCCAGACCATATCTCGATTGACTATGTTATCATCTAAGATGTCTGGCACAGTTAGTAAAATTTTTACAGTATTAATTTGCGCAATTACTCAACTTTTGTTATAGTGAATTGGTGTCAAAATTGGTATGAATTCTTTCCCAACCCTCCAATCAACACCCTCAGCATGGTGGAGAATCTTCTTGTTCACCATGATAAAAATCTTCTTCAACATCTGGTTGAGCACGAGGTCTTGTCACAGGTATGTTCAGTGCTAAAAATACTCGACAAATAAATGGAAACGATACAAATAATAAATAAGCCTTACGTTAAATACTTATTTCAAAATCATTCTCAGGGTAATATGATAATTAATCGACATGATTAACCTACACCACTGAGTTGACAGAAAATTGTTGACTGGACCGAGATTTGAGCTACCGCGTCAACTGGGGTCAGTGTGTCAATTTTATCCATTTAAAGGGATATGGCAATATAAATTAACTTTGTCTCATTTGAAAGAACTCGTAAGTAAAGTAAAATGGTATAAGAAGACCTTTTACAATTTTTCTGTATCTTTCTTGGTTTTTGAAATATTTCAGATAATTATTACAAAAGACAGTCTACAATCCGCCATCTTGTTGTAATATTTGACCTAATTAACTAGGAAATTGGTGACGTCACAAGCAGGGTAAACCTGATGAAACTACTCCATAGGTGACCGAATTTCCGCGGAAGGCTTTTTAAAATGTTGTGGGCCAATTGAAAATGGAAATAGTGCAACATAATCGAGTTTGTGGCTCATAATGTCGTAAGGTTGGCAAGATAAAAATTTCACTTTACCCTACTTATGACGTCACATGCATATCGAAAATAATTCCAAGATGGCGGACAGCACGCTGTCTTTTCGTCAAATTATTTCGAAAACCAAAAAAGATAAGGGAAAATTGTAAAAGGTCTTGTTATACCATTTCATGAGTTCTTTCAAATGAGACAAAGTTAATTTATATTGCCATATCCCTTTAAGTTCACAAAATATTTTCGCGACAACTTAACGCTTATGATCATCTGTAAGGATGTGTAGTGTTTCTATTATATTTCAAAATTATCCTCAGGGTAACATGAAAATTAATTAACATCCTTGTGGCGCCCATCAACGGTCCCTTCAATATGGCCGCCACACGCTAATCCTGGCTTCATAGTTACTGTAATGGAGCCGAGTTTGTGTTCAAAATTACGGAACAGTCTTCGATAATTGATTCATTTTAGCATCTTAAAAGATCAGAGACAGATAGTCTCTGTCGCCAACGCAATTTTCCCTTTCGTAAACGGTCGTTACCATCCCGAAGGGTCGTTACCATCCCAGCTCTCATAGAATGTTGGGTAAGCGGAGTGAAATTCCTCGTGGTCCCAAGGCTCCCGCACACTTTCTTTCATAATATTGCTATCTAAAAAGCGAACAAGCATCTATAACATTTTTATACATTTTGATTTGTATTTCTACACTGCCTACGCAACACAACACCGAACACGTTTTATCACTTATTAATTGAAAAGCATCTATGACCAGTAAGTGACTTTACGAATTAACTATGTTCTATGGCAAATGCAGAACTACATTTATGGTTATATATTACGGTGGTCCATATATGCAATGCACATATAATAGTTTCAGTCGACAAATATATTTTGACTGACCTCGCACCATACGTTGTTGCGATTGATACTTCGAAATCCCGAATAACGTCGTTTGCCTTTTGGAAAGTATCTACATATACGTTATGACTATCGATCACAAAATCGAATTTACTGGTCCAGGATTGAGAGTTTGCCATGTATAATTTCTTCTGCATGAACGCTCTTCTTCTGTATACCAAATATTTACATATTTTGAATTTCATGACGAACATGTCACCGCACCAAACAAAGGTGCGCACTAGATAGTAGTCGCCAGAACCATGTTGAGCCGCCAACACCACTAACCCAGCGGTAACATGTTCGTCGTAAATATTACGAATCATTTCGCCAAACGGTCGGAACTCGGAAAGCGAAATTAGGTTGCACTGCCGAAATCAGTGACTAGTTAGACTTGCCGGTCTGCCTCTTTGTTTCGAGAAGGGGTTTATTTCGAGAGTGGTTTGGTTTCAAAGACGAGTTGTATTCTCGAAACAAACCAGTCTTTAAACGAACCCGAAACAATCATTTGGAGCAAGTCTATGAAATAGTGTGGAAGTTGTCTAACGTTTCGAGCGAAGGCCCTTCGTCAGAGAGTAAAACGTAAACTGTGAAATAATAACTGAGTGATTATTTCACTTTACGAATTTCACTCTCTGACGAAGGTCCTTCGCTCGAAACGTTAGACTACTTACAAGCTATTTCGGCCGTACACCAACCTTTCATTACTGAAATATTTGATTTGTATTTCTACACTGGCTACGCAGCACGTTTTATCACTTATTTAAAAGCATCTATGACTAGTAAGTGACTTTACGAATGTTCTATGGCAAATACTAATAGTTTCAGTCGGCAAATATATTTTGTCAGTCGACAAATGTATTTTTTCAGTCGACAAATATATTTGACAAATATTTTTAAACCTCACAGCATATACGTTGTTGCGATTGATATTTCGAAATCCCGAATAACGTCGTTTGCCTTTTGGAAAGTATCTACATATCCGTTTTGACTATCGATGACAAAATCAAATTTACTGGTCTAGGATTGAGAGTTTGTCATGTATTCTTCTGCATGAACGCTCTTTTCCACGTGCGCGTGTAAAGATACTAAATATTTACATATTTTGAAATAATGTGTGGTAGATTTACGAGCGTTTTGCGACTGTTTCACAACGAACATGTCACCGCTGGGTTAGTGATGTTGGCGGCTCAACATGGTTCTGGCGACTACTATCTAGTGCGCACCCCAAACAAAGTGTGCGGGAACCTTGGGACCACGAGGAATTTCACTCCGCTTACCCAACATTCTATGGGAGCTGGGACGGTAACGACCGTTTACGAAAGGGAAAATTGCGTCGCCTACAGTAAAACTATATAACGTGGTCCCAACAAGATAGTCGCCGCGAAACATCCCCCGCTTCATTTTTTCGCAACATCCAAACAATAGTTGCTCGATCCAGTCTTTATTTAGAGATCAGTGTACTCTACCAGTTGAGCTACCGCGCCAACCAGGAACAGTGTTCTGACATTTTCATGTTACCCTGAGGAACATACTTTCATATTTGTTATTTTTGTTAAAAAAATTAAGGCTTTGTTTTTAAGACTCAAATTCGACCAATTTATTAAAGCGCCCCTAACCTCAACATTTTTTATTGTCTTATTTGGAAGAACTTTTAAAATGATAAAGTAACTTCTTTTGAAGATTGTCGTTTCTTTGCTTTCTTTTTGAGATATATCAGTTTGTTTGATATGCAAATGTACGGAATTTACATCACACATGCATAATGACTTATTGGAGAAATGTGTGTATCTCTTTCATTCTTGAACGAAATCCTTTAAAATCGAGAAGTTTGGTGTTGTGGGATAAACATGCACACGTGTTATTCACACTTTCGTGTTTTTATTTGATAAACGCAAAGATATATAACATTCTCTGATAACTCATTATGCATGTGTGACGAAATTCCAGACATTTGCATATCAAACAAACTGATATATCTCCAAAAGAAAGCAAAGAAACGAGAATCTTCAAAAGAAGTTACTTTATCATTTTAAAAGTTCTTCCAAATAAGACAATAAAAAATGTTGAGGTTACGGGCACTTTAAGAAATCTGTCACAAAGTTGACTGTGTTCGAATTTAGCTCGAAAGTTTACTACTGGTGACGTCCAGGTGTTTGATAAACAGAGAACGAAAGAGAGGCTAGCCTACATTAAAAACACGAGTAGCAGTGTTTTGAGCAACACTGCTGCGAGTTTTTAATTTTATTAGATAAGCCCCAACAGGCTAGAAGCCCAATTGCCTACGATTTAAGGTCGTTATCCAAGAAGACTCGAAAGTCTTACCATTTGCTGATATTATTGCAAAGGCAGCACTTTCTCCTCAATTATTTTAAGACCCTGAGTGGAGGTCCGACACAGGATTTGAACCTGTGTCTCCCAGCTTATAGACATGTGTGGCAACCACTAGACCACAACAGCTGGTCTGAACGTTTTGAACGGCTTCAAAAACGACTGCATCTAATTGTTTACCAACTATTTCAGTGATTCGAGCCATTTTCTACAAGAAAATCGAAGGAAATCTTTATCACATATTATAAAGACACGATACGGTCAAGATTTTCCTTTGTGTTTGAATTATTAATGAATGTTTGAACTATACTTTAAAAACTGAAAAAAATCGTTACATAGGTACTTTAGTGATGAATTAAAATCGAAAGAATGAGAGACCTTATAACTAAAACTCGAAAACTAACGCTCAGTTCAGTGATTTTTCTTGAAGTGTTACAAGTTGCTTCCGAGGTACACTTAATTATAATGATCTTAGAAGGTCGGACAAAGTATGGTTCGTGAAAACGTGTTATTTAATCCAAATTCTAGACTTACTGTTGGCCAATCATAGAAACCTTATTCTCCGAAGTTCTTACCAAAGAAGAATGGCTGAGGACATGGGATCATGTATTTACAAACCACCCATCATTTCTGTTATTTCTTGTCGTTGCTTACCTCATCTGTTCAAGAAAGGTCCTGATGCAGTGTACCATGAAGGAAGATTTTGAGGTAACAATTTTTACGTGTGTAGATCACCGTAACAAGGTTGTTGGTTCAACATGCCTGTGACAGCATTGTCAACATGATAGATCAGGACTGTTAAAATAACAGCACTGTTCAAGCATGTTTCAACATGTTGTGACAGGCTTGTTGAATCGACAGCAGTTGTTCATGCATGTTAGAACATGGAAAAACCAGTATGATAGAACAACCAAGTTCATGGCTGTTGTAACAACGCTGTTCAACCTTGTTATTTCATCATGCTCTGACAACATGTTGTATCATGCATGAACAATGTTCAACACTGTTCAAGCCTGTTCGATCATCAGCCATGAACAATACTGTTACAACATCCATGAACAGGCCTGTTTACAACCCTGTTCAAGCTGGCCAGCTCAACCCTGTTCAAGCCTGTCGATATCAACCATGTTTTGGCTGTTAACAGGTAAAAACAGACTGTGCGTTTTTACGTGTGAAGTGCAATTTGTTGTTCAATATATACCACTAGTTGTTGTTTTTTTTTTAGTTTTTTTTTTTATAATTTCTAAATACTGTTCATCCTATTAATATCAGTTTTGTAGAGCTGAAACAGTTTACATAATAATTATTAATTATTATTATTATTATATGGCATAAGTTACTTTCGGTGAATCGCGCGCTCTAATTGGCTGAGACGCGTCACGTGGCGGTCCGTAATTTCTCGTAATATGGACGGTCTGGATTATGGGTTGTGAGGTAGACTTTCGCAAAGCCCGCCTTTCCTAGCCCGCTCGCTTTTTTGCTCGCCCGCTTTTCAAACCACCCATGACACAAACCCGTTTCGAAACAATCAAGAGGCCAGGACTTGGAGCAAGTCTAGTTGTGACGATAAACCTTTTCCTGCAACAAATTATTTTTGAAAAACCAAAAAGTATACAAATTTGTTTCAGTGTTAATTTTATTATTTATCGCTTTATAAAACGTACTGACCATGGTGATTGGTAATAAATTTAGAACGTTCTAAACTGCTTATATATAGACACATTTACCAAAATCTAACAATGGCGTAATGTTGGAACAAAGGAAGAGAAAGAGAGATGAGTTCTTAGAAGAACTGTTTAAAGATTTGAGAAATAAATAGGCTTAACATAAAAGAGCACGATGCATTTCGGCAGACAACTTATCAAGTGCTACGTCTGCTGATAAACTGAAACTTAGAGCGTATATTTTTAGGGAACGAGGTAGGATGATGTCACCCCGATAGCGAAGTGACACTTAAAATAGTGACAGACTGAAAACAAAGTCCTTTTGTCTGCATAGTATTAGATTTTGGTAAATATGTTTATAAATAAGCAGTTTAGTTTTCAGAACGTTCTAAACTTATTACCAATCACCATGGTCAGTCCGTTTTATAAAGCGATATTTTATAATTTTATTATTATTATTATGATTATTATGGATGATCGTCAAGCTCGTATACTCAGAAAAATTATTCTTAGTCCCGGACAAGAACACTCCAAACTATGAATAATTTCTCAATAATAACTTTCTCTTTTCTAGTATTTTGTCCATCATCGCAACGCCTGTGATATTTCTGCAGTTATTCAAGAAGCTTACCACCTGCAGAACACTACATCCTCAGAGATACACCCTGAAAAGATGCTAGATCATTTCACCCCTTTAACTAAAGGACAGTATCCTGTGTTTAATAAATATCCAAAGTTTATTGTCGACTATCAGGTTAGTGACTGTGTCTACGTAGCAGTTACTACGTCATTAAAAAGTTAAAGTGCCCTAACCTCAAAATTTTTTATTTTCTTATTTGGAAGAACTTTTAAAATGATAAAGTAACTTCTTTTGAAGATTTTCACTTCTTCGCTTTCTTTTTGAGATATATCAGTTTGTTTGATATGCAAATATCTGGAATTTCGTCACACATGCATAATGAGTTATCAGAGAATGTTATATATCTTTGCGTTCATGAAATAAAAACACTAAAGTGTGAACAACACGTGTGTGCGTTTCTCCCACAACACCAAACTTCTCGATTTTAAAGGATTTCGTGCGAGAATGAAAGAGATACACACATTTCTCCAATAACTCATTATGCACGTGTGACGAAATTCCAGACATTTGCATATCAAACAAACTGATATATCTCAAAAAGAAAGCAAAGAAACGAAAATCTTCAAAAGAAGCTACTTTATCATTTTAAAAGTTCTTCCAAACAAGACAATAAAACATTTTGAGGTTAGGGGCACTTTAAATGAACTCGTAAAATATCAAATAACGAGGAATGGTAATTTCGAGATTTTTATATCTCACGTCGTTCTTGAGATACTTAGACTAATATGATATACAAATGAAATTTATCTACAATTTATTATATATATATATATATATATATATATATATATATATATATATATAGATATATATATATATATTATTTGATCCAAATAAACTCGATTAAAAAAAAACCTATGACGTCAAGAGGTTATCATACTTTTGTAAAATCAGGAAATTAAAAATAGTAAATTAATTTGGCATCGCTATTTCGATATATTTATGTTAGGTTTCACGAAGTATCGTAATGCGCAACGTGATTTCGCTGGATAATTTCAAAGATATGCTTGATTATCTAAAAATGTGATCACCTCTTGACTTCATCACATATATCTAAATATCTCAAGAACGACGCGAGATATGAATTAGCTCTAAATTACCATTCCTGATAATAGAGTTCATTTAAATAACTAATTTAAAGAACTAATTTTCACAGGCACTTTAAGTAAATGAAAATATTAATGTATTGTATATATACACTGATGTAGTGAATGTGTGTGCAGGTGCTGTGCAGGTGCTCAGCAGGTGCTGCTGAGTGTGGGTACGAGGTTGGAGAGCTGGGATGGTAACGACGCTTCGGGATGGTAACTACCGTTTACGAAAGGGAAAGTTGCGACGCCGTCAGCGTGCTATAAAAATAAACCTTTTAACATGTTTCGTGTTTTTTGTTGGGCTTTGTTATTTATTATTCGATTACGATTTCCGCCTGGACGGACCACCTCAATTGCTCATATCCTAAAGACTTTTACCTGTCTTGCACCAAACACGTTCAAAAACGGAAGAATATTAATCTCTGCTTGGGAATTTCATTTAATTAGGCTCAAGAAAGAGAAAGGATTCGACAAGAGGAATTACAATACCTTCAACAAAGGCAAGACCAATATGCACCATTATTATTCAATTTATTTTTCTCTCGATTTTGATTGGCTGTGAAGTCGTTACGTCATCTACAAATACATCCCTATCAATAATAATCTGAGCATGCGCATAAGCGCAAACGTTGTTTTGCTGCGATACCTCCATCTCTGAAAATATTTTTTCCTATACACCATATCAGGAACAATTGTTTTTCCCATATAAACAAGAAGCTGTTAAGATCCCACTCAGCCTGATTTCTCACTGTCTAGTGAGAAATCAGGCTGAGTGTGATCAGACTGACCCAATATAAATCAGGCTGACCCAATATAAATCAGGCTGACCCAATATATAAGAACCATTTCAGCCTGACTTGGAAAAATAGGGGTTCTTTAATGCTGGTTTTTACTGTATTCTGCTAGTAGCGAAATTTGACCTAATCAAGCCTGGATACCAGCGTCCGGTCACGGACCACATTGTCCGGTACAAAATTGTCATTTACAAGGTTTTGACAGTCACAAATTTGATTGTGTCGGTCATTTTGTCCGGAACGTTTTTCGGTAAAATTTACTTCCAATTTCATGGCAGAATCAATTATTATTTGTTTTGAATCGATCACTTTTCGTTTGTATATTGAACCCCCTCGTTAATTCAGACCGTGTTTCGCGTCTGCATGAACTTCATTTGGTGGAGCACCCGCGTGTGCTTCTGAAATACTCGCGTGATCATGTCCCGTTTTGACGGCCATGTTGATTGTTTGCAAATCACTCAATTAATTTGGAGTCTGATAGTGATGACCAAGAGTTCTTAGACTTGACCACTGACAATGACTTCAATGAGAAACATTTATCCAAGTGGCAAGTCCAACGACTCTAATTCAGATAATGACACATTAGTAATTTAGTGCAAATAGTGATAATACTGATAATAGTACTCAATACTCATAGTAGTTTTGCAGGTTTCCTACCTGAAGATTTATTATAAGGATTTATTTCATTTTAAACTGATCAAAGAGACTTTAAAGAATAGAGACACGCAAACGCGTAATGGTTCCATAAGTTAATTGTTGTTACCAGTAACCCTTGTTAACACTTGCTAGTAGAAAAAATATACAAGCCGATATCAGGTTTAAACATAATGATATAAAACAAGCGTTCACTGATATAAGTTTTTATTGGTACGAGCTTTCGGCTGTCAGACTACAGCCTTCAACGGGTTAACAAAAATATAGAAATCTACACCTATATATATATATATATACAAGCAGAAAAATATTAAAGGGAATGACAGGATGTGACATAAAATATAAGGATAATGTGTTATTGTTTCTTTAGTAGAATAGCATATTGTCCTGGAAGAGGCTTCGAGTTGTTGACACGTATGTTATGTATTTAGACTCGCTAATTCCAAATCTGTTTTCATAATTGAAAACGGTTAAATATTGATCGAGATAACGTTCAAAATAATATACGACGAAGCGGCCGGGCCGGCTGGCTGATTGCCGACTAATTTCTAAGTACATAAACCGTTTTTACGAAGGGTATGCACGTTCTCGTAATATAATAGACACGTATGTTATGTATTTAGACTCGGTAATTCCAAATCTGTTCTCAGAATTGAAATCGAGTAAATATTGGCCGAGATAACGTTCAAAATCTACGTACAGAGACTATAAATACACGGCGAGTGCGGTCAGAAAAGGCGGGTGAGGGGGGCTATTGCGGAACGTATTTCTAGTATCAATATTTTGTTTGATCGGAGAGTGTGCTCCAAAGTCTAGATGATCTTATGAAAAAACTTTTTTGAAAATGTTTAGTCCGAGGTTTACATATCAAGTAAATCGAAATATCTCAAGAACGAAGTGTGATATGGACGAGCTGTAAATACCATTCTTTATCATTTCAAACAAGACCAACTTATTTTTCATTTCATATACCAACCTTTGATAGGCAACTTGCAGTGGAGCTAAAGAAACAAACAGAACAAAGAAAGGAAGAAGAAGAAGCATTTTATCGCAACCAGGACTTAATGATCGAGGCTGAGAAACAAAGAAGAGATCTTATTTTACTTGAAGAACAAAAACTAGCTGAACAAAGAGTCAGGTATAAGGAATATTTCGAGTGTTGGAATATATACATTTTAAGACCAAACCGGGACCAGTTGCAAAAAATGCAACTTCAAGGCTTTCCGTCTGGAATTGAACCCGCGACCCTGCGATGCTAGTGCAGTGCTCTGACTCCGAGAGCCTAGTCACGAGTTCTGTATATATAGTGGTGGTAATGCCGGGATAAGATTCTGGGTATATTACAAGTAATATTTGGCATTTCACTCGATTAAACTATATGTTCTAAGTGAAATGCCAAATATTACTTTAAAATTGTCAGGTATAGTTATTCATAAAATGAAACACCATGTACGCAACAAGCGCTCTGATTGGTCAAATTTTTCCGCCTTCATTTTTTCATAAAATGAACTGCTATTTCTCATCGTTATTTTATAAAACAAATACCAAATGGTTTTTCGTGCAGGATAGTGTGATCCAAACATGTGGATGTTACCCGACGTTCGAAAAGCCTATCTACTCGTGTTTACGCTTTTCGAAAGGATTACTACATCCCAAATGTTTGAATCATAAAGTCCGACACGGAAAGCCATTAGGTATTCCTTTACTCTACTGTTTGAGTACACCTGCTTGTTTGCTTGTTGGTTTATTTGTTGCTTGTTTGTTTGTTTTGTTTTTTGGCTTATTTGTTTCTTTCCTTTTTTTTGTTTGTTTGTTTGTTTGTTTGTTTGTTTGTTTGTTTGTTTGTTTGTACATATAAATATACATGTAAATATACATTGGAAAATTTAAACAATTGGACCATTTCCTTCATCATGTAACTGATAATTCTTACAAGAATGATCAAGGCCATAATTTAAGATCAGGAAATAATAACCAGATAACTCAAAGAAGTAGGAATCAAAGTGATAGATGTAAAAAAACTATAACATATAAATATAAATCATTGTAGATGATAGATTCAAGTTTTTTATTATTATAGTTTTAGTTTTTATCTTAAATTTTTTTATCTTAAATCGCTTACAATTTAATCTTGCAATTGAATTTTTTATTTATTTTTTATTTATTTTAAACAGATTACAAGCGATGAAACGAGAAGTGCATTCACGAGAGCTGCATGTATTGGACGCTGTTCGAAGGAAATATTTACACAATCAGACTAAGATGAAAGAAGTAGAACTGAAAAGAATGGACGATGAAATTCAGCGCAAAGTAAATGAAACAGTATAGTGAATACTGAAGGGTTGGTCTTCTTTGGGAGTTACCACTGATCTCAAAAATAGGACTGGATCGAGGTTCTATTGTTACAAAAATGAAGCCAACAGCGGCCATATTGGAGTGACCACATCATTACAGACATATTGGGGAGGATTTTGACATTTGTTATTTAATGTTAGCGAAGGAAACATACGCTGAACAGTTATTAAATATCCGAATTCTGCCTTTCCTCTCCGATTCGCCACTGTATTCGTAATGAGGTCACTCCAATATGACCGCCGTTGGCTCTAATTATCCAGTGAGAGAAGCTTAATATGAGACGTCAAATTAGGTTCAAGATTTTATGCATTTAATGTTAACAAAGAAAATATATTAGCCAGACACTAAACCTATTTCGCAAGCGTCGCATTTTGATTTGCTCGGAGCTTCTGATGATCTCTCGTCAATTTGCATTATGCAAATATGAAGGCTTCAAAATCAGCTTATCAGATACAATAGAAAGCTCAACCCAGTCCTATTTTTGAGATCAGTGGGAGTTACTCTATAGACTTCTTTCATAATGGTGGCCAGTCTAACTATTCTTTTATTACAAAGTAAAGGTTCTTTGGAATTACAGACACACGAACGAGGTCAGAAAGGCTAATTTAAATGAATATAAAAGAATATTTAATTTGGGTGCCATTATCAAAGAGGTCTATGCTTATTATCTTTGCTGATTGCGGAAAATATACTTAGCGTTTGTGGATGTAGAGAAGGCATTTGGAAGTGAGGGGGTTACAGCCTGAATATACACCTGTAATTCAGTCTGTGAAATTCGCACGATAGCTTGGCGACCTCCCGCTGAGCTACTCAGCCAATTGTAACTGGAATAAGACATTGGTTGTGATTGATTGATTGATTGATTGATTGATTGATTGATTGGAAGACCCTCATGTAAAGCACCTTTGGGTGATTGTGGCTTCCTCATTAAATATAGATTTCATTCATTCATTGATCGATTGATTTGTTTATTTAGGCAATGCTACGGGAACAAGAAACGCAAGTTGCCCTTGATGATATTGAACTTAAACATTTAGAACTTCAAGTACAAAAACAAACTCTCCAACATGTAAGTTTTTGTAAAGTGAAGGATTTTATGTTTATAGTCAGTTGTTGACAATTATATGACAATTTCACTCATGTTGATAACTTGTAACAGGTTGTGCGTTTTTACAGGTGGCATTACCCTACTGTCGCCATGAAGTCGAATTTCAGCTTCTTCTTTTTTTGTTTGTTTTTTACTTTTTTTAGGAGCATTATGCAATAGTCTCAATGCTCTTACAACAATATATTCTTAATGTTACTTATAAAACTAATTACAGTTTCATTATAAGATAAAGCCTATATATAAATTACCACTATGAACAAAAATCTATTAATTTTAAAAAAGAAAAGTCTTAAGTGCCGACTTAAAACTACTTAAAATATCAATGCTTCTAATTTCCTGTGGTAATGAATTCCACAGTTTTGGTGCGACAACTGATAATGTTCTGTCTCCATGAGTCACTGTTTTAGATTTTGGCTCAAGTATCAGATTTCGGTTAGAAAGTACGAGTAGGTTTATATTTAGTTAGCAAATCAGTAATATAAATAGGTGCCTGGCCATGTAAAGCTTTGAAAGTAATTATCAGTATTAAAATTTTCATCTAAGTGAATGGAATGAAAACGTAATATGAAAACCTTATTGAGAACACTTTGTTTCGTCGTTTTGTAAAACCAGGAACTAGCAAGAGAAGACATCAAGTCAACAATTCACATGAAAGCAGATTTTGAGAGTGGACAACGACAGAAGGAATTGGAAGATGAGTTTTTTCGACGAACAACTGAAATGAGAGGAGAAGCAGATCTGGATCATGTCAGGGTACAAACATCTTATCAATCACTTTAATATCAGTTTAATATTGAGCTGGCTCGATATAGCAATTTTCATCAAATCCATGCACGCGGGAGTCACTTTGCATGATACCAACAAACTCGCGTGACCATTCGTGTGCGTGAGAAGTCTAGCCAATCAAGACCATCAAAATGAGTTGCTGACGTCATATTTCGCGCCATTCTGCGTAATGCGTGCGAAATGCTGCCCTCACCAAAACCTACCTACTGATCTCTAAATAAAGACTGGATTAAGCAACTATTGTTTGGATGCTTCGAAAAATGAAGCCGGGAATATTTCGCGGCGGCCATCTTGAATGGACCACATTATATAGTTTTACTGTAGGTGACAGATACTATCTGTCTCTGATCTTTTAAGATGCTAAAATGAATCAGTTGTCGAAGGTTTTCCCGTAATTTGCAACACAAACTACGGCTCCATTACAGTAACTATGAAGCCGGGAATAAGGCGTGGTCATATAACGTGGTCCCAACAAGATGGCCTTCCAGTGTCTGCCGAATGAAGGTCAAAGTGCCTATGAAACTAAAAATTCAACTCTGTTTTTATGAAAGTGCTTTTATCGACATTCATACATCGCTATTTTGAGAGAAAAAATATCCGGAGTCTGGGACCGAAGCAGGAGTCTGGTGACGTCACACGTTAGAGTGGTCGATAATATCGATATGTTTTTTGTGGCGCTTGAATGCTTAGCTGTGGAAATATTACTGATGTTCGAGTTAGAGTCACTTCCTCCTCTGAAAGCGAGATCAGTAATGATTTTTCATCTCTAGAATCTATGCCGACTCTAACGTGTGACGTCAAAGAGGTGATTTGACCGCGCGATGAGGTGGGACAAAATTGGTGTAATTTTTCCACTTTTACATAAAAATAAAGCACTTTCCTTTGTCGTGATTGAAAAACCGATACCACCATAAGATTCAGCACATCAAGAAGTACCAAAATGGGTCATAAAAACAAAGTATAATTTTTCGTTTCATCCATACACCTAAATTTTAAAACTGTTTCGAGCAACCTTATGTCGATTATTTTATTTTTTCTACAGGAAAATCATACCGAGTTGGGACAAGTTCAACAGAGAAACATACATCTGCAAACACAAAACGATCTTGAACTAAAAAAGAGACTGGATGATCTTGAAACGGAACTACGACAAACTCACGTAAATTATTTCATTCAGAATTATTTTCTAGTTAACCTACAATTGTAGGATAATATTAAACACTTATAGACCGAGGTCGTTACGGCAAAATTATTCTTCCCGCATTCTTTCAGTACAGACCCAGCGACGAAGGAGAGAGGTCTGTGGGTAAATATATATATTTATTATATTCGTGAGCGGTAATAAATATATATATTTTATTATATTCGTGAGCGGTCTTTTGTTTATTTTTTTATTTTTCACATTAGATGACGAAACGTATTTTAGAGAATAAAGCAGTTGAGGAAGATATTGGAAAATTAATTCAAGATGTTAAATATAAAGAGGTCAGTATTGTCATACATTACTACACTACTGTTGATTTTGAATGATTCATATATTACCCTCTCTTGAGTCCATTTTCATCATAAATTATTGACTTATTTATTGTAATTTAAAAGACTCGTTGATAATTCATAGCGAAAAACAAATGAAATCCCCATGTTTAATATATGTTTTTTTATCCATCGTATTTTATGCTTATGGACGCTACCATTTTAGAGTTTGCTCGACGGCTCAAAGTTGATGTACAGCGGGGTTTTTCTTTTCAGTTTTGGGATAACCTTTCATGTTACTCCATCACCAATATAAACATCACCGGATAACATCAAGGGAATCGAGGTGGGAGGGTTAGGAAGACACTTAAGGCGGGGGGTTAGGGTTAGAAAACTCATTAGGTGGGGGGTTAGGATCTTAAGTTGTTTTGGGGTTAGCGGTTATTTCATGACGATTATATACCTCGATTCATTTGGTGATGGAGTAACATGAAAGGTTAACCCAGTTTTGACGTCATTGAGTACTTGTCTTTTGTTCCTAGCACATAAAAAACATCGCCAAACATCGAATCTGAGTCGTTGCCTAAAATGGCTGCGTCAATAAGCATAAAATACGAGAATGAAAACGTTATTTCTCGAGTACAAGAGCAGATACCGAAAACTATTAACATTTCTAAATATTATACTTAAAGCCCTTTATTTAAGGTATTCGTATAGGTTAAAGCGCTCTCAATTCGTTAGAATTTATGCTACAAAATAATATATATAGCGTTAGCGAAAGCTATTAATTTGTAGAATACAGTGGTGTGTTTGGTTTGTGAAATTGTTAATTAAAACCAGAGGACTTCATTCGAGGCGATTCAAGTACAAAGCGTTTTATTTTGTTCAAAAATGGTTTCGCAGTTCGATTCCGAGATAAATTTCCAGCAAAACCGTGTCAGCATTTTTTGATATGTCGAGTTTTGCCGATTTTATTGACGACCAAAGTTGAAAATGCTGTTTTTCGACCAACATTCGGACAAAATAAGTCATAAATTCGAAACCAGGCAATAAATAAAAAACGCTGACACAGTTTTGCTGGAAACTTATCTCGGAATCGAACTGCGGAAAAATATTTTGAACAAAATAAAACGCTTTGTACTCGAATCGCTCCGAGTGAAGCCCTCTGGTTTCAATTAAAAATTTCACAACTATTAACAGTTTGTGTTTATTGCAAAACCAAAGACACCATTGTGTTCTACAAATTAATAGCTTTCTAACAATATTTATTTTAATTTTGTGGCATAAATTCTGACGAATTGATAGCGCTTTACAGAAATGACACTGCAAACCTATACGAAGACCTTAAAAGTAATTTTTTCTTGGGTACAGTTCCCTTTTAATGGGTTTAAAACACAAGGCGATAGCCAAATTATTGTCTCATCTGTTTTTTAACTGTAGAATGACATAGGTCTCAAAATGAGAGCTGAACTAATAAGACAGAAACAACTTACTCTAATGTCTGAAGAACAACGATTACCCGCAGTAAAACCACAATCAAACGACAGCCCATCGACATCTCAAGAATCTGAGGAAATGTTTGGTAGGTGACTACATAAGGAAAATTTGAATTTTGAATGCCGCTATAGTCTATCATTTGTAGTTGTCAGTTTCAGGAAAGTTGGTAATGTCTAATACAGGCATCTGTTGGCAGATGGTGGGTGATTGTCAGATGTTTATCTAGATAGTGTCAAATGATTAAGCTTTGTCAGATGGTTATACGCTTTGTCAGATGGTGGTCTGACGGTGTCAGATGGTGGTCTGACGGTGTCAGATGCCTGTACGGCCATGCATTGTCAGATGGTGAAGATTGTACAGATTGTGTCAGATGGTTCAGCTTTGTCGGATCGTGTATGATATGGTTGTTCGACGCTGTGAGGTGTTGGGTGCGTATACGGCCATGCCTTGTCAGATGGTGAGGATTGTACAGATGGTGTCAGATGGTTCACCTTTGTCAGTTGCTTTTCTGACGGTGTCAGATGGTTCAGGTTTGTTCAGGTTTGACAGCTAGACAGACGATACATGGTCAAGCTCATATCTTCGGATAAAATTATTCAGCGTCCCGGACAGGGATCGAACCTTTAACCTTCTGATTGCCGGTGAGACACTCTAACCATTGAGCTACGGAGACTAAGATGGAAAACGAAGGTTACAATGACGTACTGGTTCGATTCATATATATACTGCCTATGCGGCGGTCACTATATATCAGGAATGAGTACGACAGTGATTTTTTGAACCGCCAGCCATTGCGTCCCCTACAGAGGGGAAGATGAAATTGTAATTTGTTTTGTTGTAACATTGCTTTTGTTCTTCGCTTAATTAGTTCATTTGTGTTTTCAAATCACGTTTTTAACGACTTTGTAGTCATCTCTTCAGCCTACGTGTTATTTCAATACTATAATTCAATAAAATGATAATTGCCTCCACGCCCAAAGTATATTTTAAGCGGCCATCCTGTATTAAACGGCCAGCAACCAATTCCCTAAGGGTGACATGATACAGGTTGAAGTGTAGTTATTTACTGTAAGAGATTTTTTAACTGGATTTTTCACTGCCTAAGCACATTAAATAACCAAGTAAACGCGGTAAGCCGTCTTGTTTTAATGCCAAATGTGTTGTGTTGCAGATCATATGCGTGATGCAAGAAACAAGTCGATAGCTAGTGGTGCTGGAGAAACTACAGACCCTGGTACCGTGACACCTGAACAGATCAAAGGTTTGTCCATCTTAAATATCCTAAATATAATAACGCATGAACAACCAGTACCTACTGGGTACGAGTACCCAGGGCATTTTGCCTCCATCGGCGAAAATGGCCCTTGGATCGGGCGGTCTATAATCGTATTGGCCAGTTTTAAAACTAAATTAATTCAGCTAGAGTATAATTTATTGTTCTAAATCCAGATTTTTCTGAGTTTGCGTTAAAAGCTTGAGTAGCAAACAGTTTACTATATTGAAATAACCAAGCTGCAAGTCACATATAATAAATTCTGACAGTTATACAGACATATCGAGACTGCTTAGCAGTACGTATATCGCACGTACGAACTAGTACACAACGTAGCCTTCGCTCTGCCATCTAGGTGGTTAGAAAACCGGAAATCAGAAGGTTGCCGATTCGCAACGAAATGTTACGACTTTGCTAATTTGAATGACGTTCTGAAGAATATTTATCACCACGATTAACCTACACTGCAATTGGTTAATCGTTGATGTCAATTAGTTAATCATTGATGTTAATTGGTTAATCATTGATGCCAATTGTGAATTGTTAATAATTTATGCTAATTAAGCAGTGATGTTAATTGTGCTAATTGGTTAATAATTGATGCTAATTGGTTAAGCAGTGATGCTAATTGGTTAATCATTGATGCTAATTGGTTAATCATTGATGCTAATTGGTTGATGCTAATTGATTAAGCATTGATACTAATTGATTAATCACTTGTGCTAATTGATTAATCACTTGTGCTAATTGGTTAATCATTGATGCTAATTGGTTAATCATTGATGCTAATTAATTAATCATTGATGCTAATTGATTAAGCATTGATGTTAATTGTTAATCATTTGATGCTAATTGTTAATCATTGATGCTAATTTGTTAATCATTGATGCTAATTGATCTTAATCATTGATGCTAATTGGTTAATCATGCGCACCTCGCGGATGAGCGTCAAATTGTCGCGAAAATATTTCGTGCTCTTAAAATGGATTAATTACCACACTGTTCCCAGTTGACATGGTAGCTCAACTGATAGAGCAGCAGACTGGAATCCCGAAGGTGCAAGTTCAAATCCCGCTTGAGTCAACAATTTTCCGTCAACTCAGCAATGTAGGTTATTATTCATGATGATAAATGTTAATGTTACCATGTTCATGTGACGATGATTCTGAAATTTCTGAAGAATAATTTTGAGGAAATTAGAAATCATTCACGGTCCTTAAACGATATCAATTCCTAGGTCCCTCCTTGGACAGACAGAGGGCGACATTTGAAAAACGCGAGATGGACTTAATGGCTGAAGTTCGAGAACTTCGTCGTAAAATGGCTGAAAGGTTAGCTAGACCATCAAAACTTTCTTATCATCCAGAAATGGATTCTGAGACACCATCTTTCCTGCAAACTGCTGACCCGTAACATTGTGTTTCATTTAAAGGGGAACTGTACCTAAAAAATAAATAAAACTGTACCTAAAAAATAAATAAAACTGTACCTAAAAAATAAATAAAACTGTACCTAAAAAGGCCTTTAAGTATAATGTTTATAAATGTTAATAGTTTGACGGTATCTGCTCTTGTATTTTTTTCATACTCGTATTTTATGCTTCTGGATGCCGATGCCGTCATTTTAGAGTTTGCTCGACGGCTCTGAGCATGATATCAATAATTATCCAGACCGACGTCAATGTTATCTGCCGAAGGCTGATAACATTGACAGAGGTCTGGATAATTATTGATATCATGCGTAAGCCGAATTCAATAATTGTTTTATTATACATTGTTCGAAATAGTCTTACTAAAAATATACAAAGTGACAGTCTGGTAGTAATCTACTACAAGCCATTTTTTATTTTGTAATTTTCGCGCGCTTTTCCTAGTGACGTCATCAGCGTCCAATAATTTTTTTTGGACACCTCCGTCCAATAATTCACAGTATTCAACGGAAATGACGTCGCGCCTGCCGGACATTGAGAATTCACTGGAGTATGTTGACCAATAAGAAACGAGAATGAAGTTTGAATGTATATATAATAATAAACAATTATTGGATGAGGCTGAGCATGATATCAAGAATTATCCAGACCGAGGTCAATTTTATCTGCGGAAGGAGAAGGCGGATAACATTGACCGAGGTGTGGATAATTCTTGACATCATGCGTAATTGTTTTATTATACATGTCGTCACTGTTGTCTTCGTCAACAGAGGCAAATCTGCTGCAAGCCATTTTGTTATTTTGTAATTTTCGCGCGCTTTGGCAGTGATGTCATCAGCGTCCAATAATGTTTTTTTGGACACCTTGGTCCAATAATTCACAGTGTTCGACGGAAATGACGCCACAGCTGCCGAATATGAGATTTAACTGGAGTATGTTGACCACTAAGGAACGAGAATGAATCTTGAATGTATAAAAATACACAATTATTGGATTCAGCTTCGGCAGATAACATTGACCAAGGTCTGGATAATTCTTGATATCATGCATAAGCCGAATCCAATAATTGTTTTATTATACATGTCGTCACTGTTGTCTTCATCGTTGTCGTTACTATAATATACACTGTATATATTATATAAATAGGGATCTTAACCTTACAAGACACCCCTGATGAAGACACTAGATTGGAGTGTCGAAACGTTGGGTCATGGACAGTAACTTCGTTCAAAAATTGTTAAGCCAGAGTACAGTCAAACTATTTCTTACCATACATTACATGACTTACGAACATACATCCAAACTTTAAAGATCCAGATTGTAAAGTTTAATTAATGCGTGGAAAAAGATGTTTTCGCCCGATGTAGACTACTAGCTCTTACGTTGGCAAATTTCCGACAAAAATGCGAATTACCCGACACGATTTTTGCTCGCCCTGACCCCATCAGTTACGCCATTGTACACAACGTAGAAACACAGACAGCATATCATTCTTTGAATAATTCTCCACAATGGAAAACAGTGAACAACTTTGTGTGGAATAAAAATGAGTTTATAACAGTAAGTACGTTGAGTTTAATACTTAAAACGTAACATGGAAAAACAGAAGTATATAAATAATTCTTTTTCTTAGTTTTTGTTCCTGTGTTGTGTCGGGATGAATTAGTCCAGCAAGACGATTGATACGTGGTGGATATTTAACAGTTACGAGTAGATTGTGATAACTTCATGACCACTTCCTTTCACTAATAGAACTCTTTTCAAACCTTCAGTCATCACTTCTACAAATTCCATATCTAAAGCCTTGGTTAGGGAAGGTAGTAAGTCATGTTGTTGGGAGCAGTGACATGCTAATAAGTGTAGGAAATAATTTGAAAACTGTGCAACAATTTTACGAGTCTGTAGGCGAGTGCAATTTCTTATTTGGCACAATTTTCAAATACCAAGAGTAATGTAAGTCCTTAAGGGGTACTCCAGCCAAAATACAAATGTAGTTCATACGAAAGGCTAGAAGCCCAATTGATAGGGGTTCCGAGAGCCTACGATTTAAGGTCGTTATCCGAGAAGACCCGAAAGTCTTACCATTTGCTGGTATTATTGCAAAGGCAGCACTTTCTCCTCGATTATTTTTAAGACCCTGAGTGGAGGTCCGACCCAGGATATGAACCTGTGGTGGTAGTGATGGTGGTGATGATGATGATGAAGTGGAACACTGAAAGAGAATCGTTTGTTAAAAAGGATACAGTGATAATCTCCGGACTCCTGTCTTGCTGGAGGTGGTAGATTAAGAAGTAGGAGTTCAGCATCGGATGACTTTTCCTTGATTAATTTGTTTAACTTTACAGCATTGTCCATGCGGCGTAGGTTCATTTGATTCCTAAATCAAAATGGATTCTCGTAAAGATGCTTCGTGTGTTTAATATGTTGAAAATGTGAACAATGTTGTCAACAAAGTTGCTTGGCCATAATCACTTGTAACAGGTTATAAAACATGGCGAGTTAATTAACAGTAAACAAGGCTAAAACTATGGCCTTGATTTTGTTTCCTTGCGTGTTTTCTATCTGTAGTTTGTAACAGGTAAAAAACCGGTTTTTACCCAAACCGCTTAAACAAAACACCACGGCACCAGCGGGAACATTTTCTTGCGGCCGTTCCCGCTGCTACACATGCCCTTTCCTCAATCCCACTACATGCAGTTATTACTGTCCCCAAATTCAACCCACAATCCGTCATACTTTTTCATGCACATCCACCAACATAATTTATTGTATTTCTTGCGTAAATGCCCTAAAATCTACATCGGTGAAACTGCACGACGCCTTTCAGACAGGTTTGCTGAGCATCTTCGTTCCGTGAGGAACAATGAAGTTGACAAACCTGTAGCCTGCCATTTCAACAGCTCTAACGATTTGGTTTCAGATATGAAAGTCTGTGCCATCCTTCCCATCTCGGGTGGTAACCATAACCGCAAACGGCAAGAGAAGCGTCTCATTTTTAAACTTGGCACCACATATCCTCTTGGTCTTAACGAACGTTTTTCTTTTATTTAATTTCCTACAAGTTTTTTCTTGTTATTTTAGTTTGCGAACTTTATTAGTAGCTCATGCACTTTCATTCCTTTTCAAGTTTTTGTTTCCTACCGCTTTACTATCCCATAGCCTCCCTCCCCCTCAGTCTGTTTGCTGATCGACTGTACAAATAGCAAATGATTTAACATTTTCGCATCTAATTAATTATTAGTTTGTTTATCTCCCGTGCATTTGATTGGCTACTTTCTACTTGTGACACCCTTTTGGCATATATATATAAGCCCTATTTATTTTATTTCATCTCGTCTTACTCTGATGAAGGGCTCCACTCGAAACGTACCACCTTTTCACTTTGCTTGCATCACTCAACTACATACGCATGAGCACCAACCACTTTGATATTCTGATTGATGTAGCTTTATAGAAAGAATGAAACTTAGAGAATAACCTCAACTTACGGGTGTTGGTTGTTGGCGTTATCAACACACTCTTGTTCTGGTATCTGTGTTAAAGAACAAGGTGTGACGGTGATACTTGGTGTGTCAGGTACATTAGTTACAGCAGCATGACTTTTTGCTTTGTGATGGGTCTCAACGATTGCTTGCACCTAGAAAAAAAAAAGAAATATGAGGGAAATGTTTCTGCCGTTTTTTATTACAGAATATCGTTTTACATAAGCGTTCTCATTTGCAAAAGAGGTTTAATAGCAATGAACATTTTATCACAAGTAATTCAAGCTCCAAACTCGCCTAAGCTTTGTCCGCCATTTCTCAAAACATGTTCCTAACGAGTGCGCGATTTCAGAAGAATGTCAAAGACTCAACAGAGTAACATATTTGGTGCTGTACAGCTTATTTCCCGTGGTTTTCCGTATTGAGTTATAAGACTATTTGCAAGATTGTAGTTTCCATAACAACCCTTTATATTAATGATGATAAGGCATGTGGTTTTTAGTTTTGAGTCTTTGACGTCACTTCCGGAATATGCTTGATTAATGGCGGCCGTATAATCATGTATAAAACAATCGAAAAGGGTAACTTTCCATGTTGGTAATGACTTGAAATTTGGCAAATGAAATAAAGACAAATATGTAAAAATACAGAAAACCAAAAATTTGATTTTAGGCATTGGGAAGACCTGAGTCAACGTACAGGTGGAAAGCTCAGCAAAAAATAACAAACTTGGTGAACCCAAAGTCAAACCTTACTTATTGTCACCATGCAAACATTCAATTTAAATGTTTTATTTTGCATTATTTATGGCAGATTTTCTCTAGGGTATTCCGACTCTTTCCAATTGATCTTTGTATGAGCTGGTCTTAACATATCCATTTCTGTTCATAGATGTATCTATACATTATCTATACCTCTTTCCTGCTTTCTTTTCTCGTTAATCTCATTTGCTTGAGCATTCTACTTCTTTGCTCCATCACCAATGTTCTCTCGTACGTGTACGCTTCAATGTCTTTGTCGATCTACAAACCAATGTTTGAAAAATGTCAGAGTTTTTCCGTGGCCACATTTAACATGAAAATTTCAAAATATCAAAAATTTCTGAGCGACTATGTGTAATTTTAGTCGTATGCAACTGTGTGCGGCAGCCTCTCATTGCATGCAATAAGTTTGATTTTTCTATAGCATGCAATTGCACTTCCATCTTGTCGCGTGACTTGTTGGTGGGACGTCAAAGTGTTTGCAAGCAGTGGAAATATGGCAAAAATTAGTAAGAAAACAACAAAACACGGTGGAAGATATTGCGTTGCTGGTTACAGCCTGTTGCACCTTCAGGCCTGATACAGGTATGATATCATAGCTGTATCACACTGTTGTCGCCAACAGACTGTTCAGAACTGACGGTATCAGATTGGAACGGTTTGTTGGGTTGTCAGGGCTGTATCAGTCTGATGTAACAGAATGTTTTTTGCGAATTGTGATGTACACTGATGGTGTAACAGCGCTGATGGAAGTTGTTGGTATCAGATAAATCAGGACTGATGAATACAGATGATAAGGCATCAGTGCTGATACTGACTGTGACCATCATAGCTGTTACAGGGGTCGCTACATTATCCTGAACAGACCTGATATCAGTGCTGTTGAATGCTGTAACAGAACATGCGTTTTTCCGTGTTTTAGTTGCCGAATCGCTTGACATTTTTTAAAAACACGTCATCTGAAGTTCTCTGTTTGTCAAACATCGTCATCACAGCTAAATTCAGATCCAGTCTCTTCTTGTTTTTGTCGCTTCTCAATTACAATAATTTAATGTCCAAGACGCCATTTTTTTCTGCGTCTGACCTGCAAACGAGTAATTTTCACGCACGAAACACGCAATTGTTGCGAACAAAATGGTGGCCGAGTATTTCTAGTCTGCAAATAAGCGCGACACTCCTGAATTAAATATCATATTCTTGCGTAAATCGGGAAATTACGGGGTCTAGGTTGGTCATTTTGACGGCCGATTATGTGTCATGATCGGCCAACGATTAATCTAATCGGTAATTTTTGGTGATCGGCTCATTTTCGATAATACAATACAGCACAACATCAGCCTTGATCATTCTCGATATCATGCTCAAGCTCTTCCAATAATTATTAATTGTTTATTATTGCTAACAAAACTTTCTAAGAATCTTACCATTTCAATGACCTCTACGTCAGCTTTGATTCGAAGTTGGTAAACAAACGTTTTTAGATCTTTTGCCATTTGAACACTGTTATCTTCCATTTCTATAATGCTAGAATAAAGGAAAATGCTTACGCCATTTTTCTTGCTTCTTTTTAATTAGCAAATGAAATTTACGCAACTCTAGCGTTGAGCCCGCGCTGTGACATACGTCACATTAATGGCTTACTGGGTAACCTTGTGTTAGGTTGCATGTAGTGTCGCAGTTGTGAGACAGTATAACTTGCTTTGACGTAGCTTGGTACTGTAGATATCTGTATGTTGCATTGCAGATCAAACAGCGGCCAGAAAAGTCAATTTAGTTGATGTTACAAGTTACAACTCAGTTGTTTGACAGCAACTTGCTATGACGTAACATTACATTCGTTGTTTGCTAGATCAAACAGCGGCCAGAAAAGCCAATTTAACTGATATGTTGCATCTTGGCTGCGAGAGTTACTTGCTGTGATGTAGCATCACATTCGTTGCTTGATAGATATCTGTATGTTGTATTGTGGATCAAACAGCGGCCAAAAGAGCCAATTTAGCTATATTGCGTCTTGGTGGCGAGCTGGTAGCTATAGCTATCACATTCTGTTTGCCGGGTAAAGCCTGGTTTCCATATAATCGTATTCATATAGAGTCGCCGACTGTTTTTTTCTATATGGAAACGTCTTGTCGGCGGCGTTCCAGTAGTTCAACTTTCACAACAGTCGCGACTGATCGCCGACTAGTCGCAGTGTAGCAACGATATGGAAACACAAACTTTTGCCTGTCTTCGTCGTCGCCGACAGTAAATGTATCCCATAATGCACTTTGCTGCAGATTTCAAAATGGTTTCCCAAGTAACAACCCGTTTCGTTACTATATGGAAACATGAGTCGGAGACTGGTGAGGGCCTTCGCTCGAAACCTTAGACTTCTTACACGCTATTTCGGCAGTACACCAACCTTTTTAGATGTTTGATACAATAAATTACATCTTTTTGCTGGATTTATTTATTTTTTGTTAAAACTTAAAAGAGGATACGAGCAACAGTGAATATTCTTATATTGCAATGTCGCCATACTTTGTGCTGTGTTAGTAAAAATACTAGCAAAATCATCATTCCACCATCATGGACGACCCACCACACGTCAACATTGCCTTCAAGACGATCGTTGTTTGTCGGAAAAGACAAGAGGTTCTTGGCGACAAGTAAGGCTTCGTGACGCTTGGATATTACTCGAAGGGTATCTAGGAAAGAATGAATCATTCAATAATAATAATAAAGACGTTTTATGAGCATTATACAATAGTCTCAATGCTCTTCAGTCAAATCTCAACAGTCTTGTGCACTGTGCACTGAAATTTTAAAATTACTCCTCCTAAAGACGTTTTAGGAGCTCTTACTTATAAAACTAATTACATTCATTATAAAATCAAAACCACATGTATATAACCAATAAAAGTATGATAGCTAAAAAATCTATTAATTCGAAAAAAGAAAAGTCTTAAAGTGCCTATGACACGAAAATTAAGTTTGCCTTATTTGAAAGAATACTTAAAATGACAGAGTAACATTTTTTGTAGTTTTTCGTTTCCTTGCTTCGTTCTTGAGATATTTCAGTTTGTATCATATGCAAATGACAATGGTGTGACGTACACGTGCATAATGACTTATCGGAGAAGATTATTTATCTTTGCTATAGTATAAAACCAAATTTAATTTGAATGAAGCATGTGCGTGAGTATTTCCAAAAACATGGAACTTGCAGAATTTCAAGTGATTTTGTATGATAATAACAAAGATATATAACCCTCTCCGATAAGTCATTATGCATGTGTACGTCATACCATTGTCATTTGCATATAATGCAAACCGAAATATCTCAAGAACGAAGAAAGGAAACGAAAAACTACAAAAGATGTCATTTTAAGTATTCTTTCAAATAAGGCAAACTTAATTTTCGTGTCATAGCTGAATACCACGTACAAACAAAAAAAAGTGTTAATTTTCGTGTCACATTTAAGTGCTGTCTTAAAACTTCTTAATCAGTCAGTTCTTCTAATTTGCTTTGGTAATGAATTCCAGAGTTTTGCAGTGGCAACTCCGAGAATGTTCTGTCTCCATGGGTAACGGTCTTCGATTTAAGTACAAATAACAGATTTCGGTTTGATGATCTTAAAGTGGAAGTATCACTGATATACTGTAAATAGGTGCCCTCGTGGCCATATAAAGCTTTGGAAGTAATCAACAGTATCTTAAAAATAATCCTTGATCTTACGGGGGCAACCAAACTAAGCACAGATGTGATCTGATTTTTAATCCTAAGCAACAAGTATGGCATCTGTATTGTGATCTAGTGAAGAAAGTGGGTTACGGTTTCAATTTCGTCATTGGTTCAGATGACTTGTCTAAGCACATATAGATATCTTAAGAGTGTACACTTATATTGGCCATACAATGTATCTAATACGAAAGCCTGGGAAGATCTGCAAAACGACGCAAATGATATAGCTCTTGGGGGGTTGCCTGAACGGGTAGAAAGGACACTTTAAATACATTAATAATAGTAATGTGACTTTTTTATAGCGCCATTTCCGTTTAGCCCAATGACTCTTTACCATAATCCAGATTTATAATAAAGATATCATAATCGAGATTTAAAATGTAAAATAGATTAAAAATAGATTAAAATTAGAATATATACAGTAATAATATATACTGGTAAATAATAAATACAGGTAGCTAAGAAACGTAAACAATTAAAAAATAATTAACTATAATTAATTGATACTTAATTAGATTTCTGATGAAAAAGAAATGTTTTAATACCGCTCTTGAAACATCCCTAAAGATGTTAACTTACAGACAAATTTCTTCCAAGTATCTTTCTGCCGCCAGTTCTCAGGCCACGCAAGGAGTACGGAATTTGCCGTTAGACCACCCAATCCATTACTCTGAATTCTGTAAGAATGATGGATCAAATTTAAAAAAAAATACTCAAAAATACTCAAAAATGTAAACGAAAGATTGGAGTCTGAATGCATTGACAATACATTATAGACGATACATTAGGTTTTCTCAAGAAAGTTATCTCAGAAAGATATAAGTATATAGAAACTTCTATTAAAACCCAGCTGTGTTATCACCCTATTGTTGTAGGTGTCCATTATTTTTCATAATGGCCTAGAAGCTATCCATTATTTTGCACAACTGTCCATTATTTTTCAATATAACGCAATGTATATTTAATTTATGCATCATCCATAATATTAACACATAAAATCCTTTTTAATTCAATTCCAATGTATGTCTTTTACGGCATCGTCTTCGTGTACTGGACACACAATGGACACATCAAGGTTATTTTCTCGGGATTCAGAAGCTTTACAAGAACAAGAACCCTAACCACAAAAACGCTACTTTTAAACTAAATATTTCAATGATGTAATATTCTGTGTGCGGTACACGAAGTAAGAGCCTCTTTTACTTACAATCCACTCAAAATACCATCTGTGTCACTTCCCACATCTCTACTACTAAACATCTCGACTGAGTTATAAATAATACTTCTTCATCGCATTCACTGGATTCCGCCATTTGTTTACAAACTCGCACTCAACAACTGCACATGAATACTTCTACTCAGTCAATGTCCATTATTTGTTACGCATTGCTAAGCACTATAGATGTGCAAACGTATCAATTCATTTCAACACTAATTTATGGAAGCTGGGTTTTAAGCAGTCTAAAAGCCTCAACCCAATCCATTCATTATTGGGTTTAGGCTTTTATCCTTTACAGAAACTCCAGTTCACTTACAGGAAAGACAATCCGCTGTTCACTTCTTTGGAAACTATAACTTTGGAGAAACCTCGAACTTTGGATTCCTTCATGAGTTCATCCAAACACTAAATTAAGAACGACATTTAAGAAATATTCAACTTTGATACGAAGGATTATTTTGACATTTTTATAGTATGGCTCTGCGTCTTACAGCTTTCGCAACTTCGGCTTCTTCACAACGCTCAAGAACATCTCCTTTGAGAACTGATGCAACAATGGTTAATCCTCGTCCTGAAAGATAAGATATAGGATTTGAGCTTGATGATCGTCCATGTATCGTCTGTCTACTCCAAGCTCCAATATTCGTTGCATGCTAAACTAAAGGGAGAGCTTGCTGTGACAAAGGGAATGAGGAAATCGCGTTGCCCCTGCTAAAGTTGATGTACTATTCACATGAAATGACGTCAAAGTATAGGGACACGCAAAGTCATGGCACACTAATTCAACAGTGAAATACAAAAAAAGTTTGGGAATTGATAAAAATTTTTTGTCTAACATGAATATCTGTTTTATGTTCAGAGTATGTGTATGAATTTTCCAGAGACCACGTAAATGGCTTTATGGCACCCCTGATCGCCTCCTGTAAGCCTGCAGGAAGGTTGGCAATTAGTAAGGAAACGTCAATTATAAAATAACATATATGCTACGCAGGCTGATTGGTAAGTAACCCGTGTTTGGATCAAGCCATCCGACTTGCTCGACGTTTGAAAAACTAAAAAACACTCGCCTAGCGGCTCGTGATTTTTACGCTTTTCTCAAGTCTCGCAACTTCCCGCGTGTTTGGATCACAGTAAACACGAAAACCATTAAAGTGCCACTACGATCAAATTTTTACCTATCGATATTTTTACGTATTTATAAAGCAGAGCTTCTAAATATTACTCGATCGAAACCGTTTTGCGATTCGACGATGGCAAGTATTATTTTTCTGACTCCGAATCTGGAGTTGTTATGTCCGCCATTAATCGTTCATGTTCCTGACCGGCGTAACGAAGTGACGTCAGATTCTCAACGCGAAGATTTCACATGGCTAATTCAAGTAAATCAAGGTCGTTTTTTCAAATTCTTCGTCTGAAAGGCTGAACATTTCATCTACTTCTTGAAGAAAACAAGAAAACAAGTAACCTCGACTGAAATTCAGGCGTAGCATTGAGAATCTAACGTCACAAACAATATTACCTTTTCAAATTGCGGGCTCACTTGGAACATGTTTTTAGTAATGGTGGCCTAAATAATAGTGATTTCAGAGCTCAAAATACTTACTTCTAATACCATTTTTTAGTTTTTTTTTACATCGATGATCACTTTCGACCCTGAAATACTATTCTATGCTAAAGAAAATCTAAAAGACGGGGGTGAATTTTCATCGTAGTGGCACTATAAATATTTCTTTAATACCTGCTTTGAGTTGTCCGACGAACTCAAAGAGATTTGCTGTCTTGGGTTTCAGATCATCGTCCAGTTTACAAAGAACGAGTAACTGAGGTCTAAAACCAAAGGAACAAAATTATTAATATCAGATAACATCCATACATGGGCGTTGCCGTTTGATCAGTTAACCGAATATTTTATTGTTTTTTTTTAAATTTCCAAATCTTATTTTTCGCGGTTCAGACGTCACGGTGGGGCCCACCGGGAGATTTGCCTAGTTTGATTTACATAGTTTCGATTCTAGAGTGGAGAAAACTCTATCACCATATATGTAGTCGTGTTAAGGTTAGGACACTCGAGGCGGAAAATCGCGCGGCATGTTCCAGGGACATTTCCCCTGTTGAGGACACACGAGGGGACATGTCAGAGAAGGAAAAGGAAAATAATAACGTTCTTTGTTTGGTTTATTTTAATTTTGTTACAAGGACTAGTTGCTGTTTATACGATGGGACATGTTGCGAGGACAAAATTTTGTCCCCGCGACAAGATTTCGCATGGTGCATACGACGGGATTTGTCCCTGCAACATGTCCGCGCGACACATCCTCGCGATTTGTCGCCTTGTGTGTTCCAAGACACCTGAGTGTGTGATTTGGTTGATAATAACTCAGAGATGTAGCTAGGCGCAATACCGTGAAGTGCTTTGTAGGTTAATAATATCTCAAAATTTATTTTCTGGCGTATTGGCAACCAAATCTTAAAATCTTGGAAATCTTACTGTCCCTTTTGCAATTCAACCTGGGGTCTCGTCGAAGCGATCCGCTACTGCCAACTAACACCAATCCACTGTGATATAATTTATAAGGCAAACCTAATAAGGTTCAAGGCTATATGTTCGCGACCTACCTCCAGTTCTTTGTATGAACTGCACCTTCTTCAAGTCTTAATAGACCGAATCGTGCTGCACTTAACGCAATCCCTCGTATACCATCTCCCCACTCTTTCTTAGCACTAAATTACACCAAGATATAGTTAGTGAAGGATTACCAAGCATGAGGAAGAAAATGTCGTTAATTATAACAAACGCAAGAAAAGAGCACACAGTGGATACTCTCTAGACAACGAACACCTCCAAACAACGGACAACAAGCTTCGTTGCCGAAGTTTCCGTAATATAGGTTTCCATTTGGTCGCCACGATCGCAACGGTGTAATAGAGTGTCCATCTATATATCTGCATGATGTAAAGACTACTTTGCATACAGCAGACAAAAGATTAGATAGATCGTCACTCTATTACATCGACCACTATGACACCGTTGCGATCGTGACTAAATAGAAACCAGGCTTTAGAAATGTGATGTTGATCGTCCAGTTTGTTGTAGTTTTGAGAAACTGTTAGATTGATCGTCCAGGTTGTTGCAGTCTTGAGAAAGACTGTTGTTGGTGACTGACGTTTCGACGACCTCAGCGGCGGTCATCTTCATCGTCAAGTAAAGCGTGTTTGTCAGGTTTGCCTATATATACGTCTGGTTCATTACGTCATAGTTTGTTTGTGTCATAATTAGTGTGAGTGGGTGTTGCGTAGCGTTAAGCGTGGGTGTATTGTTTGTCGGTAGGTCTATTCGTTGGTGCGTGCGAAGAAGTCTTTTGTATATAGTGTCGGTAATTGTTGTGCTCTGTTAAGTGGTTTATGTTCTAAGTTGGTATACCAACTTTCTAATGTAAGTCGCTGTTTGTATAGTTTGTGTTAAAGGCGATACATTCAGCCGAGTCCCAGTCAATATCGTGTTTTGTTTGTACGTGGTGTTCAGCTATGTGATTAGTCCTGTCCCCGTTTCTAGTAGCTCGTTTGTGTTCAGCTAGTCTGATTTGTGTAGATCTGTTTCACCAATATAAGTGGCCAGGCTGTCTTTCGTGAGGCTGTTCTTTGTCTTTCACGTTAGTCAGTATATGTCGTAAAGTAGTCATAGGTTTGTGGGCTACACGTATGTTGTAAAATACATAATACTCCTAGGTTCAAACCATTTACTTTAGAAAGACTATTGTTGGTGACTATATTGTTGGTGCATCTTACCCTTGGAATTCGATATATTTATAAATGCCTGCGGCAACAAATAAAGCAACAAGAGCGTAATACCAGCTGGAGACGAACATGAGAACGAGGCAAATACATAGACCAATCAACGAGGCGAACCTATGCAACGCAAAAATGGACATTGTTAAAAAAAGACAAGGGAGGTAGGAAAAATCGTCTAAAGATGCGATGTAGTGGTGTACGTTATGTCACTGTTAGTATTTTAGAGGGTTTATTTTTTATTTTTGAATTTTCACTGACATCGTTGTTTACTCTGTTCCACTGCAGCTTACCAATGATAAAATTGAAAACGTGGTCTCCAGTTTGGTGTTTGAAGCAAGGACTGTAGAACGCAAGCGAGATTAACAAACCCATAACACATCAAGAAAAACCTAAAAGGTAATACTCAAATATCTTAGTTGCTGTGATTTTACTAAATATATATATTTGATGATATAAGCTCGTTGCTAAACCCACTAAAAAAAGCATTTTGCGGCATTTTCCACATTTTTGAGCGTTAATAACTCAAAATAGGCTTAGAAAATCGTCCTACCCGCTTCGTATAGTTTTTTTGCGAACTTTCTAATGATATAGGTGATATTCGCTAAAAGTGAATTTCTCGGTCAATAATAAAGACTTAATAACTGAGTGCGAGGTCTGTACGGTAAAGTATTTGGCTGAGGCAAATCGAAGGCAAATACTTTACCGTACAGACCAAGCAAACGAGGTTAATAAGACATTATTTTATTACATGGCTTTTGGTTCATTTTGTTCTCTGTTTTTAACGTTGTTTTTGTCTTCAGATGTTGCCGTTTACCTTACCTCTGAGCTTGTTGATTTCGCTTCATGTTTACACGCGTTACTGGTCGTTAGGCATTCATTTTCTTCACTTATAGTTAAACAGCTTTCAAGAAAAGCAGCACTAATGTTCCAGGACGTGTTATTGTTCGAACTTTTTCAACGAACATACTCAAATCCTCTTTTATTTTCATCTAAATTAACTCAGAAATTTTCCCGCCAAAACTTACCGGTCGGGAAAAAGGCGTATAGCCCTCTCACAGCGCCGGGAGGGCAATACGCTTTTTTCCGGACCTCTCATGAACCAATCAGCGTGCGCCATCTTTCTAAGCCATATAATAAGTGTTTATTACTAACATTGTGATGATTGGTGCAACAGCGTCCAAGTTAGCCACAAGAATGCCGATCTCTGCAATGGCGACGGTAACAAATAAAGCACGAGTGGGTTCGCCATTTTTTGAAGCCTTGGAAAAAACGTTGAGAAACGGAATGAGATTATCACGGGAAATTGCCTGCAGTAATCTTGGTGCACTAGAAAAGAAAAAAATTACTTTTTCGAGCGAATTTTTGTAAACTGATTGAGGTCATGTAAAGAGTGAAGAGCCTTAAACCATGATCTGTATAACGATATATACTGATTCGTATTCACAAACTTATTAGCATAAATACATTAGGTATGGTTTGATTAATTCCGGCTATACTAACCCTGTCAAACTTTGCATACCAGCTCCGATAGTGGAGAGCAAGGCCCCTATGAGAATCACCCATTTACTTGGCCAAGCAATTTCTGCTACAAGCAATACACTGTTTATACTCTGACCAAATCTAGACAAAACAAAACAACTCTGTGAAAACACGGCAAGTTTGATTCCCGTCCAGGACTCATTTTCTGAGGATTTGAGCTGGGCGATCGTCCATGTATAAAAAGGACATTCCCATTTTCAATAACTATAGTTCTAACTTATCCTAGATAGGGTTAAGTTTAAAAATATAGACCAGACAAAAACAGAAAGGTCTTTTTGAGTTATCCTTAGCCTTCCATATAGAAAATTCAGTATCTTGCGCTCTGTACACTGTGAAGTTGTCTGGTTCCAGTGATGCCCAAAATTTGTCCCCAGTACAATTTAATAGATGGAGTGCCTTACTTGTCTCGTAACAGTGCGCCTTCTATTGTTCCAGCAAAGAAAAGAACTGATGTCAAATCTTAGATTTATAAATTAAGACATAATACCAAGTGAATTGTTAATGTGCCATTTGGTGTGCGGTCTGACAAGCAAACGTTGCAATAATTTTGTCGCAACCTGAATTTATTAGACAGACAGACAGACAGACAGACATACTAACAGACAGACTAACAGACTAACAGACAGACTAACAGACAGACTAACAGACAGACAGACTAACAGACAGACAGACTAACAGACAGACAAACTAACAGACAGACAAACTAACAGACAGGCAAACAGACAAACTAACAGACAGGCAAACAGACAAACTAACAGACAGGCAAACTAACAGACTAACAGACAGGCAAACTAACAGACTAACAGACAGGCAAAGTAACAGACAGACTAACATACAGACTAACAGACAGACAGGTTTATATACTAATTAGAACGAATTACATGTATTGGTTTATTACAATTTAAGAGATATCAACTTAAAGTTAATATATAAGAATATACATGTAACAATATAGTCGAGGCTTTCAAGGTGATGTTATTAATATGGTCATTCCATCTTAGGTTGCTATTAATGGTTACGCCCAATACTCTGGCAGAATCAACCATGACCTCAAAAGGTTGACCATAAACTCCAAACCAGTCGGTAGAGCGTCAGACAACCGAAGGTCGCAGGTTCGAATCCAGTATAATTGACTGATAGATCAATAACAAAAGGATACAGACAAAAGATGTAGTCAAAATGGCAGCAATGGTTCCTTTTGGTATGGATCGTTGAGCATCTTTCAAATCCCCAGACCTATTGGAGCCAGCCATTATCCCTAGATAAGTAGAAGCAACACAGTATTGGAAATTGGGAACCTGAAGACTCCGTGTCAAAAATCTTGTTTGTCAAATCACAAACCTGTAACGGATGGGAAGAATATGGCCAGTAAAATGAAGAAAGTTGTTTTACTATCGGACTGAACTTCAGCGTCATTTTCAGCACGAGATCCAAGAAAAACTTCTCCTTTTTTTAGGTAGTGACTGCCCACATTATCTAAAAGAGGAATCGAAAATACAGGTACTGAAGGGTTGGTGTACTACGGAAGGGTCGGTGTACTATTAAGGGTCGGTGTACTATTAAGGGTCGGTGTACTACCGAAGGGTCGGTGTACTACCGAAGGGTCGGTGTACCACCGAAGGGTCGGTGTACTACCAAAGTGAAGGGTCGGTGTACCACCGAAGGGTCGGTGTACCACCGAAGGGTCGGTGTACTACCGATGGGTCGGTGTACTACCGAAGGGTCGGTGTACTACCGAAGGGTCGGTGTACTACCGGAGGGTCGGTGTACTACCGAAGGGTCGGTGTACTAGCGAAGGGTCGGTGTACTAGCGAAGGGTCGGTGTACTACCGGAGGGTCGGTGTACTACCGGAGGGTCGGTGTACTACCGGAGGGTCGGTGTACTACCGGAGGATCGGTGTACTACCGGAGGGTCGGTGTACTACCGGAGGGTCGGTGTACTACCGAAGGGTTGGTGTACTACTTAAGGTTCGGTGTACTACCGGAGGGTCGGTGTACTACCGAAGGGTCGGTGTACTACCGAAGGGTCGGTGTACTACCGAAGGGTCGGTGTACTACCGAAGGGTTGGTGTACTACTAATGGGTGAGACGGTTAATCGATAAACCGAGAAAACCCGATGTTTTTTCGAAACCGATTTTATCGATGTCGTTTGAGCGAAAAACCGCGAAAAACTGAATAATCGGTCGAAGATCTGCATCTCCACAATAACAAACTATGATATTGAATGATAATAAGCCACGTTTTGACAGCAGATAATCTTGGCGAAAACATTTCAGATCAGAAACAGATCTTCACGATCTCGCCATCGCCTTTGCAAAAATCCTCGTTGTGGGGCATTAACGAGCTTAGAGCATCTCCAGCATCGATGGAGACGATGACCACTTCATCGATGGAGACGATGACCACTGCTATGGTAGAAGAGAAATACGAGAGATCTTGCTAGAAGATATCTCGCCATCCAAGCCCAGCAGTTTCGCCATCGGAGAGAGTGTTCAGCAAGCTAGGGCAAGTGACCACACTGGCGCGAGCATAACTAAAGCCTGAAACAGCTGATCAACTACACAGGGCGGGGGGGGGGGGGCAGCAGCTGCCCCTATTGCAATTCTTGAAATAAGAATTGAAAATTGGCTTACAATAATTTAAATATTCACAGAAACATCGTTAAAAATAGGTACGCTAGGCGTACATGAAGATTTATATAATTAATTATTAATATTTTTAATTAATTAATTATTAATTACATTAATTAATTTATTTTTAATTAATTAATTACATTAATTAATTTATTTTTAATTAATTAATTAATTATTAATTACATACAATAATTTAAATATTCACAGAAACATCGTTAAGAAATAGGTACGCTAGGCGTACATGAAGATTTATATAATTAATTATTAATATTTTTTAATTAATTAATTAATTAATTTTTAATTGATTAATTATTAATTACATTAATTAATTAATTTTTAATTAATTAATTAATTTTTAATTACATACAATAATTTAAATATTCAAAGAAACATCGTTAAAAAATAGGTACGCCAGGCGTACATGTATCTGCTCCTTAACCATGGTTGTGCATTCATCAGCGCGAGTACAATATATCTGCGCGAGTACAATATATCTGCGCGTGCTCAGATACAAAAATTATGTGCACCTCTACTTTTCTGAAAATAATAATGTACAACTGACAGACTGTAATACAGTACATCCTCACCATCAAATACACCACTTGGTAATCCAGGCGCACCATCAATATTTCTAATTTTTGTAGCATTCCAGAAACTAGTCTTTTGAAATAACTCTTTGATATTGCTGTCATTTTTTGAACAAGTTTCATAGGAAGTACTGATAAGGAGTCTTTTACCAAGCATACAAACCCTGAAGGAAATGAATATAGTTTGTTTAATTGAATTTATTTAGCACAAAAGTGTCAAATGTGTTGTACAGTAAACAACCGTTTTTAAGAATCTACATTTCACCAAATAAGTCTGGGAAAGGTTCTTATAAACTGAACACAGGCTATGATTTAATGTTATCTGGAAGACTTAGATGTACTGTAAGTCCCCGCATTTAAGAAACGAACATTTAAGTAGTATTTAAAACACGAGAAGGAGCGTTTTATCATATTTAAAATGCGAGCGCGCAGCGCGAGCATTTTAGATATGATAAAACGCGAGTTCGAGTGTTTTAAATAGCTTCAAAAACAATTGATTGTAATCACTAGGGAGTGTACTGGTTTCTATTAGAGGTAAATTGGGTTGATTTAGAACAATGTAAATCGATTTGTTTTCGATTCGCATAGTTGGGTATGCAAATATGGTCTTTGAGTTGATGTATGAAATGCAAATTAGCAGGAATTTTATATAAAGTTCGTAGAGACTTTATATAATTTTCATGCTGATTAGTATTCATGGTTTTATCAGGTATAAAAGCCTTGCGCGTGACTAAATACGGAAATGTGATTGGACAATTTGGTTAATGAATATTAATGAGTTTTTGAAGAAACTATAGCCTACAAGTAGAAGGAATATTTCTTCCTTTATAAGAAACTGAACAGCCTGGTGTTTTACAAAAATATGAAAGTTGGCAGATACAAAATTGAACTGAACTGAATATAAAGTACTGAACTTAAAGGGATATGGCAATATCAATTAACTTTGTCTCATTTGAAAGAACTCGTAAAATGGTATAAGAAGACCTTTTACAATTTTTCTGTATCTTTCTTGGTTTTTGAAATATTTCAGATAATTATGACAAAAGACAGTCTACAATCCGCCATCTTGTTGTAATATTTGACCAGGAAATTGGTGACGTCACAAGCAGGGTAAACCTGATGAAACTACTCCATAGGTGACCGAATTTCCGCGGAAGGCTTTTTAAAATGTTGTGGGCCAATTGAAAATGGAAATAGAGCAACATAATCGAGTTTCTGGCTCATAATGTCGTAAGGTTGGCAAGATAAAAATTTCACTTTACCCTACTTATGACCTCACATGCATATCGAAAATAATTCCAAGATAGCGGACAGCACGCTGTCTTTCGTCAAATTATTTCGAAAGCCAAAAAAGATAAGGGAAAATTGTAAAAGGTCTTGTTATACCATTTCACGAGTTCTTTCAAATGAGACAAAGTTAATTTATATTGCCATATCCCATTAAATAGCCTATAGTCTATATCAAAATTCTTCACTTTTAAAAAGAATAGTCTGCAAAACCTTCTGGCTGAATTAAATAGTCATCACTGTCATCCAGTTTTTTACTTTTTTGAAAAGTTTCCTTCTGTTTCCAGGGTAGCTTGTCTGCCATATTTCTCATTGGGGATATTTTTGAATTATACTGCTATTTATACTGTTCCAAGAATTTGTAAGATGCTTCATATTTCTTCAAATGTTTGCTTGTGTATATTGTACTGAACTAGAATTTTGAGATCTAAATGCATACAGTAGTATGGGGTTGCCTAGGGAAAATATTAGCAGATAAACTACAAAAGTTACAGAGCAGGGCGTTTCGAATAATCTCACGTGAGAATTATACGACACGATCAGCTGACATATTAAGTAAGCTAGGAATTCCGAACCTCGAAAAACGAAGGATGCAACAACTTTCAATTTTCATGTACAAGGTAAAAAACAGAATGGTTCCTGATTATTTGTGTGATATGTTTATAAATATTAGTGACGTACACGACCATAACACAAGACAATCGAGAGCCAATTTGACATTACCCAAACCAAAAACAAACAATATGAAAAATGCATTCTCATACAGAGGGGCGGAAGTCTGGAACTGTCTTTCTTTATCACAAAAGTCCTCGGAAACTATTGCTAATTTTAAAACTAGCATAAAACGTACATGTTAACATTAAGTAACATATTCATTTTGCCTTTGTTCTTATCTATAGTTATAATTAACTTTCTTGTAAATATCGTAATTCATATTTTTACTAGTATAAGCACGGCCGGTTGGAAGATCACCTCTTTTCTTTGTAAATAATTAATTTATCAGGTGAAATTGTACCGTGTTGAAATATAGTTCATAATAATAATAATAATAACAGTTAAGGATGAGCCGATAATCGGAAATAGCCGATAATCGGCAACTTTCAGGCTGATCGGTTATCGGCCAATCACATCAACATTCAACATATATCGGCGGTCCGATAAATATTATTCGGGGTTTTAGAAAAACACGAAGTTGTAGTGATTCCACAAAGAAACTGTCTAATTTAATTAATTTGATAAGGTGCATCATGTTTAACATTTTTTGTTTCCGACTTTTGTCAACCGTATTTCATTTTTCATATTTCAACTTAAATTCCGTCTTGCTGACAACTGATGGTTAATCATCACATTATCTTTGCCAAACATATAAAATGTACAATGTTTTGCTATTGGTTTGCGGCAAATTCAAGTGTCGGAATTCCTGCTGACAAATATCGGTAACCACCGATAAATCGGCTGGATTAGGTCTCGTAAATCTTATCGGAATTTATTGGATCGGTAAATTTGATTTTTCTTGATCGGCTCATCTCTCCCTATGCATTGTATATTGTGTAAACAATATTAAAGAACTGTAACCAGATTTTGGTATCAATTTTATTTAAAGTATTTATACAGTTAAAAATTCAGTTGGAAATAAACTCTCTTAAGGTACGTTTACACACTACGATTAATCGGCCCGATTTCTGGTTTAAATGCATGTTAAGTAATGAGAGACGGAAGACGACCATAGGCAAATGAGCCCACGGGACACTCCGCTGACTGTTTCTCCACTTAACATCCAGCTAAACCAGAAATCGGCCCGATTAATCGTAGTGTGTAAACGTACCTTTACTGTAAATAACAATAGAAATTATAGTGATTGGCATTTACAACTCTTTCAGCTTGAGGTTCTTATAGGTGAAAGGTTCTTAATAACAAGTGTTTACTGTACTTCCACAATAAACCTAACCTATACAGTAGACTATTAAAAGGTACATTACATGTATAATTACAAATGAATTTTTACACAAACCTAGTATCTGATCTTGTATGAATGGTGAAGAATCCAATATATGTAGCAAGAATGGAAAGCAAGACACAGGCAAGGAAAAGGGAAGCACATTTATTGACCACCTTTACACCAATAAATACCACAGCTGCCATAAGAAACAGCAACATAGTACCATACACTCTCATGTTGTTTAACATAACTGGTGATGTTGCACCACCACTCAAATCTCCAAATAAGGACATGCTTGGGGCGATATATGTCTGAAAATAATGTTTAATAATAACATGTCACAATGAAAAAAACATAATGTTTAATAATAACATCGTCCTAAACGTCGTATTAAAACAAAATAATTTGAGAGATTACAGTAGATGGGTGCTATATATACTGTACCAACCTCCTGCAAAGAATCCAAAATATCTCATGGAAATTAACAGCAATTCACTCTTCAACAGATAAAATGTACATGCATGGCGAGCTATCGCCTATTTTGCAGTGTCTTGCCAAACGAATAGTGCAATTTGCTGGACATTCGCAGAGAGGTAATGGAGAAATTATATCTGACCACCTATGGAAACCGTCAAATGGACGAAAACTAACATACCCAGGAACACAGGAATATAGAATTCAATGATGACTGACTGCAAAAAAATTTGTATCCTCCATCTTGGCCAAGATGATGATTATCCAGTGGATAAGTAATTCACTATTCTCATAGTAACTTAGCACAATGCCTCCAAACTTAGCCTAACGTCTCCAAACTTAGTACAATGTCTCCAATCTTAGGGTAACGTGTCATAACTTAGTACAAGGTCTCCAAACTTAGTGCAATGTCTCCAAACTTAGCATAACGTCTCATAACTTAGCAAAATGCCTCCAAACTTAGCGTGTTGTCTCCAAACTTAGTACAATGTCTCCAAACTTAGTGCAATGTCTCCAAACTTAGCGTACCGTCTCATAACTTAGCACGATGTCTCCAAAGTTAGCGCATCTCCAAATTTAGCACAATGTCTCCAAACTTACAGTAGCGTAATGTTTCCAAACTTAGCGCAATGTCTCCAAACTTAGCGTAACGTCTCATAACTTAGCGCAATGTTTCCAAACTTAGCCGATCTCCAAATTTAGCGCAATGTCTCCAAACTTAGCGCAACGTCTCATAACTTAGCACGATTGGCACGATGTCTACAAAGTTAGCTCATCTCCAAATTTAGCGTAATGTCTCTAAACTTAGCGTAATGTCTCTCATCTGACATTGTGCAACACAAAATGTAAATGCAGTCCATTGAGTATAATCTTCGGACAAGATGAGATTCGGACAAAATGACAGACACAATTAATATTGTAACTGATATTTGTATCGGACAATGTCCGCGTCACTGGCCGCTAATATCCAGGCTTGATTCACCAGATAAATTATGTGTATCTGATGTGTATCATACTCCATAAAACTACTTTACTGAATGTTTACACGCCATGGTTACATTAGGCCAACTTCTCAAAGACAAAGGATGAGAAATTGGCCCAATAGCAATGTGTGAACATGCTGTAGAATTACTGTAAGTCAATGAAGGTTATACTTTCAAATACTGTACTAAACGTACAATAGCGACATCTTTAAACTCACCAGCAGTATTTCAATGGCCCCTAGCACATACATTGATGAAGCAAAAGTTGTTCCCAAGTAAAACAAGACACCAACAGCTCCTCCAAACTCTGGTCCCAAAGCTCGAGATATCATGAAGTAGGAACCACCAGCTGCATGTTTAAAAACAGACCTTTATCAGACAGGTACAGTGTGTAATAACTTAACTTTAAGCAAAAGATGAATATTTTTGTACAAAAGAATAGACGTATAGTACCTGGCACTACTCCATTAGTGGCAATCGCACTCATTGAAATAGACGTTAAAAGTGTCTAGTAATTCAATGAAATAAAGAATTTACTCTAGATCAGTTTAGCCAACAAAAACGGTTATGGTATACATGTATATATTCATATCAGTCAACAGTACTGGATCTCATTGTCCTGCTGCTATTATGGTCCAACATTGACAGAAAAACGTCAGCAATGTTTAAGAAATAGAAAACATTTTCCGTGTTTAAATAGTACTTATAGAAACATGAGTGGAAGTTTGGGAGAATGAGAAATTATAGTGGGAACGCGAGCCCGTAGGGCGAGTGTTTCCACACGATTTCGAGTTTCTCCCAAACTTCCACGAGGCTAATTGATGGCGTATCACGATGGCGTAATCCATCCATGTTTTACATACTGTAATATTTGGCATTTCACTCAATCAAACTACATGTTGAAAGGATTTATGGTGAAGGAAAATTTCGAGTGTTGGAATACATACATTTTAAGACCAAACCGGGACCAGTTGCGAAAAATGCAACTTTAAGGCCTTCCGGCTGGGAATTGAACCTGCGATACTAGTGCAGTGCTCGGACCACTGAGCTACGGAAGCCGTTGCCGAGAGCCTAGTCACGAGTTCTGTATATATGGTGGTGGTAATGCCGGGATAAGATTCTGGGTATATTATAGGTAATATTTGGCATTTCACTCGATCAAGCTGCATGTTGAAAGGATTTATGGTGAAGGAAAATTTCGAGTGTTGGAATATATACATTTTAAGAACTTTTTACATACTGTAGCCTGATATAAACACGGTAACTGACCAATCACAGCGTGCGTAAGACACAACTTATTTTATAAATATATATAATTAACAATACATGGACGATCATCAAGCTCAAATTCTCAAAAAATGTTTCTTGAGTCCTGGACAGGAATTAATAGAACTGTAACCTTCTGATTGCCGGTGATACGCTCTAACCATTGAGCTACCGAGACTTAGATGGAGAGCGAAGGTTACAATATACTGGTTCAATTGATTATTTATTATACAGTAGCAGGTCAACACAGAAATTTCAGAATGACATCCAAACAGAGCAAAAAACAAAGTGTTTTAGAATATGGTAATTGTAAGATCATAGTAGAGTAAAAATTGTAGATAATATAATAAGCCTAATACCCCTGTACTAACCCAAATTATATCACTTAGTCGTATAATACTGTACTAGCCCAGTATACAGCATGTACCATAGCAGGCAATTACATGTATTATATCATTGGCAATTTATACATTCAGTGGCGTAACGGGCGGGTGACGGGGGGCCCCCGAGCCTTGGGGGCCCCCGACAAAATGACCATCAAACATTTGATCGTACATTTCCAGGGAATTGAATAACGAAAAACAGAAAAGCAGTTATTTAAATACAGTAGAACCTGAGTTTTACGACACCCCTTTTAACGACCACCTGCCGTTTACGACCACATTTTCCGGCACGGACGAATTGTAGTTAAAATGTACTGAATTGTACCTGGAATGAGCGACCACCTGCCTAACGCGACCAGCGACCGCTTTTTGGCGTCCCGAACACGATATGTGCCTGTCATGAGCGACTTTTTACGAGATAAGCGTTCGTCTTTTGCAGTAAACATACAAGAATTTTGACAGCTCGCGAATACAGGAAACAGGTCTCACCAGCGACCACATTTTAGACACAAGCAAGAAGTTTGACCATGTGCGAAAAGTACAGGGAACAAGAAGACGCACTTGTTGCTTTTTTAGTATTGTTTTGCTTACTTTCATCATAAGTGATCGCATTTTGAGAGTACATAATAAATATCCTTATTAGCGACAATCCCAAGCCCTTAAACCGTTAACATTGTTGAGGGAAACGTTTCTAAATTAACGAAAAGCTCGAACTAATATTTGTTTGTTACTGCCATCTTGTCAGCGTTAAAATTTGTCGTGCGAGATCGCAAATAACTTTGCTAATACAACATAAAGCTTAACATAGTTTACGTATGTTGTAGATCATTAAACGTTCTTTGATTTAATATATTGTATAAGCTTTTACGTTTAGTACAACGCTTGAAAATGTTCGAAAACCTCGCCGTTCGAAAATTATATTTTCGTATCCGAACATATTATATTTTCGTATCTTTGTTTATAACGCAAGATCGCCAATAACTTTGTGCATACGAATTACGAACATAGTTAGATACGAATCAGTATATATCGTTGCTCCTTACTATTTTAGTCTGGCTGTTTCTTAGATCAAATTGCTGTATGTAAATAAAATATTTTCGCGATCAAAGATGAAGTACGTCGTACGCATTTGCGTTTTCTTTCACTGCGCGCCCAGCAAGCTCTGTTCAAACTATGCTTTTTTCCGAACTTTTCTGACTTTCTTTCTTTATTAAGAAATATTATATTGGTTTTAAATTATAAAGCCATCTTTTAGTCGACTAGCGAACACAGAATAGAGTCGTAAACAATAGCGTTTTCTAGTATTACTTGCATGACGTCACATCACTAACTGCCATTTACGACCACCTGTCGTTTACGACCACTTTTGCTTGGCAACAGGGGTGGTCGTAAAACTCAGGTTCTACTGTACATGAATTAGTAGTTAGAATATAATGTAATTTCAAAATATTCTCACAATAGGCCTACCTCTAGCTGAGTTGCTTATAAGTTTGCGGTAAACAATGCTGCGATAGCCTGGCGCCTGCGAGTGCAACAAAAACGTGCAAAGCCAAAGGTTTTAAACTTTGCACAGCGATAAAATGAAGTATTTTGTATTTTGTGGTAATACCGCTGTACTAAAGGTTTGTAGTCTCTTCTTGCAGCAATGGCAAAACATCAAAAATTGGAGGTAAATTATCATATTGACTCTTTGTAATCCGTCATGCATATCATTTTTGCATAAGCCTAAATTATATGTAAGTGAAGATTGCGATTGTGTCGACAGAAATACAGCCTATTATTTAGTGGCCCAGGGAGGAGGGGGCCCAGGAGTGGCCGATTGACGGGGGGCCTCCAGAGGTTGCGTTACGCCACAGGTATACATTGAACCTACGGTATACCGTAACCACGGCATTTGCATTTTAACCTTAAGTCTGAGAACTTACACAACAGCAACAAGTTAACACAATGAAAAATGCTTCCACAGTTCCAGCTATGCCAACAATCCAAGACAGACGGATAAATAGGATCACGCCAAAAATGTTTTGGATGGTGGGAAAGTATACGCCCATAAGGGTGCCCATTTTTGCACCCTAAAAAGATAGAATTAATAGTTTTAAATTACAGTACATATGATATTAAATATTATCATTGATGGTAAATATTTCTACTTTAAGTGAAATATCGAACATTTGTGATTGAATTAATAATATAGAAATTTTACCTGTTTTCTTTTCAAAGCAGTTTTGCCTTCCTGGTCAACTTTTGTTGGTGCAGCCTGCACAGCTTCATAACTTGCCAACTGAGACAACAAAACTGAGATCTTGGGACGTTTATGTGTATCGCCCTATATTAAATTTACAGTAAATAAAATATCATACCTTCACAGGTAATGTTGCCAATTGCTACCGACAATGGGAAGAAAAATTTTAAGAAACATATTGTATTAATTTTAATCAGTAGCATAGCAACACTTATAGGCCTCCAGCAAATAGTAGACAAGTTAAAATTAAAGTTATGGTGAAACCTACGGGGCCTTTGCAATGATTTTACATTGTAAGTCAAAAGGTACAGGAGGGCCCCAGTGATAGCTGATAAATAATTAACCACTAGAGCCTCAAGACAATAAATACTATGCATGTTCTAATCTTACATAGCTCTGTTCTTATATGTTCATTTCAGATTTTTTAGGTTGACCAACTCTACATGTACATGTATACTATATGCTACATGGGCGATTCTCCCGTCACACATGTGACATTGCTATTCATTTGGGCTTCACACTAAGTGTGAAGTCCAAAGCAATAGCAATAAAATGTCACGTGTGTGATGGGAGAATCGCCCACAGGTATATTTTCTGATGTACAGTAATGGTTATTAAAATATTGGGGCAGACCCAAAGTTTGGCTCAGGGCCTGGCCCTAGCTAGTACTGTACATGTGATATTACAGGTTACCTGACACTTGTACCTTTCCTAGAAACAAAGTAATAGATTACCTCATACAAAGGAAGGTTTCCTGTAACAGGCTCTCCTCCATCGTGTATGTTATAAAGTGGAACATTGCATTCATCATTTGGGTCCAGTTCAGAAAATATATTATTTCCCGTATCTGTATTGGAATCATCTTAATATAAAAATATAGTTAAATATAGTTAATTACACAGTTACTGTATATTGAAGTGCAACTGTGCATAAACCCTGCACATACAGTAACTTTTTACATGTATATAAAGTGCCCAAAATAGTTGATATTAAAAATAGTTGATTTTATAGTTTTTGATTTGGTTCATTCTTATCCAATATACATGTATGACCAGTTAATGTGTGAAATAGCCACACATTAAAGTGCCAAGCCGGTAGTTGTATATAGTGGTCATTGAACAGTGACGTCGCCAGACCTGGAGAAGTGGGGACAAAATGATGATGTCATCGCGGACATCGCTACAACTTGGCGAAATGGATTGGAAACCAGGTAGAATAGCTTGGTTTCCAGCAGAAGTACTCCACCTAATTTAATGGTTGTTTCTGGTAGTGCTAACCCTAAAATTAAGTCATGAATCTTAATCCTAAACATGCCAAAAAACCTAACCCAAAGTATTATGTGGACCTAACACCAATCCACCATATCAACCCCCCCACCACCCCCAAGCGTTTCTCGCTGGATTTAGAAGAAATTGGTCTTGAGGAAAGACTAGTGAACTTGTCCCCCCAGTCACCGTCGCCCCTAACTGAACACTACTTGTCTTTTCAAAAGTCAAGTACCATACATCTGATTCACTAACTGGATGGATTACCACTATGAGAAAATCGCAATTGTAAGAATTACGAGTCTGCTTTGGTGCACCTTGTTCAGATACAGTATTGGTCCTAGGAGACTAAAAATTAGTGTTGCCATTAATCCAATGAGCAATGCTAATTGCACGTCAGGCTTTCACCAAGAGCCTTAAATAAAATTGGGGCCTGCTCCAGCTGGGATTTTAGTGGTTAATGCCAGGGATAGGAGCAGCACCCACCCGTACCTTTAGGTAGTACATAACATAATGGGTTGGCTATACGGCCAATCAACTGTCTTACATGTATTAATTTGGGAAAAGCCACCTGTTTCATCATCTCAAGAATAAGTAGATGTCACACAACAAGAAAAACAATTACATTTTGACAACAAATGTGTAAAAATGTAGTGTTGTGTGTGACAGAGATCTTGGAGTTTGCATTCCTGAGATGATGTCAAGTCTATGTAGTACAGTAGGTAACTGGGGGATTAAAAATAATGCTTTTTGGTCATATTAAAGATAGGTATATCGCAAACGAGAGGACCAAATAAAAACTACTGTATAAAAGAAAAAAATGTAAAATTGAGAGTACTACATGTTTTTAAACAAATTCTCCCAACTGGTATATAAGAAATGTTTGGAGACCAATACGGAGAATTTGTATATTGATCCTAGGGGTTAAGGTTAAGTAAATGTGCAGCACGCACTGGCGATCAGTTCTATTTATTTGCCTGAGAAAACAGCATTGTACTGGGAACTTCATCCAACTAAAGAAGAACATTACGTTTTTGTAAAATCTAACAGCATACTGAGGAAAAAGGGTGTGAAAGCGAAGCGATCATCACCGAAGGTCCGAGGTAAAATATTCAAAAAACTTTTTAAAATTAGCTGAAAAAATATCCCCTACTGAGCTCCCATTGTTCGTGGTGTTATTTTTGTCTACATCTGCCTTAACTATAGTTACTATGGCGTCAAGAAGCACCCGATATTGTGCGCTGCTAGTATGCTACACGCGTGTTTGAAATTTTAAAATGGGCAGTCGCTTACCTATTTCTTGGTTATCCGGCACGACTATTTCAATATTTTCCGTGTCATCAGCGCCACTTTCTTTTGTTTCTGACCCGCCATCCTCTTGAGCTTTAGAAATGACAAACCTCGCACTCATTGTTTGTAAACTTTATCTTTTGTTTTACAAACCCGCCGTGAAGTAAAGCACCAGATTTCCCGCGCGGCCGGGGATGCTTGGGTCTGGGTACGAGATTGGGTCCTCGGAAATATGCCTCGGAAACGACTCGTTGCTTTTCGGAAAACATGGCGGCTGTTTCAAAGAATCAGAATCTTACTAAAAGTTGCAACTACATATAAACTTAACAAGACGAATTTGTTTAATAATAATGTGAACGATAAAGAAACGTAATCTTTTCCTTCACCCTGTTTCTCTCTTAAGAAGGATTAAGCAGTGGAGATGGATTCGAAAAAAGTTGAAGTTCTGTGGTTTGAGTTCTTGTTTGACAAAACTGGTTCACTTCTCAAAACTCATCTCTCTGGTCAAAATACTGGTATGTTTTGTGAAAAAAATAATTAGTGATATAACAGTTACTTATTTATAAAGTGTTTTTAAAAATGTATCTGACTGCCGAACCCCTCTATATTTGAGGGGTCTGCCAAAGGAATTTCCCAACAATTCTCCATAATTGGCCCATATTTTAGTGTTTTAATGATATCCAAGGGTAAGTGAAGACATCCGAGAGGGAGAATGGGTTAAAATCTATCCTAGAGGGGAAAAAGACTTTTTTACTCAAAAGGGGTTGAGAATAAGGGGGGGGGGGGGGGGGGGGGGGTGCAGATATTAAATGGAATGGCCAAGTTATTTATTTATTGTAAATATTCTCACTACAGAAAACACATGAGTTTTAACATCAAACAAATTAACATCAAATGTAAATTTAAGTAAATTTAAGTTAAAACCAGTGGCTCATTTCTGTTGCTGCTTCTTTCTGTTGCTGCTTCTTTCTGTTGCTGCTTCTTTCTGTTGCTGCTTCTTTTGAGCTATAGTTCGTTTCGCTTTTTCAGCCCTCTAGTACGTCGATTTTCAGCAACTTTTTTTCGTCGCCATTTTTAATACGAATATTCTACCAGACTTTAGTTACCAGACTTTCAAGGGCGGGGCCCTTTCCCCACCCTATACCCCCAGGCAAAAAATAATAAAACAATTCCCCACCCACATGATTTTTTGAGCCCTAGTACAATGTCCAGCCCTAGTGCACCACTTGGTGAGCAAATGCCCAGAGGATGGTCACTGTTGGAATTGACTTGTACATTACCCACCACTTGGCGAGCAAATACCCAGAGGATGGTCACTGTTGGAATTGATTTGTGCATTACCCTAGTACAATGTCCAGCCCCAGTGCACCACTTGGTGAGCAAATGCCCAGAGGATGGTCACTGTTGGAATTGACTTGTACATTACCCACCACTTGGCGAGCAAATACCCAGAGGATGGTCACTGTTGGAATTGATTTGTGCATTACCCTAGTACAATGTCCAGCCCCAGTGCACCACTTGGCGAGCAAATGCCCAGAGGATGATCACTGTTGGAATTGACTTGTGCAAAACCACAGCTTGCACAGAAAAACCTTAAAGTGCCTATGGAACGAAAAATTCAACTCTGTTTTTATGACCCACTTTGGTACTTCATGATGCGCTGGATATTATGGTGCTATCGGTTTTCAATCACAGTACGGGAAGGTGCTTTTATCGACGTTCAAACATCGCTATTTTGATAGAAAAATTTCCGGAGTCTGCGTTATAGTCGTCCATAATATCGATATGTTTTTGTGGTGTTTGAATGCTTAGCTGTGGAAATATTACTGATGTTTGAGATAGAGTCAACTTCCTCCTCTGAAAGCGAGATCAATAATGATTTTTTCATCACTAGAGTCTATTCCGACTCTAACGTGTGACGTCAAAGAGGTGATTCAGTCTTTGAAATTCAGAATTTTTTACGTCGGCAAAAAACTGCCGTCGCAAATTCGTCATTATCCATTTCACGTCGGCAATACTCAAATTCACGGCTGCAAAACAGTTCATATTTAGTTGTAGTCAAATATCTCCACAAAGTAAAAGAAATAAAAAAACAAATATTTACAAAGGAGATTATTGAATCTTATTTATTATTATTTTGTCCAAGATAATTGTACGAGGAATTGAAAGAACAGAACAAAGTTACGTGAAGAATAATCAGATAAAACTGCTTGTTAACAAATTCACGACGGCAAAAAAGTGCCGACCTGATACGCTATTTTTGTTATTCACGTCTGCAATCACGTCGGTGAATGCCGCCGCAAATTTCAAAGACTGTGATTTGGCCGCGCGACGAGGTGGAAAAATTGGTGTAATTTTTCCACTTTTACATAAAAAATAAAGCACTTGCCACTTTCCTTTGTCGTGATTGAAAAACCGATACCACCATAAGATTAAGCTCGTCAAGAAGTACAAAAATGGGTCATAAAAACAGAGTTGAATTTTTCGTTTCATCGGCAGTCTTTAAAGTGCCCATGACCCCAAATACGATATTACAGATATAGATGCTACATGAAGTGAAAAGTTGAATGCCAAAATATTTTATGATTTGAGCTAATTTGCGTTGGTGTGCTATAAATATTTGTTTGTCAGAAATGGTAATGAGTGTGACGTCATTTACGGAATTTGGCTTTCTTTTCTGCTTTCCGTGTGAGACTGGTTGAGGATTTGAGTGAAAAAGTTGATAAAATCTTTACAGTTTACTATAGTGGTCAAGTATGTACATCATCAACGTTTGAGTTAGATTAATTTGCTTTAACAGTAGAATATTGTATCCGAAATGATGCCGTAAATGACGTCACACTCATTAGCATTTCTGACAAACAAACCTTTATAGCACATCAACGCAAAGCTCAAATCATAAAATATTTTGGCATTCAACTTTTCACTTCATGTAGAATCTATATCAGTAATATCGTATTTGGGGTCATGGGCACTTTAAAACTTTACTAACTTCAAGCTGTAGCTTTGTACCTAACTTAGCTACAGTAAAAGGTAGAGAATTTTCACACAATAGAATATTATTTCCAGCTTCAAGTTTGTTCCACAAATTTAACTTGAAAATGTACGTATAATTAAATAACTACCCAGAGACCATCTCATTTACATATCAAACAAACTTAAATATTTTAAAAACGAAGTGAAATATGGGAAAGTTGTAAAAGGTGTTACTCTATCATTTTACAAGTTCTTTCATATTAGACAAACTTATTTTTTTTGCCAATGTCCTGTTATCTTTGCTTACACTGTATATTCTTTTTGTTATGTGCTGATCCTTGAAATGGTTCGTTTTTGTAAAAATGCTCTTAAATTTTAGAACCAACCGCATTACACCTCATCCAACAATTTCTAGAAAAGTGTGGATACACCGCATTTCCTGTAAGTGAGCTCTCTTTCTTGTATGGCTAGGGATTTACAGTATCCTGGGACCAGAGGTTCTTCTGCTCTTGCAAAGTGGAATCTATTTACCCGGGGCACCTCTTGTTATATACTGTATCATTATGTTTTGGTATAATAAAGATAAATCTTTGGAGTTGAAAGGAACGTGTACACATATGTGGCATGTGTGGTGGGGAAACATGGGTGATGCGAGATGAATCAGATGATTTGATGGAATGAACCGAGATGAGGATTGTTAGGTGGATGAGTGGTGTATCTCTGAAGCAACATAGAACTAGTAAGGAGTTTTAAGAGAATGGGTATTAAGAGGACAGGTGAGGTACTAAGGAGAGCAAGATTGAGATAAAGGGTCGAGAGTATACAGAACTAGTAAAGAGTTGAGTAAGAGAATGGGTATTGAGAGGATAGGTGAGGTACTAAGGAGAGCAAGATTGAGATAAAGGGTCGAGAGTACAGAACTAGTAAAGAGTTGAGTAAGAGAATGGGTATTGAGAGGATACTGTAAGTGAGGTACTGAGGAGAGCAAGATTGAGGTGGTTTGCACAGTGGCGTGGCGACTGGGGGTGCGACACCCCCCCCCCCCCAATAATTCTAAATAGCAAAAAGTTGGTCACACAAGGGATTGCTGCTGGCCAAAATAAAAATGGTGAGACAGAAAAAAAAGTCAATTATCAATTGTCGGTCAACAGTTGGTCAATAAAATTTGTTTTTTTTATCAATTGTCGGTCAACAGATTGTTTCAATAAACATAAGATGTTTTTGCCTAACTGCCTTGTCCTTTTTTGCCCAACACCTAAATACGCTGTTTATACATTACAATTTTTTCGATCAATTCTCGCTTTTCCCCCTTCATGTGTCTGATTCGAAAATTTTCACAAAAACGCAAAAAGTTGGTCACTATCATGACACACCCCCTGTTTGCATCTGGAAAGGAGCTACAATGACAACTGGGTGAAATGATGTGTGAAGATGAGAGGATGACCAAAGATAATATGGAAGAAGACTCTAGATCAGGTCATGCAGATATTAGAGTTGAGGAAGTTGCAATAGACAGGAGACAATGGAGGCAGAAGACATATGGCAAGGGCAAATCCCTGCGAAAGCAGGAAATAATTTTATAGATTTTCCACTTGGAGTTTCAATGAAATATTTCCCCTTGAGATGATACAGTACAGTACTGTATATCCATTAGGGAAATATTTTGTTGAATAGCATGATTAGATTTAGATGGATGTGCAATGCAACATTGATAGACAGGAAGACATCAGAAGAACTAAGAGCAAGCCTGGAAATAATTATCGCTGTACCTGTCAGGAGCATCGGACAAAATGACAGACAGAATTAATATTGTAACTGTCAAATTTCTAGAAATGGAAAATTTGTACCGGACAATGTCCGTGACCGGCCGGTAATATTCAGGCTTGACTAACAGGTTGTTTGGGACTGGTTAACATCAGGGAGGTAATTAGGTCATGTGCAGAGAATGGATCAAGATAATTGGTTGTACTGTATAAGATCATTGATTTATATGTGCCTGAAAGAAGAGAGAATGGGAGACCTACAGTAGGAAAATGTCATGGCCGAGCAGGTTGCAAAAGACCAGGCTAAATGGGCTAAGCAAGCATGGAAAATGGCCATAAAAATAATATAATTTATCAACCCTCCACTCAAGGCATATTACCCTCGGGATGATATTACACTAATTACAGTATATCCATTGGGGTAATATTTAGTTGAATAAGTGGAGCATCTATAAATCACAATAATTTGTTGGTTTGTTATTTTAGAATGGTCAAGAAGTGGCTGAGACGAACAAAGAAAAACGCAAGCAACGATTATTGCTGCTTTCTTTTCATGTAGTGGCACACTTTGAATGGAACTTGAATGTATTAGAAGCAGGGTAAGTAATTGCATTACATTGCCGTGTTCAAATACAAATTAAAAATACTAAAAGATAGTGGGTCTACGGTAACATTTCGAACATATATTACTAGGCCCTTTTGTCAGAGAGTGAATTAATATAAAGTGAAATACATGGCCCTTTGCTTGAAACATTAGTTTTCCTATACACAATTATGGCAGTTCCCCAACCTTTTAGCATTATTTATTTATTTATTGTATTATGTTTGTTTGTTCATTCTCTTTTTTCAGCCTTCCTATTCATATGCAGTTTATATTGCTAAAAGAACTGGTCAAAATGTATTGTAAAGAACCTCACCAGGTGATTTATTTTGTTCTCTTATTTCATTTCTTAGTTCTTTTATTTTCTTAGCATATAATGAAGGGATGAGATACCGAGGGAGAGCAAAAGTTAACCTTCACTCTCCATCTGAGTCTTGGTAGCTCAATGGTTAGAGCATCTCAACCAGCAATCAGAATGTTATAGGTTCATTTCCTGTCTTGGACTCAGAATCATTTATCCATGTATTGTCTGTCTACTCCAAGCTATCCCACATTCACTACAGCATTGTATATACAGTAATATATTATCATATGACTATTTTCGTGAGCGGTCCGGAACGTGAAATCCTGCAATTTGATTGGTTCCTGAACGGTCTGGAACTTGCCGTTCCAGACCGCTAGCTACCTGTAAGAGTGAAAACAAAGTTTCATTAAAAAAGGAATCCAGTTAAATTTCTTATAGGAAGCCAAATATAGGTTTAAAAAGCCAGATAAATGGGGTTGTTGTTATAAAAGTTTGCATGTTTGATGCATATTTCAAAATAATAAAATACATGTTTTTATACATTATTTGTCTCGGCTCGCTCGGTCCGTATTATAAAAACGTCGGTCCGATATTTCACTAGTACAGACCTCGCGCTCGGTCAATACTTAGTAATTAATACATTCAATTAATGAAGTAGAGTGCTGCGTAGACAGTGTTTTGAATATATAGCAAAGTGAAAAGGTGGTAAACTGCCAAGAATTTTCATTCAATTAATGGTTGTATATATGATACAAAATCTTCCTGATTTACATAAACTTTGAACCTTCAATTTACTTGGCTATAGTTTAGATGTATGAGTATATATTAAGCACTTTACATGACTATTCATGTTGTATTGGATATACAATCTCTCATGCACCTTCGGCTTGAGCTTGTAAATCTTATACAACACAGGCACTCATATCGTAAATAGTACATATGCCTAATGCCCGTATAATGTTATAATATTTACTGATTTCTTGAACAGGATGATAAAGAAATGCCAGATTTAAGGAAGATTGAAAAGACTTCCATTCTTCCTTTACTGTTGTATCACCGATGGTGTGTATTAATACTACAAATGTTATATATTGATTTAAGAATTAAAAATGAATTAGTCTGGCTTTGATATAATTTTGACAGCATTTTCAACTTTAGCAAGCTTTCTGTGGTACCTTTAAAACTTGTGAAACTTTATTTTGTAGGGTTGTTAGAGCTATTGTTCAACAAAGTTCATTAACACTCAGCGAGAAGAAGACAAATGAGTGAGAAAGAGTAATTCATTTATGATTAATAGAATATAGCTTAAGGCTGAGGCTTTATACAGCAGGTTTTCCTGTACAGCCATGTCTTTTCCAGTATACAGTACAGTACAGTACAGTACAGTACAAGCCTGGATATTAGCGGCTGGTCATGGACATTGTCCGGTACATATATCCCATTTCTAGAGATTTGACAGTTACAAATTAATCATGTCTGCATCATTTGTCCGATGCTCATATTGTCCGAATGTTATACTCAACTTTTTGTGAAAGATTTCGTTTAGATTTCGTATTGTATCAGATGAGTTTGGAGAAGTTACGGAGACATTACGCTAACTTTGGAGACATTACGCTACGTTTTGAGACATTACGCTAAGTTTTTAGACATTGCGCTAACTTTGTAGACATTGCGCTAAGTTACGAGACGTTACGCTAAGTTTGGAGATATTGCGCTATGTTATGAGACGTTACGCTAAGCTTGGAGACGTTGCGCTAAGTTGTGAGACGTTACGCTAAGTTGTGAGACATTACGCGCTATGTTTGGAGACATTTGCTAACTTTGGAGACATTGCGCTAACTTGTAGACATTACGCTAAGTTACGAGACGTTACGCTAAGTTTGGAGATATTGCGCTAAGTTATGAGACGTTACGCTAAGGTTGGAGACGTTACACTAAGCTTGGAGACATTGCGCTAAGTTGTGAGACGTTACGCTAAGTTTGGAAAACGTTACGCTGAATTTGGAGACGTTACGCTAAGTTTTTAGACGTTACACTTAGTTTTTAGACGTTAAGCTAAGTTGTACGATGACAGATACGATTTTTTGTGTTAGTTATTTGTGATGGTCATTCTGACAGGTACAAAGAAAATAATTATTTCCAGGCTTGACCGTTAGTAAGTACCTATAGTATTACGTGGTATTGTAAATTTCTTTTCACATTATTTCTATTGAGAAACAATGCGGTATCACGGTAATGTCGTTTACTAATTAACACAAGAAGCATCATTACCATATGCAAATAAAGACTGGAATAATCTTGATTTAGAAACTAGAAATTGAAAAGTATATTAACTTTTAAATATAATTTTTTACTTTAAATTTACTTTAGATTTACTTTTTATTATATTTTTCCTGTAACTACATGTGTAAGTTTGTTACTATTTCGTATGATGATGTATTTAATTTATATCATAATCCAGGACCTCTCTGAAACAGTGTTGTAGTCACGCAAGTCTACCCAAACCAAATCCATCTCTTTCGAGTCCAAATCCATCTCTTTCGAGTCCAAGTCCGAATCCACCTCTTTGGAATCCGAATCTCAAATGCGTTATTCACTAGCAACTGCGTATGCTCGTTAAAACAAGGAAACTCAAACACAAGTCCCGTTAATACAGCAAATAAATACGCAACAATAAAATGTTTTAAGTCAATCCTGCCATCAGCCTATTGGTTCACTGCAAGCAGGCTTGGAACGGGGTATCGTAGACTTACCGTCTAAGACGCGGCATTAATGTGCAACAGTCCGAGTCCTACAAGACTACACTAGTCCGAGTCCTACCAGACTACAGTAGTCCGAGTCCTACCAGACTACAGTAGTCCGAGTCCTACCAGACTACAGTAGTCCGAGTCATACCAGACTACAGTAGTCCGAGTCCTGTCTAGACGAGTCCGGACTCGAGTCCTACAATACTGCTCTGAAAATCACTTACATGTAGTTGAGAGAGCCTGCCTCTCACAGTCACAAGTACATGTAAGTTCCACAATAATCGGTGATTAAATATTATTATTATTATGGCTGGGGGTGTGACTCCTATACTGTAGTTTTTTTACTTTATAAATTTCAGTAAATAAATTAGTCTACAGTAACTGTAATTTTAAGTTCTGTAATTTCTTTAAAGATTAGCACCAGATTTAAAAGGGGTTGATACTGAAGTAAACAAGTTATTAAACAAGGTATAAAATTATGATTGTTCGTTTCAATGCAGTCTTCATATCTTCACGCAGTCAGCAATAATACAGTATGTGTGTGATAATGAGTATACGCTTTAATGGCATTCTATTGTCATCTCACCAGCTTCAAGAAGAAGAGAAAATATCGGTGGATGTGTTACAGCAAGCTATTTCATGGCAAGAAGATCTTAATCTTCTTGCTCTTCCTTCATTAAAATGGACTGGAGAAAATGGAGAATCTATTGAACCAAATGAAGCAAAAAGGTAGAGAACCATTCAATGGATCACTATAAATACTCATTGCAATATATTGTAGTGCTGTGCGCCGGAGGGCCGGAGCCGGAGCCGGAGCCGGAGCTCCGGCCTATTTTGCCGGAGCCGGAGCTGGAGCCGGAGTTTGTTCAGCTCCGGCAAAACTCCGGCAGCACTTAACCGCTTCGTATTGACTAGATAGATCATTTTTATTTATCCACGCTTACACCGTCAGCAGAAGATGCTTAATGGGGAATGATCGGTACGTTTTCTCTTCTCAGCAGTCGCCATATATTTGTCTTCTTCTCGCGGAGCTTTCGTTTTATTACGCAAACACGGCAAAGAAGCCAGATGAAGTCAGACACGATTCTTTGTGAACAATTTTAACGACATTGAAAGGTCTTCCATTGTCTTGAACACTGAACATATGTCATATCATATGCTAATCTAGAAGAGCTGGTATCGCCACAAGAACGAATGGCCGGCCCTAACACGGCTGGATGCACTGTCATATTTGTCTTGTCCTCCGTCATCTGTCACGTCTGAGCGCGGGGAACATTGTTACAAAAAAACGGTGCGCCGTTCGCCAGCGAACATCGGTAAACTTGCCTTCATCAAGTTCAATTATAAAAAGTTTTAACCACATTGACTTAGCGACTGCTTGTCTCGCGCAACTGCAACGCCAATACCGTGTATCATGCATAGTACGAAATGTTGAACCTCGTACCCAAAGACCCTGGGACGAGGTTGCGAAGTGTTAAAATCAAAAACAAAGATAGTGCTTGTGCTTCCAGCCTTCCACTTTGAAATGTGAAATTGCCATAAAATTTCCATTAAATTTCGAATTTTCCTCGGATGCCGTAGCTGGAAATTTTCTGCCGGAGCCGGAGTTTTTTTTGCCGGAGCCGGAGTTTTTTTGGCCGGAGCCGGAGCCGGAGCTGAAAAACCGGAGTTTGCACAGCACTAATATATTGTTTGATCTCCTTGGATATACTATACAAGCCCACACTAAAACTTTTTTAAGAAGAAACAATGAAATGTACTTCATTTTCTCGCAGACTTCAGACAAAAATGTAAAGCTGAAAAATCGATTTGCTGGTACAGTACCCACCAGAGCTCTGAATGGATTTACAGTACCCACCAGAACTCTGAATTTAGCGAAAGCGCTGAATAAATGCATGCTAGCGAAGCCATACACATGATAACCACTGAGAAGTTCTTGTTATTGAGATAAATATATAATAAACAGCTTATAAACAGCTTATAATATAATAAAGAGCTTGCTTGTTCGGTCTGTACAGAGAAGAGAAATATCAGACCTCCGTTTTTTTGCACGAACCTCTGCTCGCTACACTCGCGTGGTCACAGTGGCGGATTAAGGGGAGGGCTGACTGGGCAACCGCCAGGGGCCCGCGGTTCCTAGGGGCCCGCTATGTTCGAAATACAAGTAGCTGACTGGCTGGTGTAAACAAACTAATCGATGTTCACACCTGAAGTTCTAAATACTTAAAATAAAAGTTATAATTTTTCTCGTTTTAATTATCTTATTTTGAATTTCATGCGATCAAGTGATTCAACTTCATGCGATCTTCGACTGTAGTTTTCAGTTTCCCAATCGCAAATGCTCGAAAGCTCGCATGAAAATCAAATGACACCGATCGATCGACGATTTTCGGGGGGAGGGAGGGAGGGGTAAAAAACAGCCAGGGGCCCCAGGTACGCTTAATCCGCCACTGCTCGGTCAGTATTAAAAATGTCGGTCCGACGTATTTCACTGTACAGACGTTATGCTCGATCAATAAACTGTTAATCGTCAGTATTTGACGGCCATTTTTCCATGCTTGCATGAGTTAACTGATCGCCTTGTCTCAAGCATGTCTCAAGCATGTCTCGTGAACGGGTGTCAAGTACATCGGTTGACCTCGTATCATAACTGGCGCCCGTTAGGACTTTAGCAGCACAATATTGGAATATTTGTAGCTTATCTACAAAAGCCTTCATACGTCACATCGCACCAACATCCGCACGCTTTTCTTACAGATCATATCAATATACTTTGCCCAACTAAGTAGATTTTTTCACCGTAGTAGCCCTTTAAGCTAACGGTAGAAGTTTAGGTTTTATCAGGCGTTCGTGATAGGTCAAGTCTTTCTTACGGATTAACCTCCCCAGTCTATTCACCACCTACATGTAATGTTTTTATTGCAGTGAAAGTGATGCAACAAATGCAAGTACAGAAGTCCAAGATGTTCACGTAAAGAAAGAACCATCCCATGGAGAGGAATACATGGATACATCTGACTCTGCTGCTTTGACAAAAGTTATTTCATGTCAAGAAATTGTTGGTCAAATATGTTATGATCTTGGAACACTATATTTTTATAAAGAAAATATTGAAAAAGCAAAAGGTTTATTTGAGAAATGCTCAGGTGTTCAGGTAATATTTTTGTCATTTCATTCTCGGAAGCATTGTCTTGGACCTTCCTAACCCGTCTTTCTTTACTAATCATTCCTTCCTAATTTTCCACCCACCCATCCTTCCTAATCCTTTCTTCCTAATCCTTTTTTCCTAATCCTCTCTTTCTAATCCTTTCTTCGTGATTCTTCCTTCCTAATCCTTTCTTCCTAATCCTTTCTTCCTAATCCTTTCTTCCTAATCCTTTCTTCCTAATCCTTTCTTCCTAATCCTTTCTTCCTAATCCTTCCTTCCCAATCCTTTCTTCCTAATTATTTCTTCCTAATCCTTTCTTCCTAATCCTGCCTTCCTAATCCTTTCTTCCTAATCCTTTCTTCCTAATCCTTTCTTCCTAATCCTTTCTTCCTAATCCTTTCTTCCTAATCCTTTCTTCCTAATCCTTCCTTCCTAATCCTTTCTTCCTAATTATTTCTTTCTAATTCTTTCTTCCTAATCCTTTCTTCCTAATCCTTTCTTCCTAATCCTTTCTTCCTAATCCTTCCTTCCTAATCCTTCCTTCCTAATCCTTTCTTCCTAATCCTTTCTTCCTAATCCTTTCTTCCTAATCCTTTCTTCCTAATCCTGCCTTCCTAATCCTTTCTTCCTAATCCTTCCTTCCTAATCCTTTCTTCCTAATTATTTCTTTCTAATTATTTCTTCCTAATTCTTTCTTCCTAATCCTTCCTTCCTAATCCTTCCTTCCTAATTATTTCTTTCTAATCCTTTCTTCCTAATCCTTTCTTCCTAATCCTTTCTTCCTAATCCTTTCTTCCTAATCCTTCCTTCCTAATCCTTCCTTCCTAATCCTTCCTTCCTAATCCTTTCTTCCTAATCCTTTCTTCCTAATCCTTCCTTCCTAATCCTTTCTTCCTAATCCTTCCTTCCTAATCCTTCCTTCCTAATTATTCCTTCCTAATTATTTCTTTCTAATTCTTTCTTCCTAATCCTTTCTTCCTAATCCTTCCTTCCTAATCCTTTCTTCCTAATTATTTCTTTCTAATCCTTTCTTCCTAATTATTTCTTTCTAATCCTTTCTTCCTAATCCTTTCTTTCTAATCCTTTCTTTCTAATCCTTCCTTCCTAATCCTTTCTTCCTAATCCTTTCTTCCCAATCCTTCCTTCCCAATCCTTCCTTCCCAATCCTCCCTTCCTAATCCTTTCTTCTTAATCCTTTCTTCCTAATCCTTTCTTCCTAATTATTTCTTTCTAATTCTTTCTTCCTAATCCTTTCTTTCTAATCCTTTCTTCCCAATCCTCCCTTCCTAATCCTTCCTTCCCAATCCTCCCTTCCTAATCCTTTCTTCTTAATCCTTTCTTCCTAATCCTTTCTTCCTAATCCTTTCTTTCTAATTCTTTCTTCCCAATCCTTTCTTTCTAATCCTTTCTTTCTAATCCTTCCTTCCTAATCCTTTCTTTCTAATTCTTTCTTCCTAATCCTTCCTGATCCTTCCTAATTCTTCCTTCTTAATCTTTTCTTCTTAATCCATCCTTAATCCTTCTTAATCCTTCCTCCTAATCCTTCCTCCTAATCCTTTCTTCCTAATCCTTCCTGATCCTTCCTAATTCATCCTTCCTAATCCTTTCTTCCTAATCCCTCCTTCCTAATCCCTCCTTCCTAATCCTTTCTTCCTAATCCTTTCTTCCTAATCGCTCCCTAATCCTTTCTTCGTACTTCTTCCTAATCATTATTTCCTAATAATTCATTCCTTCCTAATTCATCCTTCCTAATCCTTTCTTCGTACTTCTGCCTTCCTAATCCTTTCTTCCTAATCCTTCCTTCCTAATCCTTCCTTCCTAATCATTCATTCCTTCATAATCATTCATTCCTTCCTAATTCACTCCTTCCTAATTCACTCCTTCCTAATTTATCCTACCTAATCTTTTCTTCATAATCCTTCCCTTTCTGCTCTTTTGATTCTGTTATAAACAACTATAATATGTATCTTCTTTTCTTCCAGTGTCCTGACAGTTCTTTCTACACAGTGGACAAGAAAAGACTGTCTGGTTACTACACAGCATGTTGCTCTTTACTTCATTGTCCAGTTCGAGATGATCTTGGCAGTCATCACTCCTTAATGAGTCAAATGGAACAAAGCAAATATGACAGCTATAAGGTAGAGTGAATAAGGCAACCTACAATATATAATTCCCCAACGCAGCCAGGTGATAAATCAGACATAGTTTGACGCTACTCTGGCTTTAAAAAGTTTTTTGAACGTAACTTTAAAAGTTACTGTCCATGACCCAACGTTTCGACACTCTAATCTAGTGTCTTCATCAGGGGTGATCGTTGTAAAGTTAAGATCCCTATTTATACCCTCATACCATCTAGGTCCGATTCAAGGGAAAGTGAACGAAAACATGTATTCGACGCTTTAAAGGCAAATAACTATCCTAATGATTTTCTAAAAACTGTTTAAAACCTGCAGTTACTCCACCACGTACAAACTCTGAGAACGAAAGTTCGGCGATGGGTTTTGCGGTTGTTCCGTATATTCAAGGGTTACGGAACCAATTAAAATAATCTTATGGTGAAGGAAAATTTCGAGTGTTGGAATACATACATTTTTAAGACCAAACCGGGAAGGTAGTTTCAACGTAAAAGTTGCTCAAAAACCTTTCTTGACGTTGGGTCATATTTTTGCAAAATCTAAGGATCGTATTGCAAAGGAACAGAGGAAAGACTCTATTTATTCCATTCCGTGCAATGATTGTGATTAAGAGTACATCGGTCAGACTAAACGTTAGTTTCGTACGCGTTTAAAAGAACACCAAAAAAGGCTATTTTCTTTTCAATAAAAGGAAAATTCTGCTTTGTCGGAGCGCGCGTGCGTAACCTACCATGGGATTGCGTGGGAAAATTCCAAAATTATTACCACTAATCCGCGGTACCATCAGAGACGTTGTCTGGAGGCTTGGCATATCATTAGCGCCCACGCCCCATTGAATCGCGATGACGGTGGTTTATTACCAGAAGCTTATTTGCATTTTGATAATAGATAACGACACCATCGGTTCTATGAGGGTATAAATAGGGATCTTAACTTTACAACGATCACCCATGATGAAGACACTACATTGGAGTGTCGAAACGTTGGGTCATGGACAGTAACTTTTAAAGTTACGTTCAAAAAACGTTTTAATGCCAGAATAGCGTGAAACTATGTCTGATGCTACAATATATGGAAACTTGAGCACTAGAATTTCCGATTTATGTTTTAGCACCTTGTACAATTACTTATCAAAGATAACGCTCAGCAAGAGGTCCCATACACTTACAGAAAGTCCCTAGAAGCTGATGTTGTAAGACTGATGCTGCAAGGCAAATCAAATATCCAAGTACATAACAGTTTGGCGTGGCAGGTGTGCTGCTGTAACATTATTGGAAGTCTCTTGGCTGGACGGTGTGTTGATCCGGAATCATGGAAAAAGTTGGAGACGTCCACTAAAGATCAGTTTGCATGTTTTGTAAAAGTAAGTGCGGGAATAAGACCTTTTGTGATGTGCAGGTGTACATATATGCTCCTTTTCTATTCATTCGAAGTAGTAATTTTTCAGGAGAAACACCCAGGATGGTTTACCACAATGTACAGTAGTCGCTTGACTTTGGCCGCAAGTTTGATTGCCCGCTTGAGGCGCCATTGCGCTATCATGTCCTATCAAATTGCGCTATCAATGTCCTATCAAATCGCGTTATCAATGTCCTATCAAATTGCTCTATCAATGTCCTATCAAATCGCGCTATCATGTCCTATCAAATTGCGCTATCAATGTCCTATCAAATTGCTCTATCAATGTCCTATCAAATCGCGCTATCATGTCCTATCAAATTGCGCTATCAATGTCCTATCAAATTGCGCTATCAATGTCCTATCAAATCGCTCTATCAATGTCCTATCAAATTGCTCTATCAATGTCCTATCAAATTGCTCTATCAATGTCAGTAGTATAGCAACTAGGGCTGCGAGCTCAATCGACCTCAACTGTGAATATAAACACCAAAACGTCACCAAATTTGGCCAAATCACGACTCGACAAATTTGGCGATGTTTTGGTGTTTATATTCACGATTGACGTCGAATAAGCTCGCAGCCCTAGTTGCTATACTACTACAACGATCGTTAGTCAATCTAGACATCCCTCGCACATTTTCTACTAAATTGATGTCAAACACACGCGAGACTAGCGAAACAATACCAAATTTATACTAAATAGCGACTCTCGCTAAATTTGACACCATTTCAGCCATATTTAAAAAAATAGAGAGCGTCGTTTCAAAATTCTCACAAATTACATTTAGGAAAAAATAGAAAGTGTCATTTCAACATTTTCGCGTGTTAAAAAAATAAAATGTGGTACGAGCCCACTCTCACATATTAAAAAATAGTCGTTTCAACATTTTCACAAATTTGTCGAATCATATTTAAAAAAATAGTCGTTCCAACATTTTCGCAAATTTACCAAATCACATTTTTAAAAATAGAAAGTGTCGTTTCAACATTTTCACAAATTTGTCAAATCACATTTAAAAAATAGAAAGTGTCGTTTCAATATTTTCACAAATTTGTCAAATCGTATTTTTACAAATTTGTGTATCGTAAAAGTGTCTCACGCGTGATAAAATTGCCACCTGTTATGCAAATTAGGTTATTGCCACCTGTTAATAATTGATTAGTCCGTTTGTTCACTATTTTCAGCGTTTGTCGCCTCTTTTCTAAAATGGTGGTCGTACACATATTTTGACGTTGTGATTCCTCCCGACAGCAAGCCTAAGAAAGGCACGTACGGCGTCACAATCGCGACAATGCTCTCGACGTCTTTCTTTAGTAACGGGTCTTTTTGTAGTTCATCATTTAGTTCGTCAGGATTCTCTATAGCGTTCAACCCGTCCAGTAAGTTAGCGAACTTGCTGATTAACAAGTCGGTGAGAAAAGCGTTTGCGATCTCCATTCTCTTCAACTCGTATTGGCGCCATATCTTATCAATAACTTTTGCGGACGCTTTTTTAATGTACGCTTCGGACTGACTTACCACACCGTCACCGGACAGTCTAATAAGTTCGGATCTCCTAACGTCAATGTTGTCTTCCACAGTTGGGGTGTCGTCAGTCTCCTCAACTAATTCCTCAATCGTAGGATTTTCCTCACTTTTGCGTTTCACCATCGCGTTATTACTTATACCCATATTTTATTGCGGAATAACAACTTCATGACTGTATGGATAGCGCAGTGAGATTTCTAGTCTAGCGTACTTATTATTTTTTAATGCGGTCACAATCGCCGACGATTTTTCTCTGCTGATGTTTCCAAGGTAATCGTCGATAACGACCTTCATATCACTCCTACTTGGGCAGTAGAAGCAAACGAGCTTACTAATATTTTCTCTGTACGGTTTTGCGATCGACGTCAGTTGTTGTGTGATGACAATAACGCTCAGCATAAAATGTCGCGCACTAAAAGCTAAGTTGACCAATTGACTAGTCCTATTCTTAACATCTTGAGAGCTCGCACAGTCGTCCAACACAATCAGAGTGTTAGTGCCTTTAAAAACATTTGCCACACACTTGAGAACAGCGTCAACACTGTCCTGCGCACAGTCTATCGCTAACACGTCGGGGTCGCGTATGTATCTCCAATCTTGATATGCTTTGTTCCACTCGAAAGTAGGACAAATCAACACAATGTAGTCAAATTTACTAAAGTACTCAGATTCTAATGTTTCCAGCAAATAATGCGTCTTACCACAAGCTGTCATACCAACAATTAACATATTAAACGGAGTCTCCATTAACTCACGTTTGATTTAATACTGGATTGACTGCAACCCATTGTTCATGAAGTTGACCAACCCATCACTCATCACAAACACCCTACACATGACATTTGCAGTCGTCGCTTTCTTAGTGATCTCAAGAAGCACACCAGATTGTGTGTTCACAATGTTCTTGCCAGTGGCGACATTGCGATTATCTTGAACACTCCTCAAGTCGATGACTAATGCAAAGCCGTCTTTATAGAACTTCTGTATGGTCATGAACTGAGCGTGTTCTTCACCCAACCCAAACAATCGTTTCGCTTCTGCATAGAACTTTGACTTTGGGATGCCTTGTGAGTACACACTATTTGGCACACCTTCAATTGTGACTCTAACACTATCAATATTTGGGTAAAGAAACTCCTCACTGTCTGTTCGCACCTTATTTGTGAATAGCAACACAATCGCCTTCATGCTTTTTCTTGGAAGATTAATGTTTTCATTCACAATGGTCGTGCCTTTGTCCCATTCGGTGGTTTTCATCAACGTAACGTGCTCATACGACAGACTACGACCACTTGCATAGCCTGACGTTATTTCATCAGCAAGCTCCTGGTTATCAATCGTCTCATACTCAAGCTCGAGGTTCTCTAGAGTGTATCCACCTACACTTTCATTGGATTGCGCCACCATGATGTCTGTGGCCTTCGGAAGTGTGATCACATACTGCAAGTTGTTGTTCATGCTAAAAGGAGCGTACAACCCGTGGTCATTCATGATTTTACCAAGCTTAATCCGCAGTTTCGTCCCAATCACACCAAACATTAACGCGTCACTAACTTTAGCAACGTTCCCACTCGTCGCACCACTGTCATCCTTAGAAATTAACTTTCTCAAGTTCTCACCACCAACACCATAGTCAATCATTTGGTCTCGCGCAGTAACACTCTCCCAAAGGTCGCGATAAACACCAGTGTAATTTTCCCCATTGTTGTCATACACAGTCTCCCCAGCTAGCCTCACAACAAGTTTCTCAACCAACAACTTGCTCACATTGTTCAAGAACCAGCTTTTGGCGTTTGCATTCTTAAAATCGAACACTAGACCCAACGATCCAGGCACCAAACAGCTACTAACCTTGAGCTTCGGTATATCAATGTAAAGTTCCTCACCAGGACTGACTTTATTAGGGTTCAACGTGATTACGTGTTGCGTTCTCACCCCTTTTATGCCACCCATGGTTGCTCGTCTAAAACCAGGACTCAATTCTGCTGACGTGACGTTCATATACCTTTACATATGTTTTATCGCTACCGTTTTAGCTTGTAATAATCATAAGCGAACCACGCAAGTACCACCGCGAGTACCCACAGATTCTGAGCCAACCATGCGAGACCCTTTGCACCCAACGTCAACGCGTTGTAAACTAAATTAGCCAACCCAACAGCCCATGGGCCCATCTTCATGATTGCGTTCTTAACAGCCTGCGCGAATGACCTCGTAGCCATAGCGCCTTTCATAACAGCGAATCTACCAGCGATAATAATAGTTGTTATAATTCCAGCCACTGAAATCGCTACAGCGCTCAACCCGACTACATTTTCTTTAGCCCATTCCTTAAATCTCTGAAACCTGTCAATGTCGACTTCCTGCTGCTCTCTAACCTCCTCTATTTGCCGCTGCTCAATAGTTCTGTCTCTGGCTTGCTTGAGTCCTGACTCTCTTTCAACCAAACCAACGTGCTCTCGCTCTTCGTCAGGCGTGAGACCAGTTTGGTTAGTTTTTTTATCAAGCTTTGCCAATCTCCCACTCGTCTCATCTATCGTCTCTTGAAAGTGGTCTACCTGCGCTTGCAACGCACCATCGTCACCTGTTCTTGACTCAGGCACCACACTATCGCTTGGATTAACCACACCACTCAGATCACGGTTCTCGTCTGGTGATAACCCAGGTATGTCGTCGTGATCCACTCTTGTTTCAATTACTGGGAAGTCATCTGAGGCTACTTCTGTTGTGACAGCTGTTGTTTCTACGCTATTGGGGATTTGTTTAACTAACTCTCTGAACTGATCAATAGCCCTTTTACTATTGCTATCTTTGCTGTAGATCAAAATGTCTCCTTTAGGTTTTAGAATTAGCCTGGGTCCCCCATACTTACCATGTGTGCCTATTGGTTTGAAAAGGAATAGCCCCCGAGTCCGTAACCTGCGACCTGTTAACTATCTCCCTTGACGCGACGTCGTGGCCAAGCGCTTTTTCACTCAACTCACCTATTTTCTTATTTATTAGCTTGACTCTTTTTACTTCGTTTTTTATTACCTCTTTGTTGTGCGCTTTTAGTTCACCAAGTCTTCTCTCGATTTCTTTCTCCTCTTCAAAAGCTATACTAAAACTCTCGTCATTGACATCACCATATGACTCCTGCTTAGCAAACTCCACTGCAGGGACTTCTGTGTTGGTTCCCCTTATCGTCACCGTCTTACCATCATCAGTATCAATAAATGACGTCTCTTTTTGCCCACCTCGCCTCGCGTCTATAGCTCACTCCTTATCTTTTTCGCTTGGTCTTGATAGTCGTTGTAATTAACACGAACGTCTTCCGGCATGTTGTCTTCAGTGTGCTTACCGTACATGCCTTCAATAACGTCTTCGACATCGGCGAGCGTCTTTTCTAATTGCTCATTACTCATGTCTTCGTACTTATTGAGGGTTTCCATCTCGATCTCGTCGAAAACTTCTCCACCTTCAGCCATATTACATTAGCTCACATTTTGAATATCGCTCTCTGACTCCCACGAATCACATTTTCTTTCTAGTTTAAATAATTGTACGCAAGCCACGCAAATGTCACCGCAAACACCCACAGATTTTGAGCTAGCCAAGCGAGACCCTTTGCACCTGTCACCAGCGCGTCGTAAACTAAGTTAGCCAACCCAACAGCCCATGGACCCATCTTCGTTATCGCATTTTTAACAGCCTGTGCAAACGACCTTGTGACCATAGCACCCTTCATAACATTAGACCTCCCAGCGATAATAATGGTTGTCATAATCGCAGCTACTGAAATCGCTAAAGCACTCACCCCAACCATATTTTCTCTAGCCCATTTCTTGAACTTCTGCAATCTGTTAATGTCAACTTCCTGCTGCTCTCTAACCTCTTCTATTTCCCGCTGTTCAATAAGCATGTCTCTAGCTTTTTTAAGCCCAATCACTCTTTCAGCTAGATCGACGAACTCTTCGTTCTCTGCAGTCGTGAGGTCTTTTACTGCGAGCTCCGCTATTCTTTTGTTCACTTCATTTATCAAGTTTTGAAAACGGTCCGCTCGTATTTGCAATGCGCCAGTGTCACCTATTCTTGACTCAGACATCACATTCTCGCTTGGATTGAGTAGCGCGCTCAACTCACGGTTCTCGGTTGGTGTTAGTTCAGGTATGTTGACGTACTCTGCGTGTGTGGTGTCTAACAATGGCGCACCCCTCACGATGTCTTCACGATCTCTCACATTGTCAATAGTCTGCGTTGCGAGATCACTAAAAACCCTCTCCACATGTTGATACACTCCTCCACCACTCCGCGTTACGAGATCGCTAGTAGTCTCCCCCATGTGTTGACGAAGTCTTATATCGTGTTCGCGCTTCAGTCCACTCTCCACTCTAGTTAGTCTAGTTTCCTCATCGGCTGTGACGCCTAGATCGCCCCGAGCTAGCTCAAGATCTTGAGTGGCTCTTTCGAGACTGCGATCTAGTTCATCATTACTCATATCTTTGTATTCATCAAAGCCCTCCGTCTCGAAGTCGTCGAAGCCACTCTTAGCCATATTACACTAACCTACATTTTGAATGTCGCTTTCTGGTATCCATGAGTTATGTTTGCTCTCATAACCCAACCATTTGACCAGCGCCATCTTCTTCCCTCTGACTTTCTTTCTTTTCAACACCTTTTCAACTCTGTACACATCGTCGCCATGTTTCCTATTGACTAGCGATAATTCCTGTTCATAAAATTTACCAATAATCTGTTCACCGGTGTGGTCCTCAATTTCGTACACATTAGGATCACCACGAATAACCTTTACCACTTTAAACAGCTCTTCAGTGAAGTTGGCTTCGTAGCCCTTTGTGAACACACTCTTGTATTTACTAATTCTCACTGACTCACCAACTCTAAACTTTGGCAATGGGTTGTCTGCAAATTGGTGACCAAACAAAGTAGTCCAAACTTCGCCTTCGTTTGACTTGTCAACATCCTTCGGCTTCATCATAATACTTCGATTCACATTGCTATTGTAATTGTCCACAAATTTATCCAAAACGTCAATCCATTTGTGTGTCCCACGGGTGTAAAAGTACTTCCACATAATGCTCTTGAGGCTTCTATTAAAACGCTCGACAACAGCAGCCTTTTTGTCGCTCTTAGTGTTGAAATATTCAACACCATGTTCTTTCAGCAAACTTTTAACACCAACGTTATAGAACTCAAGTCCATCATCAAATTGCGTTAACTTAGGCATGGTTCCAAACCGATCTTTAAAGTCACTCAACAATTTTCCAACAGCCTTAGTCATGTTCTTGGTGTCTTTTCTATAAACTGCAATGCCAAAAGCGTATCTACTCAATATTTCAATGCCTGTCAGTATCCAATAATAACCTCCGTTCTGTTTTGAGTACTTACTCATGTCCACTAAGTCCATTTGAAGCTCTTCACCAAGAAATCCAACAAAAGTCGCGCGGAACTTATGTCTTCTCACGATAGGTTTGTACCTAGTGTAGGTGTCCTGCGCTGTCAACCATTCTCTCACTGTTTTTCTAGTTACTTTCAATCCGTCTCCCAATGCACTTTGATACAACCTCTCTACACCACTGAACCCTGTCTTAGGATTATAATAGATGTCTCTCAACCCTTGTTCTGTCTCCACACCAAGCTCCATATAATTCACACAATATACAGTTCCAATAACACCGCGCCAACGTCAGCGTCACCATTGTTTGGTTTGACACGAAACGTCATACTTGAGTAAATACCTTTTTTAATTCTCACCTTGGACTCGACGTATGCATAACGTTGTATCCCTCCATCGAGAGACTGCTCGGTGGGTGCTGGCAATGTTGTGATCACATTACTACGCTTCCCATCAGTGCCCACATTGCTCTCCGTCTCAACAGCGTCGCACGAGACTTCTACATACTTTAGACCTCTGTTCATATCGATCTTGTTTGGACTGTCATGCCACTTAGCATCTGGTGAAATTCCTGCGTCCTTCGCAAAACCAAGCAAAAGCCCAATGTCACCTAGCCTAAGTTTGTATACAGTGGTGGCACCAAACCTCAAAGGCAGAACTTTGACCCTACTTTTACCTGTGGCTATTAGTTTCTCCACCACGAAGTCTACGTAAACCACCCTGAGCGCGTGTCGTAGAGCTCTAACCAACGCGTCGAAAGTCGTAGTAGCCCTTACCCACTCGAGTTGGCCCGGCTATCGACGATGGTCCTCCTGTGGCAGCGAGTACGAATTGAATATCGACATCACTCGCCACGTTATTGTAGCTCCAAAACACAGTGGGCTGTCTTGACTACGATGTGTGGGTTATCGTGTGTGGCTACTACACTGTAGTCAAAAGTTACAACTTTTCTCCACACCTTCAACGAGTACCGTCAACTTTTGAGGACCGTCGTTCTACACGTCGCTTCTCAGTGTAACCACCAGAGTCATACCCGTAGTTTAGACTCATTACTTTAGCGTGCGTTTAGCTACTCAAGCGTCCGCATACAAATCCAACAATATGTCACCAACGTTGACACCACTACCATCTTGGTCAGTCACACTAAACACTAGCTGCGTAAAAGCGCCTTTATTTATCGACACCTTCGACTCAATGTTGAAGAAGTGTTGAACGGAGCTCTTCAGTGGTTGGGTGGTGGTCAATGGCAGCTCAACGATAACCTCACTTTTGCTACCATTAACAATGTTCTCAGGTCTGTTCACAATGCTACAACCTACTTGTACGTACTTCAACCCTTTGTTAACATCCACAACGTTAGGGCTGACCAAACCACTACTACTTATCGTTGTGTTATCATTGAACCCTAAGAGTTCTCCAAATTTAAACAACTCTAATTGTTGGTCAGTTCTTATCGCACACTTTGAATTGTGTTTGTTGGCTACTAACTCGATAGCCCCTAATCCTTTCAATTCGTCGGCGATCATTTTAAAAGTGTGGTACCCAGACCCAAAAACGTGTTTGTTGCTGTTGTAACTTATTTCATCATTCACGCCAGTCTCCACGTTAACGTAGTCCCAAAAGATGGTCGCTTTTTTCACTAGTAAGTGGGGGTCTGAGCCAAACGTCAAAAGTGCCTCTGGTAGATCCACAGTTTCCGTTGGGCCTCTAATCAATACTACAACCCTGACCATATATAATGTAGCGTGTGTTATGTGTAACATATGGTATATTATATATGCAGAAAGCCCTTCGTGAGTACTATGGAAAGTACTACAAACTCGCGATGGCTAACACATCAAAGGCTGCACACGACGCGAAGGCAGACCTCATCAAAAAGTACCCTCACGCCACTCTAAGCAAATTTGAGTTCTATCCAAATATTTCACAAGATGGTGAGACCCTAAGTGTCGATGTGTATTTCAAAAACAACGACATCCTTAGCACGGACATAACCAGCACAACCTTCAAAAATGATAAAAGCATGTGGAAGTGGCTACACAATAGTAAGTTCCCAATAATATGGCAAGGTGGTGGGACTATCCAACCACTACCAAAAGGTCACAAAAACCACTGGGGGCTTTGGGATGGTTATCCAACAGAAAACGTGTTGAATTATCCAGTGAACAACTTCAAAGTTTTTGTTAACCAAAATAGCTACTTCATGTCAAAGCTACCAGTCTTGCGAGTCACCACGTCAAAGACAAAATCAGAGTGGGATGACAACGAATCTTACTACCGCGTTGTGTTTGCGACGTATTGCGCAAGTTTCTGTTGTGGGGTGTCATCGCAACATTTATCAGTGTCACAAGAAGTTCACCCCGTGGTCACAAGTGTGATGAGATTTCATATGTACTTCACCATTAGGAGACTTCTCAGAAGAATGGAAGGTGGTGAGACCATGAGATCAATAAGTAGAGAATTCAACGCTTACGAATTGTATGGCAAGATTTCCAAGATTCCTAGAAGGCACTACTACCAGAATAAAGTCCTGAGCGATGGTACAACAGGCGAATCCAGAGTGTTCACACTCAACGACGTTCAGAACGATTACAAACGATACGTCGCGCGACTCTCAGACGGCTTTACCAACATTGGGCTGCAATATCTAAATCAGAGCATAGAAGCCTTTGTATACTCCACACTTGGTGCACAAGCGAGAACACGTGTATCTGTCGTTGGTGGTTCTGCAGGAAGTCTAGAGACCCAACAAGAATTCCGCAAGTTGTTTTCTGACAGTGTTGTACAGTACGACGTATCGACATGGATTCTCAACATGAATAAATCGATTAGAGACACCAACGTTGTTCAAAATCTTGCACTGTCGCCAAGTACGTGGTTAATGCCAAGTAACCTAGTGATTCTCAAGAATAAAATCGCTGGGTACAATAACTTATTAAAGATTGCCACAGAGTCTATGAAATTTGGGGTGAACACTAGCTTGAATGCAACAACACCAACAATCACGGCTAAAAAAGTCCACCAAGAAAATGTGGTGACTCACTCCTTAGTAGCGCCAACGACTGTGAAGAAAAAAGCTCACCAAGAAAGTGTGGTGGCACCAACGACTGTGGCTAAAAAAGTTTACCAAGAAAACGTGACACCACTTCCTGTGAGAAAAACAGTGGCCACCACCACAAGCGAGTCAGACACGACAACGCTGGCGATAGTGTTAGGGTTCTCAGCGGTATCTGGCTATCTACTAACCAAATACACCTTGAAGTAGTAATGAGTCTAAACTATGGGTATGAGTCTGACGACCCTCACGATAAAATACTAAAGAGAACGAAAAGGCATCTGGACGAAGATCCTAAATTAAGCGCGACCGGTGGAAGGATGTCTGGACTAATAGACATGCAAGGCTCAGCAATAAAAAACGTAGCAGACCCAGTCGATGACTCAGATGCCGCGAATAAAAGAACTCTAGAGCAATTGCTATCAAGCTACCTCAAGAGTCAGTCCTACAATGTTGTGCTCGACTTCAACGTTAGCACACACGCCTTGAAAAATGTGGAATTTCACACCAATGGTTCAAACAAAGTGAAAGCCATTGGTGAAACAAGCAAATTAGTGCAAAACAACCCAGCTTATGGTCCTATTGTTGGCATCAGCGGTGTGAGCCAAAGTTTTCTGTCCCCTGTGTTAACACCAATCCCACTTGAGTCAGGTCTTCATTTTAATTGCCCCAGTATGCAATGGTGTGATCTCTCCATTTTTGTCGTAGTGAGGTTACCAATGAGAACCGCTGGATCAAATTGGGAGACAATTATATCAAACGACGATGGTAGTTGGGATAAGTTCATAGGGTACAAGACTGGTGTGACTAATGGACTCGCGTATGGTGGTAGCGTCCCAGCGATGGAGAAAGTATGCACTATTCCGAGTGGCGTTGACATAAGTAAAATGCACATGATATCAATACACTGGCAAATGGACAATTCACACGTCAGAGTCAACAACGTTAAGTCGACCGATTCAGACTTCATAGCAAATATGAAAAAGATAGGCGCACCCTATGGAACAATTTTTGGAATACATCGACCAAGAATACCACTAGCGCCCTATGCACACCCATCGTTGATAGAATTCTACGGTGTGAAAATCGTGAGTGGTTACATGACAAACCGAGACATCATAATCATGGGTGGAGAAATGATGAAGGAATATGGTGTAAAGTAAATGGGAGCATGTATTTCAAAAGAACGTGAAATATATAAAATAAATAAAACGACTGATCACATGTTCAAAGCTGGTGGATCATTTGGTCGCGGTGACGTGACTCTCGAGCTCCACGCTGAGATTGGTATGAGGTCTAAAAAGACTTACGGCAAACCTATTATGATACCAGAGTCAGACAAAGTAGGAGTGGTAGGAGACGTGACCTAAGTCATGTAATGGGTTGGCTTAGAAAGCTGGTTCGTAACGTTAGAAACTTTTTCAGGACGACGTAGAAAACTGAGGACTGATAAAACGTATTTGCTGCATTGGTACACAACAAACCAAATCTATAAAAAACCTGACACCTATGTCGAGTAGTTTTTTTGTAGGAGACTATAATATAGTGATGACCTCCACAGCGCTTCGATTATTCGACTTCGATGGCCACCAAATCACAACGGTCATGAACAACGGTGAGATATGGTTCAAAGCAAGAGAAGTCGCAAGTGCTCTAGGCTATGCTAGACCAAAAGATGCAGTCAACGACCACGTCGAACCTGATTGTAAAATGAAGATGGAACAGACCTCGTTTATCAACGAACTTGGGGTCTACTCATTGACGTTCTCGAGTAAATTGGAGCGCGCGAAACACTTTGGAAGGTGGGTGCACTCAGAAGTCTTACCAAGCGTTAGAAAAAGTTTAGCTAGCGCTGGTCTCAAACACAATCAATTTAAAATGATCACTGAGTTCGACCTTCACACGAAAGTCGTCGGTTTTCTTAGGAAATATTATCCAGAAGCTATTTTGATAGCCGCTTGTGGTGAGAATCAAGACACTTCGAGTAAAAGAATAAATTCGTGGAAAAAAGGCTACCAACGTGGAACACCTGACTTGATTATTGCCAATGCGAACCGACAGCACAGCGGACTTGTGATTGAGTTCAAGAATCCAGGTGGCACAGGTAAGACATCCAAAGAGCAGGAGTCTCTGTTGCTCAGATATAAATCCGCTGGTTATCTAACGTTGTTGTGCGACTCATATGACGACGCTATTACCACAGTAATAAAATATTTATTTGACGTTGGGTTTCAGTGCTCTCACTGCCTTCGTAAATTTAAAAATAAATCAGCGTTGAGTAACCATGAGAGACGTTATTGTAAAGAGACTTTTTAGACAGTGACTGACGAGTCGAATTAGCACTCGTTCTCGTTGTTGAGACGACGTTTGAAGCGACAACTGCTCTAGCATTTTTTAAAGACGTTTTTTTTAACTTGATAAAGGTGTCTGCGAAACTCTTTCTCTATTTATTTCACAAACCTTCTGACCACTGTGTGAAAAAATGTTTCTATGACATTGGACGCTTCGTGTGACCAATGTCTAAATTTAATAAAGTGGGGTATCCGAGAACACCCTTAATTTTGTGTGGAAGGATGATGACGTCTGCACACTGCACGATATTGCTCAGCGCCACCAACGAATGATGGTCCTGGGTTGTATCTCCAATTGAATGGCGCTTCAACAGTTGTTCCATCAGTGTCACGACAAACAGCGCAATACGCTTTTAGAAATGTGATGTCGTCTGCCACTGGGAACAGTGTGTCAAGCTCACCAAGTCTTTTTAAGTGCTCCGTTGTTATGAGACCACAAATAATGACGTGGATGCCAGCTTTGATGTATTCACGGGTAACTGACAGATCAGAGTACCAATGGCCTTCATCAATACCGATGACGTCATAATCAGCTATCTCGGAAGAACTCGGGAGGTTGGTGATTAACTTCGCAGGTAAACTGTCTGATCCAACAACAATGGTCTGACGATGTGTGGAGAACGCGTGGTCAGTTCGCCTAGTGTCACCTGTGTTGTTCATGTAAAGGACTTTGAGCCCTGACTTACTTAACGTGACTAACCTGCGAAGAGTCTCGGTTGTTTTTCCTGCAAACATGGGACCAATCACGATCTCTAGTTTACCAACTTCTCTCATGGTTACTATACCTTCGGAGAAATATTTTTTATTGTGGTGGAAACTGTCGTTCCATGTTGAATATCCGCTGAAGCTCTAAGTTTTCAAGATGGGACCTCGAGCTCTCGTGTCTCAAGCGATGCAGTGGGTCGTTGGTGGCCACACCGCATGGGTGACAGGTGTACACGTTTTTATTTCTCGCAAAGTGTCTGTGGGCTGGCGAGAGTACGTGGTCCCTGATATCACCCACACCCAGTATCTCATTACACCCCACCTTGCAAACGTGAACGTCGCGGTTTGCGGCGAGCTCTAGCCACGCTTTGGCTTTGGTTGGGCATGGTTTCCACAGAAGGGTCGCTAAGAACACTTGGAGGAGATTACCGAGTAATGTGGCTGTGGACCCACTAGGGTTGCTCAAGTAGACATCACTTGCTAACATAAGGTACTTGAATGATGAGTAACACCACACAGGGATTATGCTAGCTAATCTATCAGCAAGCTCGTTGGCTCTCTCCTCCCGAAGATCGATCCAAGCGTCGAGAAGACTCCTAGTGTGACCGACCTGAGAGCCAAACCGTTTTGGTAGCCCTCCGTCGGGGTTGAGGTCAAGGAGTGGTGAGCATATTGAGAAGTACTCGTTTAAGACATTGGGCCCAGGGGCGTCTTGTGGGGTAGACACACTGGTAAAGGCTGTTCTCAACATGTTGGCAATATCTTCTTCGCTGATTTCTCTGGCTTGAGTCATTATGTTATACTCTCAGAAAAAATCCTAATTTTTTAGTGCGTTTGGTCTGGAACTGTGAGACACCTGTGAGGTCAACTGTAAGACAACTGTGAGGTCAACTGTGAGTAAGATAACACGTGATAGTGTATTAGATGGTTGAGGACTCACAGACGGCTGTTGAAGCGAAGATCACGGCTGATGTGAAAAGTGTTAAGGTGAAGGACCCAAAGCGTGTCGCTGCTGGTAAAAAGTTGGCTGAGATATCGAAAGCTGCGAAAGAAAAGAAAATGCGTGAAATGATAGTCAACGAAGAACAGGGTAGTGAGTGGGGTTATGGATATGTTGTCGGAACACTTGGTGTAATCATCGCTGGTGCTTCGTTATGGTACACAATTAGCAGTGAAAAAGAGACACGACTAGAGCCTGTGAGTACTGCACCAGCTGTGTCAGAAAGTTGTAGAACTCGTCGTCCAACACTTGACACATTTGATTCTTGAACAAAACACACGACAATGTATATGGCTGCGATCGATCGAAAAGAACTTATGAACGAACTGTACGATGCGCTACTTGTCACGACTGGCGCTGTGGTAGTGAGTATGATTTCTAAAAAGGCTTTGGGAGAACCATTGGGAACACCAGAGACAGTGAAAGGTACAGTGAAACTTGCTGCGGCTGTTGGTGCAGGAACGTTGTTAGTAAAATGGATGCAATCGAAAAAGTGGATACCGACAGATCCATTCAAATCAACGTAAGTTAATGGTGAGTGTTGTGGCTGGAGGGATATTTAATGCAGTGGCTTTTGCAGGCGCTGGCTTTATGTTTTCAAAGTTTAATCACACAGGCTATGAAGCTGAGATGAAAAGACACAACCATGCGTTGGAGCAGTTAGCCAGCGCGAAAGAAGCGTGGTATGAAAATGAAGTCGCTAAGAAAGATAAGATCCAGCGTTTACGGCAACGGCTCTCTGACGCTAATGCTGACATCAATGACACAAACCACGCGTTGGAAGAACTTAGAAGCGTGATGACCATACAGTACAGCGGTCGAGTGTTCACTGACTCCCCGAGGATTGCGGATTACTACCAACCGAGTGCGGAAATGAAGGAATACCAATTGTTGTTTGTTAGCGCGCTAGGCTTGGGTAGTGGAATAGTAGTGTGGGTGCTAGTTCGGTGAAAAAATGTGTTGGAGTAGTATAAGCGATGGACAAACTTATGAGGCAGATGAGTTATGGCTACACAATTGACGAAATCGCGAATGAGATGCAAATTAAGTGTGGAGACACCTTCAGGCTTTACTACTGCTTGGATTGTGACGTTGTGAAACATGTGACTGACTGCGGTGGGTACGCGTGTCCAAAGTGTGGCGACATCGAATGGGGTTACACTCAGAGTTACAGCGACATGAGACTCACGCGGCTAAAGAGCGTTCACAAGCGGTCTTGGTGGATGGGGAGGAGACTACGGAACGTTGTGAAGGGCGAGCACCTTGAGTTGATAAAAGAGGACTTCCTGAAAGTTGTCAATGCGTTGTACTCATGCAATTTGGTAAAGGGTAGAAATGTCAGCAGATATGGGTACTACATTATTAGGTTGTGTCATAGAAGACGAGTCGAGACACTCAAGAAGGTGTCAGACCTCAAAGACGGGAAGGTGAAAGACTTGTTCGACGATAATTTGTTCGGGGTGGTGTACCCAAAGCTAGGATGGTGCGAAAGTGGTGATACTTATTACAATGAGTGGGCTAAGAAAAAAAGTGTAGTGTAAGTATAAGCCAATGAGTCGGACTGTGAAAAATTCAGTGACAAAAAGACGGGCGCATAAGACGAGTGCAGCCGTTGTCAATTCACTAACAGATGAAGCGACCAACGTTCACGGCTTCTTTAGAGACCAAGAAACACAACCTGTAGAAGACCTCGCACCGTCAACGCGTCTGTTGGATCGAGCACTGAGGGGGTTCACAAGGTCCTATGGAGTCGAAGTAATTGATGACAGAGACATCAATCAGGTAAATGGTAGTAGAAGTGCTGTCACTAACCTTTTGAGACGTGAATTAGGTGAGACCAACGGAATGAAAGTGGTGGAGACAGTCAAGGTCATTTTTGAGAAAGTTTTAGAACTCGATAAGACCACATACAAAACTGCCTACTTTAACAGCGAAACGTTCGTCGTCATTAACGAGCATGACATCGAGGGTGTCGCCAATCGTGGGTCGGAGCAGATTTTGACGCGGATAGCTGGGTGGTTATCTGAGGGGTCTGGATGGACTATCGACAAAATAGATGCGCACTACGTCAACGTCGCTATTTACAGACCTTTGCATGGGAGTAGCTACATTGCGTTGCCAAAGGAGCTGCGCAACAGTATGAAGGGCTTGGTAAACGTAAATAACGATGATGACAACGAGTGCTTTAGATGGTGTCACCTTGCACACAAATTTCCTGTTGGAAAAAACTCTGACAGAACGTCAAAGTACGCTAGGCATGTCGGTGAGCTGAATTATGACGGAATTGACTTCCCAGTATCAGTCAAAGACTACAACAAGATCGAGAAGGCAAACGATATTAGCATTAATGTTTTTGGGTACGAAAATTTGCAGCCATTCCCTGTGTACGTTTCTAAGGAGGTGTGTCCTGACCATATGGACCTATTGTTGATAACTAATGACGTGGGCAACAAGCATTATGTGTACATTCGCGATTTTAACAAATTCATGTACCGTCAGACAAAGTATAAGGCGAGAAAGCACTTTTGCAGGTATTGTTTGCAGTGTTTCACCCGCGCGGACGTGCTTGAAAGTCATATTGAAGTGTGTTTGGTCATTAATGGGAAGCAAGCTATTAAAATGCCGCAAAAAGGTGCGAAAGTGAAATACGAGAATTTTAGCAGACAATTAAATGTACCATTTGTGGTGTATGCAGACTTCGAGGCTATCACACAGAAGGTGCACACAGCGACACCATCAAGCGAGTGTAGCTACACAAATGCTTACCAGAGGCACGTTGACTGCGGTTATGGGTATAAACTGGTTTGTTGCTATGACAATGAGTACAGTAAGCCAGTAAAAGTGTATCGCGGTGAAAACGCAGTCAACAAGTTCATTGGGGAGATGTTAGAAATTGTTGAATATTGTAAAAAGACATCTGAGAGTCACTTTAACAAAGAAATGGTGTTGACTGATGCCGATAAGAAGAACTTTGACGAGGCTAAAAGTTGTCATATTTGCAGTGTTGAGTACACTAGCGCTGACGTTAGAGTGAGAGACCACTGTCATGTCTCAGGTAGGTATAGAGGGTCCGCACATCGCGATTGTAATGTGAACTTTAAGTTGACTGATAAAATTCCCGTGATCTTTCATAACTTACGTGGTTACGATAGCCATTTCATCATGCAGGAGATTGGCAAGTTTGGCCAAGATATAAATGTGATACCGAACAACATGGAGAAGTACATGGCGTTCATGTTTGGAAAAAACTTGGTATTTTTGGACAGCTTCCAGTTCATGAGTAGTGGTCTAGACAACTTGGTGAGGAACCTACCAAGGGACGCTTTCAAATACACGTCAGAAGTGTTTCGCGATGAGGGGTTAGCACTCATGACAAGAAAGGGGGTCTATCCCTACGATTATATGGACTCCTTTGGTAAATTCGACGAATGCGAGCTACCCTCCAAAAAGGACTTCTACAGCATTCTGAATGACGAGCATATTACGGAAGAAATGCATGAACGTGCCATCGATGTGTGGGACTACTTCGACGTTAAAAATATGGGTGGGTATCACGACCTGTATTTGAAAAGTGACGTGCTCTTGCTTGCCGACGTTTTTGAGAACTTTAGAAAGACATGCCATCGCGAGTATAAATTAGACCCGTGTCACTATTTCACATCGCCCGGATTGGCTTGGGACGCCATGTTAAAGATGACTGGAGTAGAACTCGAGTTATTGTCCGACATCGACATGTTCCAGTTCGTAGAATTAGGTATGCGTGGTGGTGTGAGCTACATATGCAACAGACATGGCGTGGCGAATAATAAGTACATGGAAGGGTATGACAAAGAGCAAGAGTCGAAGTATTTGATGTACCTTGACGCCAACAACTTGTATGGATGGGCAATGAGTCGAAGTCTACCCACGGGCGGCTTCAAGTGGTTGACTGAGAAAGAAATAGAAAAAGTTAATCTGCGTGAGTATCACAACAATAGTAAAAAGGGCCTGCTGCTCGAGGTCGACTTGGAGTACCCAACCCATTTGCATGACCTACACAACGATTACCCGTTGGCTCCTGAGAAGATGGAGATAACTGTTGACATGTTGTCGGAGTACTGCACGAAAATCAAAAATAAGTTTAACGTGAGTGTTGGTGGTGTGAAGAAGCTGGTGACTAATTTGATGGACAAAAAAAAATATGTGTGTCACTATGGAAATCTGCAGTTGTACATAGACCTTGGATTAAAAATCAATAAGATTCACAGGGTCCTGCAGTTTGACCAGTCCAAGTGGCTAGGCAAGTACATCGACTTTAACACAGTCAAAAGAACCGCGGCTAAGAACGCTTTCGAGAAGGATTTCTTCAAGTTAATGAACAACAGTGTGTTCGGAAAAACGATGGAAAACTTGAGGAAGCGTGTGGACGTAAGATTAGTGACCACTGCGAAGAAATTAGAAAAGCTTGTCTCGAAGCCGACGTTCGTGTCTTGCAAAATATTTAGCGAGAACTTAGTCGCCGTCCACAAAGTTAAAGAAACGTTGACATTAAATCGACCTGCGTATGTGGGTATGTGCATACTAGACTTGAGTAAAACGCTGATGTACAATTTTCACTACAATTATATTATGAAAAAGTACTCTAGCGACACCTGCAGATTACACTTCACCGACACTGACAGTCTGCTGTACTCAATCAAGAGTGATGACGTTTACTCTGACTTCCTGGAGGATCGTGAAAAGTTCGACAACAGCGACTATCCTGCAGACAGCCCATTCTTTTTTAGAGAGAATAAGAAAGTTATTGGGAAGATGAAGGATGAGTGCGCTGGAACGCCAATTGTCGAGTTCGTCGGGTTGCGCAGTAAAATGTACAGCTATTTGAAAGAGGGTGGAGGCGGTGGGAAAACCGCTAAAGGTATTAGAAAGAATATAATTAAAAAAGTGATCAGACACGAAGATTACAAAAGTGTGTTACTTGAGCAGAAACAATTGCGACACACAATGAAGACCATTAGAAGTGTCAAACATCAGCTAGGTAGTTACGAAATTAATAAAGTGTCGCTATCCTGTTTTGATGATAAACGATACCTTTTAGAAAATGGTATTGACTCCTACGCGTATGGCCACAAAAACATTGAAGTGAGAGGCGACAAACGCTGAAAATAGTGAACAAACGGACTAATCAATTATTAACAGGTGGCAATAACCTAATTTGCATAACAGGTGGCAATTTTATCACGCGTGAGACACTTTTACGATACACAAATTTGTAAAAATACGATTTGACAAATTTGTGAAAATATTGAAACGACACTTTCTATTTTTTAAATGTGATTTGACAAATTTGTGAAAATGTTGAAACGACACTTTCTATTTTTAAAAATGTGATTTGGTAAATTTGCGAAAATGTTGGAACGACTATTTTTTTAAATATGATTCGACAAATTTGTGAAAATGTTTGAAACGACTATTTTTTAATATGTGAGAGTGGGCTCGTACCACATTTTATTTTTTTAACACGCGAAAATGTTGAAATGACACTTTCTATTTTTTCCTAAATGTAATTTGTGAGAATTTTGAAACGACGCTCTCTATTTTTTTAAATATGGCTGAAATGGTGTCAAATTTAGCGAGAGTCGCTATTTAGTATAAATTTGGTATTGTTTCGCTAGTCTCGCGTGTGTTTGACATCAATTTAGTAGAAAATGTGCGAGGGATGTCTAGATTGACTAACGATCGTTGTAGTAGTATAGCAACTAGGGCTGCGAGCTTATTCGACGTCAATCGTGAATATAAACACCAAAACATCGCCAAATTTGTCGAGTCGTGATTTGGCCAAATTTGGTGACGTTTTGGTGTTTATATTCACAGTTGAGGTCGATTGAGCTCGCAGCCCTAGTTGCTATACTACTAATGTCCTATCAAATTGCTCTACCAATGTCCTATCAAATTGCGCTATCAATGTCCTATCAAATTGCTCTACCAATGTCCTATCAAATCGCTCTATCAATGTCCTATCAAATCGCTCTATCAATGTCCTATCAAATCGCGCTATCAATGTCCTATCAAATTGCTCTATCAATGTCCTATCAAATCACTCTACCATGAATGTCCTATCAAATTGCGCTATCAATGTCCTATCAATTCGCTCTATCAATATCCTATCAAATTGCGCTATCAATGTCCTATCAATTCGCTCTATCAATGTCCTATCAAATCGCTCTATCAATGTCCTATCAAATCGCTCTATCAATGTCCTATCAAATTGCTCTATCAATGTCCTATCAAATTGCGCTATCAATGTCCTATCAAATTGCGCTATCAATGTCCTATCAAATTGCTCTATCAATGTCCTATCAAATCGCTCTATCAATGTCCTATCAAATCGCTCTATCAATGAAATTGCTCTATCAATGTCCTATCAAATCACTCTATCAATGTCCTATCAAATCGCGCTATCAATGTCCTATCAAATCGCTCTATCAATGAAATTGCTCTATCAATGTCCTATCAAATCGCGCTATCAATGTCCTATCAAATCACTCTATCAAATCAGTGGTCATGTTATGTCTCCTATATCTATGACGAAGAAGGAGCCAGAAAAATGACGTAATATTTATTGTAAAATAACGTATTTCGTTTTCCTTCTTTTAAGTTATGTACAGACTCCGTTGCACAATTGGTTCGCCATGACAAAAACGAAGTTCAAAATACGAGGTTATTGAAACTACAAAATGTTATAAGGTACGTTAGTACTTATACGTGTTACTTTAGGTGGCTCTCTATATGGTTTTATTCCCGCACGCAAGCTGGTTGCTAATTTTGCGGGAAATTTACTGATAATTAGGAAATTTTATTACGTCATTGATTAGTCTGATTTTGTTCCATCACCTTAGCTTATTTTGTTGTACCTTATAGTTCGCTTTTAACGGGAAAACATGCCGAAGAACGACTTGAAGTTCTATTCAAATCAAATGCTGGTAGTTTTATTGATATTACGAAAGTAAGTGTTAATGATTAAACTGTGTTTATATATGTATTGCTGTAGTGAATGTGGGATAGCATAGGAGTACCAGGCTGGGGGCAATTGCCGCCGCAAATGTTTTAAAAATGAAAATTTCGAGCACATTTAGAAGAAATTTCGGGTAAATTCGGGTAATTGGTGGATTATATGTGAGGGTATAATAACGCATGAGGATATTTGTATTTGTCTATCGTGTTATTTGGACTCGTACAAAGAAAGTTGGATAAGAATATTAGAATGCACTAAAGTAATCTGTAGGAAATATCGATACTATTGAAGCATCGTTTTGGCAGTCTAAAACATGCTTGAAATAGAGAAATTCAAATAAATCAATGCAACCTTCGCTCTCGAGTCTCAAGTCCTTGACGATCGTCCATGTATCGTCGGTTTGTGGGGCAAAACATTTTTGCCCGAAAAATTAAGAGTCGACTGTCAATCATCGGATGTAGTGTGGCAGGCGCAACTTGATACATTATTATACACTCACACAGAATCCACTAATCAATTGTCTCTATTAGCATCACGTGGCAGCCCAATATTTTACGATGTGGGACAGCTGCATATTGGGCAGTAACCTTTGGACTGTTTATGCGGGCTGTTCACGTGCACAGCAACATCACTCGCGTGCCTTTTATCTAAATCGAAATTTCATTGGTTGAAGTAATTCTCACGGAACGTGATGTGTTTTTGCGAGTTTTTTTTGTTATTCTTTTTGACGACCAGCAACCTTTTGAGTCTTTTGATTGTTTATTTATTGTTTATTTGTTTATTAACTTTACAACCAAGCAAAAATGCAAAATAATTAATACAACGGTTAAAAATAAAAAAACAGAAACAAAAACAAAAACGGAGCATAAGTGAAGAACATAAGTGTTTTGAACATAAGTGAAGAACATAAGTGTTTTGAACATAAGTGAAGAACATAAGTGAAGAACATACGAACAGTCTTGACTGTCTGTTTACGTGCGAAGAATTAAACATCTTTGTGTTGAGATATTTTGTTCGATATAATAAAACACCTATTGGATTCATCTTCGCCCAATATTACAAAATATTTAAGTCTCGACTTGCAATATTAGGCTCGACCTTCGGTCTCGCCCAATATTGAATTCTCGGCTTAAATATTTTGTAATATTGGGCTCAGAGGAATCCAATAAGTAATAATGTAGGGCAGCTACATGTTTGGCAGTAAATCAACGTCACTCGCGTGCCTTTTATCAAATCGAAATTTCATTGGTTGAAGTACTTTCTCGCGGAACGTGATGTGTTTTTCGAGTCTTGTTATTATTCTTTTTGATGACCAACAACCTTTTGACTGTTTACGTGCGAAGAAACATCTTTATGTTAAGATATTTTGTTCGATATAATAAAACACCTATTGTTGGATTCACCTTTGGTCTCGCCCAATATTGAATTTTCGACTTAAATATTTTGTATATTGGGCTCAGAGGAATCCAATAAAATAATATTTCGACAATAGGTTATTTGGACTCTAAAAAACCTGTTTGAAACCTGTTTTTCCCGCGCTTTTCTTCTGTGGTCATTTTGAAAGCTCTGGGATTTGTTTGGCGAAAATTATCAAGGAACAAAGTAAGATTTTTACATAGTTGGATAATAAATAACTTAGTTAAGTTAAGTATAGTTGTTAAGTTAAGTAGTTGCAGCGTGAAGTTAGTAAGGTTTAGCTGTGTTAAGTTGTCAATGCTAGCTAGACGCTCTAACCATTGAAACTGCTCAGATGCTGGACGTGTGTTCACAAGTACTTGTTGGAGACAAAAAATCGTGTTGTGACAGTCAATTTCCAGTCAAATGTTATTAGTTAACCTTAGTAGGTAGTTGCAGTTTGAAGTTATAGTAAAGTTGTAAAGGTTTTGCTGTGCAAGCTGTATGCATTTATAGAAGGTTGCGGGTTCGAGACTTCGAGTCCTGTCTGGAGCTCAGAGTTTTTCTGAGTATTGACACCTTAACACAGCTACAGAAATACAGTATTAATATTAATACAGTTTTTGAAATAATTAATTGAGAGATACTCGTAACTTGAACCCGCTATCACGCGAGCCGCTCTTTTTTGTAACTTTTATAATTTGAGTGATATTATTACCGTTGTGCCACGCAGTCGAACAATAAAGTGCAATGTTCGAATTTTCTGAGCCTCTTTCGCAAGACTAATTTCCCCGCATTTTTCACGAAGACTCGTAACAATGATTTGCAAAACAATTAACACTGCTATCTTTTTAGGTTTTTATAATTTTATAATTTAGATTTTATAATTTTGATGACATCAGTGAAAACCACCAATAATCTTTTTTCCGTGTTTCTCACGTAGTTTCAGAAGATGGTCGAAAAACGTAAACAATACCGGAAGAACGATGACGTACATTTCTCTTCAATCGCGCACCAAACCCATCAAGGTAAACAAAGAGTAGTTGATAGTTTGTTACGTCATATCTAAATTAATAACGTCACGCCTATGACGTATTTCTTGAAATACGTATACGCAATAACCCCTCTCCGCCATCCAATTAGACAAAAATTTCACATTAATTATTTCATAGAATATATTACATGTTTCGCAATCAGAGTGGTCCCCAGTACCCCTCCGTCGCATGTCCTGTATTTGCGGACCATAAATCATAAAGGCCGCTTCGTCGTATATTTTTGAACGTTATCTCGGGCACTATTTAATCGATTTCAATTCTGAAAACAGATTTGGAATTACCGAGTCTAAGTACAGCATACGTGCCTATTATATTACGCGAACGTGCATACCCTTCGTAAAAACCATGCTGTTTATGTACTTTAGAAATTAATCAGAATTGTCCCCAGTACCCCTCCATCGCACGCAGTGATCACAAATCGCAAAAGGCCGCTTCGTCGTAGATTTTTGAAGGTTATCTCGTATCATACACGGGAAGACGTTTTACGTTTATTATCTGATTTGAAAACATCGAGAAGTGTGTTGAAAAACGAGGCCGAATCAGATAATAAACGCCTTTCGAGTGTATGATATAGCTTCTCAAACTAACCAGTATTTTAAGAGAAATTTGAGGGGAAAGTTGGCTTAATTTATGGACGTTTATTACCACATTTACCAGCAACGTCTCGGTTATGATTTTCCTTTGTGTTTACCATGAATTATTAATGAGTTTGAGAAGTAATAGATCAAATCCATCCAATATCAAATCCATCCAATATCCAGTCCCCGAGAATTCGAGGTGACTGGATAGAGGTGACGAATTCGAGGTGACCGAATTCGAGGTGACTGGATAGAGGATGGAACACTCTTTCGAGTGTTTGATATTACATCTCGAACGAATCAGTATTTTAAGAGAAATTTGAGGTGGAAATTGTCAAAATCCTATGCTAATTAAGACCAGGTATCGGTAATGATTTCCTTTGTTTTCGACTCCTGAATTATTAATGATTTGATATATATATATATATATATATATATATATATATATATATATATATATATATATATATATATATATATATATATATATATATATATATATATATATATATATATATATATATATATATATATATATATATATATATATATATATATATATATATATATATATATATATAACAATTAGACAACGAGCCCGCGTTTTCTATGAGCAGATAGTCAACGAGGTGGAGCCGAGTTGACTATCGCTCATAGAAAACAAGGGCGAGTTGTCTAATTGTTTTAGTATAAATTTACAACTTTCTAACCCAAGAAATAACTTTTATTTCGCATTTTTCATGGAAAAAAGTAAATATTCTTTCGAAATCAGGCGACTTTTACCCCAGAGGTTTATATCAGCGGATAGTAACTCCTGCAATAGCCAATGAAAATTGAGGATTTGTGATGTAAACTTGTCAATTTATACTAAATATATATATGTATATATATATATATATATATATATATATATATATATATATATATATATATATATATATATATATTTATATATATATATATATATATATTATTATATATATATATATATATATATATATATATATATATATATATATATATATATATATATATATATTATTATTATATATACATGAAAGTATACAATGTGCCCTACCGGCTATCACCATAATGGCTTTATGGTAACTGTGGACTTGGGACCCACTATAATATATATATATATATATATATATATATATATATATATATATATATATATATATATATATATATATATATATATATATATATATATATATAATATATATATATATATATATATATATATATATATATTATATATATATATATATATATTATATATATATATATATATATATATATATATATATATATATATATATATATATATATTTAAGAAATAGAAAACATTTTCCGTGTTTACATACAGTTATATAAACACGAGTGGAAGTTTGGGAGAACGAGAAATCATAGTAGGAACACGAGCCCGTAGGGCGAGTGTTTCCACGCGATTTCGAGTTCTCCCAAACTTCCACGAGTGTTTATATAACGTATGGGAACACGGCTAAAAATGTTTTCTATTTCTTTTATAAAATAACCCGTAGAAAGCAAATAAAGTGTACAAATATCTTTTTTATAAACACATAAATTCTCCTTACTGCGTATGATGGCGCCGTGATGTCTAATTGATGGCGTATGATGGCCAATTGATGGCGTATGATGGCTAATTGATGGCGTATGATGGCTAATTGATGGCGTATGATGGCTAATTGATGGCGTATCACGATGGCGTAATCCATCCATGTTATATAGCCTGATATAAACACGGTAACTGACCAATCACAGCGTGCGTAAGACACGACTTATTTTATAAATATATATATATATATATACAAACTTTTGGTGAGAAATTGATCCCTACCGTGGCGATATCATCACCCTCGCTAAGAAATGTACCGTGACGCCATAACCGTGTTTGAATAACTGATGCGAACACGGTAACTGACTAATCACAGCGTGCGTAAGACGCGAACTATTAAACATATTTAAGTGGGTTAACACATATCCTGATCTGGAAAGTGCTATATGCTTATCTTCCTTATTCTAAAATGGCTTCAATTTAATATTCTTTTTTATGCATATAAATTAGATGGTTAATGACGGTGGATGATGAGGGCCGCAGGAAGATGTTTCCTGCATTTTGGGGTCAGTTTTACAACAAAATATTATGATCATAAGCAACATCATTTTAGTGTACATAATTTTATGTAAGGACATCCTATAGCGAGAACGCTGGGAAGCGCGCAAGCTTTATATATATTAAAGCATTGGTGATGCATAACATTTGCAATAACTGCGAGGTTCTTGCGCTTTCGCCTCAGTAGCGTTAACTGTAAAATTAATCTTGGTTAACTTAGCAACTTCAGTCCTTGTATCTTGCGAGTCTTGTCGTGATGCTGGGACAAAGAAAGATTGAATCTTCCTCTGCGCCATACGTCTGCGCTAACTTGCAGCGAAAAAAACTCGTGCTTTCACGTCTATTTTTTAGGGGGGCTCAGCCCCCTGCTTCTGGCAATTAGGGGGGCGCTGGCCCCCCTTTCCCCCCTGGTTCCTACGGCCATGGATGATGGCTAATGACGGTCAATGACAGTGGATGACGGTCAATTACGGTGGATATGACGGTCAATTACGGTGGATGATGGTTAATGACGGTCAATGGCGGTGGATGATGGTTAATGACAGTCAATGACGATGGATGATGGCTAATGACGGTCAATTAATTTAATTTAATAGATTCATCACAAAAGTGACAGAGAGAGAAACATTATACCCCAATTGACATCTAACTCCCGCAAAATACAAAATTGTAAAAGAAAGAAACAAATAAACAAATAAATAAAATTACATTACATTGTCATATCAGGAAGAACGTATTCCATTTTGAATTTATCTAAATAAAACTTATGTAAACTAGATTTAAAAGAATGAGATGTAAGGGAAATTTTACAGTGTTTGGGAAGGTTGTTCCATAATGGCACTACTCTATAAAAATAAGAGTTTTTCAAGTCGTCCTGCTTGGCAAATTTGACATTATAATTATTAGGGTCAAAATTTCGCATATTATATCTATTACTGGACGTCTTCTGGAAAAAATTTATGATGTTGTTATCCGATGAGACAGTCTTGAATTTATACATTAGGGCCAGATCTGTTATTTCTCTTCTGTATTCAATGACGGGGGATGATGTTTGATGACGGTGGATTATGGTTAATGACGATTATAGATGGCTAATGAAGGTGGATGATGGATAATGATGTGTAATGATAGTTGCAACGGGAATTATTAGGCTTATTTACTTGGTGATATAGAACATGGAATTATTACCCTCTCAATCTCGTAACCCTGATCCAATTCTGAGGCGGTAATCGGGAAAAATCGGTGATTTTTAGAGATCGGTTTTCCAGTTTTGTTCAAATTGCAAAACCGAAAAGCCGATAAACCGATTCAGAATTTATCGGTTTAATTTATAGTTTGCATTTTTATCTGACGATTGTGAGAAAATGAAAACATTCGACCCAAACTTGACAGAGCTGCGACATCTACAGAGGACATGTGAAGCAGGCGCACATGACCTGGAAATCGTGAGTCCTTGTTCAATCTGGTTCGTGTATGGCGATGATGGGATATACCGCATATCGTTTTTGAAAACTCTTAGTTGTTATATTCGTCACGAGTACGCGTCTGAAATGCGACTGGCTGGATCGGATATTCGGATCAAACCAATTCGCGATCTGATTGGCTAAACAAGGCGCATCTCTGCCGAGAGATGTTTGGAAAGTAGCTTATTTTAAAAGGATTACTTCGTATATAAACACACGTTGACATAGTATGTTCGAGCAGACTAAGTATTTTTGTCTACAATAATATCATTTATTTATTTATCATGGAATCAACATCGAAATCTGTTAGTTGTGGTGTTCCTCAAGGGTCGAACTTAGGTCCACTTCTATTCTTGTTATGTATAAATGATTTACCTAATTGTTTGGACAATTGTACACTAGTTTTGTACGCTGATGATTCACTAATTGAAGATGTGTGTCGAAACAGCCATGGCTGTGGAGACAAAGCTAAATAGTGAACTTGATAATGTTCACAACTGGCTTTGTTGTCAATAAATTAACGCTCAAAATTGAAGTTTCTGCATGTAGGTAATAAAAATATCGAGTGGGTGTCAACAACAAAAAGATTAGGAATAATTATTGATGAAAATTTGCAATGCATGGCAACAACAAATTGACAGCACCAGCAAAAAAATCTAGAAATTTAGTTTTAGTTTATTTGATTTATCACTCCTAGGTGAACGGAATACCCCAACAGGCTAGAAGCCCAATTGATAGGGGTTCCGAGGGCCTACGATTTAAGTCGTTACCGAGAAGACCCGGAAGTCTTACCATTTGTTGATATTATTGCAAAGGCAGCACTTTCTCCTCAATTATTTTTAAGACCCTGAGTGGAGGTCCGACCCAGGATTTGAACCTTTGTCTCCCAGCTCATAGACATGTGTGGTAACCTACTAGACCACAGCTGGTTAATAGTAATTTAATAATATTTAATTTAATAGTTATAGTAATTTTAAGACATGTAAAGCCATTCATTTCTAAAGATTCTTTGATTTTTAATTTCATTTCTAAAGATTGTAAGATTCATTGGTGTTACCGCATTTCGATTACTGTTCATTAGTTTGGGGCAACTGCAATAAAACATTACGTGATAAGATACAGAAACTCCAGAACCAGTGTTTCTACTTCGGAAGGAAATTTCCTTCCGCAGATGCGTCACTAGTCTAAGGGGGAGGGGTAAGATATTATTAGCCTTCTTTGTAAAAGTTATTTGTGTCCTTCATTCCTCGAAGCCCCTCCTCCAGTGACGCATCTGTGGAAGGAAATTTCCTTCTAAAGGCTCGTTCGCACGGGCGATTTTTGCTGCGATTTGATCGCGATTTTAGCTGCGACTGCGAGTTTGAAAAAATAATTTTTTTCTCGTTCCCCTTTCTTATTCTTGAGAGTGCCTTTGCCAGATTCTGCCACCACCATGTTTGCACGCGAAATCATCCTCTGTGTGTGTGAGGGTGTCTGATCTAGCGGATTTTGGTGCTTTTCAACATAAGATCGCAGCGAAATTCGAGCAAACTCGAAATCACGGCGATTTGCTGCGATTTCAAAATAACAAATCGCAGCGAAATCGCCGGCTGTAATTCACACGCGCGATTTGCAATCGCAGTGCGAGCGCGATAAAAATCGCAGCTAAAATCGCAATCAAATCGCAGCAAAAATCGCCCGTGTGAACGGGCCTTAAAGTGGAAACACTGTCCAGAACAGAACGGCAAAAATTAGTTGAGTACGCATGCGAGGTGTGGCATAGTTCCCTGCCATGCTTACCTCTGTGATCAACTCGAGTCCATCCAATTTAATTTAATAGTTAATCACCAACATTGTTCACGATAATAACCATAAGCTTGCAAAACTATTGCCACCAATTAGGCTAGCTCTTATACTAATCGTCTGCAATCAAAGAGAACTTTTACGATGCCTAAATGTAAAACAAATCGGTTTAGGGACTCATTCATTGTTCATTATGCAAGCAGTCATTCTTTATAAATGGTTATTTTTAATCTTTTAAAATCTTCCGAAATTTTATATAATTTTAAGGTTATAGTAAATTATTTAATCTACTTTTTTTGTATTTTATTGCAATATTGTAATGTTGTACACGTAATCCAGTCTATATGACTGCAATTTGTATAACTCTAATAAACGATCTATCTATCTAAGAGCACTTCGAATTATCTATCCAAATTCTACATATCAAGAAGCTTTGTGGATTGCTAATATTCCTACGTTATTTGATCGTCGCGATCAACTTTCTAATCGATTATTCAATAAGATGCGCAACCCTGTACATAAACTTAATCATCATCTTCCGACCGCCAAGACCCATAAATACAACCTACGTAATCCTACTCCCTTTGAGATATACCTAATTGTAGAACGGCTCAAAAACAGCTTCATTCCATCAGCCATCAAATCTTTCAACTCACGATAACTAAGCAACGGTATTTTAGATTTAACTTTGGATTTTACATGTTCTTTTTACATTGTCTCTATTTACAATTTTATTGACCATTTTCCCATTTTTGTAATACCACAGTCTAATTCAACTTTTGTTGCAAATGTGATATTTTATTAAAATTCTAAATTCATATCAGTTGACACTTACGTAGATGGAAAACTCTCGAAGAACGCAGAGAGCAACAGATGACAAAATTTGTCACCAAAGCGTTGAGACATGGACACCCCGAAAATATTTCTAATATGTTCAAGATTTTTTGAAAAATAAGAAATATAATCTGCGAAATGATAAACAAATGCCGGTGCTGGCAAAACCCAAAACTAACGTAATGATGATGAGTTTTTAGCTATGCAGGTGCCAAGACCTGGAATCAGCAATCTAAAAGTACCTATCGTAATAATATTTTAAATGATATCAGGTAGTTTGGATTGTTGTCATGTTGATAATTTTACTGTAATGATTATTCACGATAAGCTTGCTTGAATTTTTGTGAACTTTTACTACTCTTTTAAACCTTTGTAAATATAGAATAAGTATAGATGGTTTGTAAATATAGATTTAACTATCATATCTTACTTATTTATTTTAGATTTTCTATGCACCGCAATGCTAATGCTTCCGAACTTTGACTAACAAAGTACAGGGTATATTGCTGTATAAAGTTTCAAATGTAAACGCAAATTTAAATGTAACACAGAGTTCATAAAATGCTTGAGAGGACCAATTACCGTCAAAAACGCCACACATCCCAACATCGTACCCAGGGTCTTATCTCCGCTACCCCCCCCCCCCCTGGTAAAGTCGTCGATCGACGATGTCGACGATCTGGATCTCCATTTCAACTCTGATTCTCACGGCAGTATAGTTTCATTCATTCCAAGGCCGTTCCAACGTATAACACCACTTTCTTTGCCGTATTTGCCATTGACGGTTTCTTGTTTCGATGTCTTCGACTACGGTTTCATACGGGAACGATCCCGGCGCTTGCCACCAATTTGTAACGTGCGAGGTACAGCACACCAAGTGCGTGAACAGAGAGAACAACGCACGCGAATATGGTCAGAATGGCCGAGAACAGCACACATTCGACAGAGTCGGAATGGAGACTCAATTTAATGATACATAACTTGGTCTTATATATTACAATACTGGGAGTAATCAAAAATTATGTAAGTGAGTTCGACGCATGTTGGCCAGGTTTCTATTATCTCTTTTATGTTTTTCTAGCTTTTATGTTTTTCTAGCTTTTAAAACTGTTATTGTGATGTTTTCTGCGATTTCGAGAGAATTTTGTTTTTATCAGAAATGCTATAATACCGATAGCGCAACACATTACACAGTCCCTCGTAATAACGAACCTTCTCAACAACATTGTGATCGTTAATAAATTATTGAACGAACTTTCTCAAGAACATTGTTGAATAGCTTACGTAACCTGTAATAGCTTATGTGACCACGAGGAAACTGAGGATTTTAGATGAAGATACGGATTGGGGATACGCTTTCATACTGATTCCATAATTTATTCAAAAAGGGTAAAGTTCCCGAAAAATCTTGATTTCATTTGCCTGTAAACCACTAGTCACCCATGACATGCAAGATTAGAATGTGTTCTCTTTCGTCGAACGTAATTACGTGCAAGCCTCGCCTACTAAAGGAACTGACAACGTCATTTACATTCTGCGCCATAAGAATGCCTGATGTTTTAACACCTAAATTGATAATTATCACGTAAATTCAGCATGCAATCTATATATGGACGCCACAATCAGGGGCGGTCCGACTAGGATCTTCCCATATTGCCTTTTTAACCAATATCGCAACACTCTGTTTAGCTCGGGCGCCTGTTAATATCAGACTTGCTTTGATCGCCTAATTTGTAAGATGGCCTCACTACTGAGTTTGCTATTCAGCTTATTCGGCCTCAATTGTTTTCCCCCCTGCATAGTCAAAATAACAGGCTGATCTGCATGACACCTGTGGTTCCTTCGGTCTCTAGTATGGCGCCGGCTCATCATCCATCAAACCCTAATTCCTGTCTCATAACCAAAAATGCATTAATGATTCCATCTTTCTACACAAATTAAACTATTTCGAACTATTTCCCTTCTATTTTTATACAATTTGAGACGTCGTCTTCACAGAGATAAACCATAAGGTGCATTTATGAGACAGCTTAAAGAAAAATAAATAATTACGTGCGAAAGCGTGTCATATATGATGTCTTTGCACCTTATGTTAGTTTATCTAAAAAGATCAGTGACAGACTCATATAGGTCGAGAATGCGATTAGGAATAAAATATCTCGATCACAAATTAATCTAGCCTCCTACGCAGACGTTCTTTGGCATTCACGGCCCACAAAGAACGTCTGCGAAGGAGGCTAAAATTAATCCCAACCAATTAGGTTTTTTCATTTCGGGATCTCGGTATTGCTGTTGATAGATATTTAAAATTAAATACTCATGTAAATAACATTTGTAAATCGACCACTTTTGCTATCAGAAATATTGTCAAGTCAGGAAATATTTGAGTAAAAAGGACTGTGAGAAGTTGGTGCATACATTCATAACATCAAAACTTGACAGCTGTAATAGCATCCTATATGGCTTACCAGAAGCTGAATTGAGCAAGTTACAACGAATTCAAAAAACAGCCGCTAGACTTTTGCAGGGGTTAAAAAATCGGAGCATATCTCCCCTGTGCTACGTAATCTTCACTGGTTGCCGGTGAGATCAAGGATTGTTTTTAAGATGCTAATAATTACTTTCAAGGCTTTGCATGGTCAGGCGCCTGTTTATATTACTGATTTGCTAACTAAATATAAATCTACTCGTGCTTTGAGATCATCTGACCGAAATCTGCTAATTGAGCCAAAATCCAAAACGACTCGTGGAGACAGAACATTCTCGGTTGCAGCACCAAAACTGTGGCATTTGTTACCACGGCACATGAAATTAGAAGCTTTGAAATATTCAATAGTTTTTTGTTCATAGTTGTTATATATATGTATAGTAGGCTTTATCTTATAATGAAACTGTAATTAGTTTTATAAGTAACATTAAGACTATATTGTTGTAAGAGCATTGAGACTATTGTATAATGTTCCTAATACGTCTTTTATTATTATTATTATTATTATTATTATTAATCTTTAATTGATAGTTTATTGTGGTTCAAGTAGTCAATTGTAAATTACCTCATTGAGCGAGATTTATAATTGTATATATAACAAAAGATTTAAATAAAGTTTCCATTATTATTATTATTATTATTATTATTATTTTTATTATTTTCCCCTTAACTGGACCAGGTGGTTCCCGGCCAAAATGTACTACAGTTAATCACCATGTGTTCACTGTAATTTACTGATATATACAAAAGTTCCAATAGTCCACTCATTATTTTTCGCACTGTCGATTATCCTTCAAACAGTATCACACGTTGCATCTCTGCCATCGTCCACTCTAGTCTTTCTTTGATCATGAATTTGGTCATTTGGACAATGAACCCTTGGTTGTGCACCTTCCCAATGTGCCATCCTTCGTTTTGAATCCGCAACTCATACATAAGGGGTCTGTAGTTATTCTTTTTTTCCTCTTTTAATTCCACATTCTGCTCTTGAGGGCTTGCCATGTCACAGATTACCATTTTCTTTTCATCCAAGTACTCTATAAGACCAAGTCAGGCCGACGATGATGAGTCGATTTCACAGTGGAAAATTCATAATCCCATCTTAATCGTCTCGTTTCTGACTCAACCACTCTCCCCGACACCATTTTTCCTGGTACCACAGGTCGTTGGATTGGCGCACCGTTTCTTGCTTCAGCCATTCGAATGCTGCTACCTGTAGTGCTCGGTCATGCCTGGTTGTCGTCTCTGTTGCAACTATTTTGGGGCATCCAGATGACCAGTGCTGTAAGGCTTCTTCGTACTGTACATAATGTGGTCTCCACCATTCTTCCAGTCATCTGAATCACCCAATTCTGGTTTTCCACCATCTGTTCACACATCGATATGATGTTTGCTGCTTTGGTTGGCATGTTATTTCTCTTCAACCAATGGTATGCCTGCTCATCCTGGTTGCACCACACCATGCTTTGAAATCCTGTTAGATCTATATTCCTCCATCCACTTCTTCTCTCTCGCATCTGGATTTCACTGGATCTGGATTTCACTGACCTCCAAACACTTTTCCAGCTTCCTTCTAATATTGAATCTTAAGTATTGTTATTTTATCTGTATATACAAATGATGTGATACAAAGGTGTTGTGCTTGGTAGGCAGTGTAGAAATACAAATAGAATACTCTGTAAGGTTGGTGTTCTGCCGATATGTGGCAGGTCTAACGCATCGAGAGAGTTATCGTTTATTATTAAATATCATCAAATAAGAATCTACACTTCGCAGTCCGTGGACTGAATTACGTGAGACTACAATAACAATTTAAATATACAAATGTTATAATATAATTTGATCTATAAAATCCATAAAAATCCATAAAAATTGTTGTAAAAATTTATACTTTTTCCTTGGCAGCACAATGCATAATAAAAGAATCCCTAAATCTATTCGTCTTCATTGATGGTAATTTATATTTAGATATAGATCTAAGATTGTAATTATTCGAACGAAGCTGGTAGTAGTAAATCAGCAAGCTTATGTTGATTGTTGTTTGCAATCGAGCAAAATAATTTATCACATAAACTATTCCTTCTGCTTATTAAGGTTGGTAGGCCTGTGATATTTAGGGCTTCTCTGTAGTTAACATCAGGGTAAATTGTTCTGAGCGCTCATTTCTGTATTCTTTCAATCTGATCCGACAGGTAATCTGGAAGACTGGTGTTAAATACTTGGCATGCATACTCTAAAATTGATCTAATGCGTGCACAGAAGAATTGCACCAAGGAATATGGGTCAACATCAGCACGCTTAAGCTGTTTCAGAAGGTACGAGCGTAGGTCCTTCGTCAGAGAATCAAACGTCAAACGTGACACGGTCTTTACTGGAAACCATGGCTATTACACTTGTCTATCAACTGGATAATGAAAAGTAGAAATAATTAAAGAACTTCATGCTTTGCGGTGAACCGAGACTCGAAACACGGAATGTTCAATCACGCCAGCAGTGGCGTCACCACGGGGTGGACTCGGGTGGACTTGTCCACCCCAATTATCATCAGGACCGATTTGTTAGTTTGTTCAAATCCGTGGAGAAAATTGTTGGGGGGGGGGGGGGGGTAATGAATATTGTGACTTGTGACAATGTATGTTTGCGGAGTATTGTTGCAAACGGCGAACCTGATCGCTTCGTATGTATAGTAGTTATTTGAGCTGGAGGCGCTACCCCAATTATCATCAGGACCGATTTTTTAGTTTGTTCAAATCCGTGGAGAAAAGATGAAACCCTAGGGTGATAAAGTCTAGGGGGACCGGGGGAGCATACCCCCGGTCCCCCTAGACTTCCTCGTGCTTTTGTCCACCCCACTCTAGCAGGCCTGGCGACGCCGCTGCACGCCAGGATCCACGATTTAACGTAGTGTATCCGAAAAAACGAGAAAGTCTTACCTTACTGAATGATGTTATACAACACAATACCATACAATAATTTTTTTAAACACGTTGCGTCTACCTAGGAAGCTCGTTCAAAACACGAATTGCATCAATTATTACAAAATATTATAGATAGATATTAATGAAAACTGTGAGTGTCTACCGTGACGCATTGCACGTTCGGTCGGCCATTTTTTTAATCACGAAATTCCCTTGGATCCGTAAATTAATATCTTGTCAATCCTTGATATAAATAATTTATTGTCAATTTTAATTGAAAGACGATATACCTTAGAAAGTAATTATTTCTGCATTTCAGTTCACATAACTCAACGTTTTCTGAAAAAATTCTACCCAACCAAATTAAGAACAGAAATTTAACCGACCCAACCATATTTATGGGCAACGAAAATCTTTTACCCAACTCAAGAAGAAAAAAGTTAGATGAAGCCTAATTCCCGGCATATCGTCGATACAAGTTTTAATAACAATCCCAATAGATGTACAGACAGATATCCTACTGTAACATTCGGATTATTATCTCCTATACAGAGCAAGAATCCAAGGAAAATAACAATGATGACTAAGGAGAACTGGAGATTATAATAAAATTTTAAATGATGAACTCTTAATTTTTTATGTAAATAGTCATAAAATGTTTGCTACCCAACCCCCTTCAGAGAAGTGATTTTTTTTACCCAACCATTTAGGTCTTAGAATTTTCAGTCGTCCATAAATAATGACTGGTCCCTTAGAAAGAGTATTCTTCACACCGTTGTGACCATGTTGACAACGCAGATGAAGCATTTTTTCGTTGTAAACACAAGGAGAACGCGTGGCTTGAGCCGCTACGAAACAGTAAAAAATCACAACATTAATCTTGGCACAAACAAGTGTGGGAAGTCACTGTCTAAACGGTTCAGGACACTACAAGTTTGTCGCATTATCATTCCCTACGAGGTTGAATTGTTTTTCAACCGTATAGCCATAGCTAGTCCGTTGCCGGAATCTACTATATCAGTCGTCATTACACCAGTATTTGCATGCTATAACGAGTCATGCTTCAACATTGTTTTGATGATTTCATAATACGCCCTGACACGTCATCTTCCTTCCTTTTGCAGTTTGCACAGCTTCTTTCGATTAGTTTATCTCTTGTTTTGTATCAACTATTCGTACATTGTCACAGCTAAGCAATGGGTGATATTTTAGATTAAACTTAACCGACATGCTGGGACCACTGGGTTCACTGCACCCGACGCCAACGGATAGGTATGCAGGCGGCGATGTGTTGCAATGAATAATATCCGCTTTTATTCATTGGTTCATGAGATACCTGTAAATTATCGCTGATCAATACACCGATTTATTGGTAATAAGTTTATGTTCAATATATGCAGTAATAATTATACGACGGAATCGTAATACTATATAACCCTAACCCAAATCCTATAGTAAATGTCTCATGGAAATCGCTAAAAATGCATTTCTAGCCATCCAAAAAATCAACAGCTATCTCGGACAACTAAGACCAATACGATCTACGACGGTAACCTAGGACGGCGACGGCAGTGAAAGAAATATAAATTTTAGCATTTGAATGAAACCACGGTCGATTGACTAGTGTATTTGACACTCTAATTCAAAACGCTTCAATATTTCTAAAATGATTGTATAGTGTCTGTGTTTAAGTCAGTCTCCTCTTAAGCAACATCTCTCATCTCTCAACATGTCTCTAATGTAAAGACGTCAAAATGCTCTCAGTGGTGGTGTCAACAGAACGAGGTGGATTGAGGCGGCGTTTACATTGTATCGGATCCCTATCGTTGCGTCGCAGAAAGTATGCCGGATAAGGCTTCTGTTTACACAAAAAACGATGCTATCTTACCGACTTTTGCAGCGGTTCGGCGGTCCGCTGTCCGAAGTGGTACGTGCCGTGTCGCATCGATTATTGCGACGCTCCGATTATAATGTAAACGGCAAAAACGTTCATACTGGTTCGATTGATATATGTACTGCCTGCAGGGCCAGACCATAGGAAACGTATTTTATTTTTTATTTTCGTACCTCTTCTCTTGAAATGATCCAAATGTGCCAAACGGAAGAAGCGTTTTACAACCTTGACGAACCGTTCCGAACCTTTAACATTTGTCTACAATGGATATTCAGTGTTGATATTAAGACTTGGTTCTCTTAGAATTGTTGCAGTTTATTTTCTATGAAATCAAATTAAAGATCAGAAATAGCAATGCCATGAGTGGCTTGGCTTGGTCTAATAGTTGTGAACACGGTGGAGCGATAAGCTGCCACATCAGGTATGCTCCCTCGGCTCAGATTCCCGTCTTTCTGAAGGTACATAAAAAATAAAAAATAAAAATAAAAAAGCCCGCCCTACCATAACATTTTTGAGGAAAAGGGTTCTAACCAAGTATTTTAACCAACTAACTAACCAACTAACCAACTAATTTAATCGAGTGAAATGCCAAATATTACTTGTAATATACCCAGAATCTTATCCCGGCATTAGCCGCATTACCACCACTATATATATACAGAACTCGTGGCTCTTGGCAACGGCTTCCGTGGCTCGGTGGTCACAGCACTGCACTAGCATCGCAGGGTCGCGGGTTCAATTCCAGCTGGAAGGCCTCTAAGTTGCATTTTTCGCAACTGGTCCCGATTTGGTCTTAAAATGTATATATTCCAACACTCGAAATTTTCCTTCACCAAAAATCCTTAGAACCTGTAATTTAATCGAGTGAAATGCCTTATATCATTAATATTTTAAAACATAAAAGCTAGGAAAGGAAACATCAAATCAAAGAAATATTTTACTGTTCAACTATTTGCTTCATATAGAATATGTTTATTTTATTTTATTTTATTTTATTTTATTTAACTTTCCTTGAATAATATGTGATTTTATAAAGTAAGTGTATAAAAAAAGCAACACGTAGGAGATACACAAAGAGTATACGGGCAGAGTTATACTTAACACAAATTGTGTTCCATGTACGCGGCTCTTCAGGGTTGTATGTAGAGAGTATAGACCTCTTTCATAATGGCGGCCAGTTTAAATATTCTTTTATATGCATGCAAATTAGCCTTTCTGGCCTCGTTACAAAGCGACGATTCTTTGGAATTACAGACACACGAACGATGTCAGAAAGGCTAATTTAAATGAATATAAAAGAATATTTAATTTGGGCGCCATTATGAAAGAGGTCTATACTGGGCACAGTGGTAATATTTATTTAGTTTAATTTTGAAAGTGGATAAAGAAGTGGTTCGAGTTATTTCTTGGGGCAGCTTGTTCCATATTCTTGTCGCTCGTATCATGTACGAACGACCATATGTATACATGTCCTGTAAAATCCCCAACGGCTTCCGTAGCTCAGTGGTCAGAGCACTGCACTAGCATCGCAGGGTCGCGGGTTCAATTCCAGCCGGAAGGCCTTGAAGTTGCATTTTTCGCAACTGGTCCCTGTTTGATCTTAAAATGTATGTATTCCAACACTCGAAATTTTCCTTCACCATAGATCCTTTCAATATATAATAAATACGTTTGGGTGATAGATACTTTATATTTATTTAGTACTGTACATGCAGCATATCGAACATGGCCGTTTTAAACCCCAAAGCACACGCACTGGTTCTTTGATGTTTTCGTGCTAGCTTTCTCCGCAGGCAACTCTGCCGTGTCTTCCTATCTGCAACGTTTTTAGACTATAATGTTTTCGCCGAGCCGAATAAATAAATAATACTCTTATTGAAAACTGAAAACTTTGCAGCTGGGAAGACACATGAGGCAAAATCCAAAACGCTGACTCATGGAGACAGAACATTCTCGGTTGTAGCACCAAAACTGTGGAATTCATTAACACGGGAAATTAGAAGCTTTGATATGTTAAGTAGTTTAATTAAGTCAGCACTTAAGACTTTTATTTTTTTAAATTAATAGTTTTTTGTTCATTGTGGTAATATATGTAGTAGGCTTTATGTTATAATGAAACTGTAATTAGTTTTATAAGTAAAATTAAAAATATATTGTTGTAATAGCATTGAGACTATTGCATAATGCTCCTAATACGTCTTATTATCATTATTATTATAGTTCATAGACACATGGCTTCGTGCTGTTTTTAATAGACACCCATGGCCATAGTACGTCTCCCGCAAAATCACAATATGATTAATAGTCACCAACAGTTCTTTTTAATGCTATTAGACCGTATTTATAAGACGCAACGACATTTACTGAAAGTTGAGCTCGTTGATATATCGTCTTACACGTTCAAATTCAGACATTTATTTCCACATAACAATCGTATCAGAATGGGTTTGCTAATTGTTTCCCATGCTCGCTGGCCAAACAAGGGAAAACATCTGACATGAGTCAGCTATGTTGTTACGTGTCGGTATGTACATATTAAACCCCGTTTCAATTGTCGTATTTATAGCATGAGAAATTAACCATATTATTATATCTATTTGGCTTGATTTACGCTAATGTGATCCATTAGAAACGCGACGTGTGAAATGTAGATTACAGACAAGATATTAAAGATAAGAACTTCTCGTATCTTTCAACAAAAGACTGTAAAAAAAGTCCATATATATTCGCTACCGCACTGCTTCGTGAGCGTGTGCTGCTGGCGAACTTGTTTTCATACCGAGCGTGTGGCGGGGGGGGGACGAAGAATACTGGTTATTGCCCACGCACGCGGAAGCACACATTGCTAATTATTTCACGTGTGGTCAACATAGCGTTTTTAGGGTCTCTGTTGGTTTTATTTTTATCCAACTATAATCGCGTGAACCATCTCTAGTATACATCCGAGATCTGTCAACAACGACTCTGGTAAACTCAAGCATTGTTATAAAATCGGGGATTAACTGTGACTCAGGGCATTATATCGGTTTATGCAGTGAAACGTGTGCGTAGTGCCTACCATTGGCTGTTCAACGACACCGCAATGCAGCAGAAATAGTGGCTATTTTTAGGCACACAGTGACCCGTTGTATTCCAACCAACCATAGACTATACCGCGGCGAGTATGAACGACTGCGCCGTCCATGTTCTCTTCGTTCTTTCTATCATCGTAGTTAAACCGCACTTCGTTTCGTCGACCAAGCCGCCGAATATCGTCCTTATTATCGCAGATGATCTTGGCTACAACGATATCGGTTTCCACAACTCCGATATTTATACTCCATATTTGGACGGGCTAGCCGAGAGCGGGGTGATCCTTGAGAACTATTATGTGTTACCATCGTGTTCGCCGTCACGAAGTCAGTTGCTTACAGGTCGTTATGGCATCCACACTGGACTACAGATGAACATCCATCCATTGCAACCTCTGTGTCTTCCTCTTGACGAAGTCACCTTGCCTCAGAAGCTCAAAGAACGGAACTATAAAACCCACATGTTAGGAAAATGGCATCTGGGGCATCATCGCAAAGAATGTACCCCAATGTACCGAGGGTTTGATTCCTTTTACGGCATTCATCTCGGTTCGGGCGATCATTATGCGCATTGGAAAACGTCCAGTAAGCGCTATTTTGCACCATCGGGATACGATTTTTGGCGGAACACGAATGCATCGTGGAGTGAAGGAATGTTTGGTGGTTATTCAACGGCATTGTACCGAGATGAAGCGTTGAAGATCATTTCAAAACACGATCCAAACCATCCGCTGTTCATGTACGTGTCCTTCCAAGCTCCTCATGGCCCACTCCAGGTGCCGCAGCATTGGCTTACTCATTACGGCCACATCAAAGATAAAAAACGCCGCATATTTGCGGGAATGGTAACCGCTCTCGATTCCGCCGTTGGAGAACTGGTACAGAGTCTGAAGGAACGCGGTTTGTGGGAGAACACCGTGTTTGTGTTTACAACGGACAACGGGGGACAGATAATTCACGGAGGGAACAACTGGCCTCTAAGGGGAGGCAAGGGATCGCTTTGGGAAGGAGGGATACGTGGTGTTGGGTTTGTTAACAGTCCTTTAATAAAGCATCCAGGAAGAACGAGCCGCCGTTTAATGCATGTCAGTGACTGGTTCCCAACCTTAGTTGGCCTGAGCGCAGGTAACTTGAACGGGACTAAACCTTTGGATGGTTATGATCAGTGGCCGAGTATCAGTAGAAATGAAAAGTCTCCCCGAAAAGAAATTCTACTGAACATTGCACCGCGGCTTTCTCATGGACATAAAAAAGCGGAAGTTCCATCCGACTTGTCAAAAATACATTCCGGTAAAAAGCTTTGTGTGTCGAAGACGCAACAACGCACCGTTGAAACGCGTGAAGAAGTGTCTCAACGAAGCTTACAGCTCTTGTTTTGAACACGTTAGTGAGGTACTGTGTGATCGCGCTGCCATACGACGAGGGAGGTGGAAACTGCTGGTGGGAGCACAAAAATCTGGGAATTGGATAGCAGCCCCGAGTTCTGGCAAAACCACGATGTGTTCTACGGTGGTGGAGAATAGAAAGATCGTGCAATTGTATGACATCAAGGAAGACCCACTGGAGAAGACGGACGTTTCTAGCAGATATCCGCAAAAAGTGGCGAAGCTTATGGCGCGTTTGACGAAATATCGACGATCGTATGTGCCTCATTTGCACGCTGATGATGACATACGGGGAAGTCCTGAACTGAATGGGGGCGTCTGGGGACCTTGGGTACAGCATAGACATATTGTGATGTGAGGGGCTATCTGCGGATAGCATAAAGACTAGATGAGGTGTAAAGATCACATGGGGTGTTTCGAGTTCATTGATTGGTTAAACAACTGTAGTTAAAGCTAAGTTGACTATATAGTAGAAGTTTATTAGAAAAGCGAACAATGTTAATGTCAATTGGTTGCCTAGCCAGACCTTTTATCTATATTATCTTTATCTATATTATTTTTATCTATACTCTTTTTATTTATATTATTTTATCTATATTTTTTATATTTCCTATATTTTTATATCTATATTTTTATTTATTTATCTATATTTTTATATTTTATATTTTCTTTATTTTTTTATATCTAATATTTTTATATTTTTAGCTATTTATTATTTTTATATTTTCGTTATTTTTTATATCTATATTTTTCATTTATTTATCTATATTTTTATATTTTATATTTTCTTTCTTTTTTTATTTCTATATATTTTTATATTTTTAGCTATTTATTATTTTTATATTTTCGTTATTTTTTATATCTATATTTTAAAATTTTTTTATATTTTCGTTATATTTTAAATATTTTTTTTCTATATTTTATCTATATACTTTTATCTTAAGTACTTATTAACCGAGCGCGAGGTCCGTACGGGAAAATATTTTGCTTGAGATCTTTTGAGTACAGACCGAGCCCGAAGGGCGAGGTCTGTACTCAAAAGATCGAAAGCAAAATATTTTCCCGTACGGACCGAGCTTGTGAGGTTAATAAGGAATTTATTATATGTCTCGACTACAACGAGAAATAATTTAGAGAAAACATTATTTAAAATGGCTTGCTTTTTTTCTCTAGTGTACTCTGTCTCCGTAGCATTTAAGATATCATCTTCGTCGGTTAGTTCCTCCGGATAATAGAGTTGGCCGTGCATTTTTTGTTATTTCGTTTAATTTTGCTGTAGTTTGTTGTTTTTGTGCGGGTCCGTACACCGAGTCCGTACGGTAAAGTACGGACCCGCACGTTAGCCAATCAGCGTTCAAATACGCCAGTTCGGACTCGCAAGACATATAATAAATCTTATTATTACTCTCATCCAAGTTCCAATGTTAATGTCAATTGGTTGCCTAGCCAGACCTCTTTTATCTCTTGATTATCTAAGCCAGATTTTCTAGATTTTTATGTTTATATAAGTTAATAATAATGTGCAATGTTTTTGAGTGTCCCTGCTTTGACGCAATTTCCTGTGAATAGTAAATCACTTTAGCAGGCGTAAAAGTAGCCTGTGTACAGCCTGAATATACACCTGTAATACAGTCTGTGAAAACTCGCACGATAGCTTGTCGACCCCCCGCTGAGCTACTCAGATCTGAGTAGTAGATTTTGATTGTTCAAATCACAACCCTTGACTTATTCCAGTTACAATTGGTTCTCTGGGAAGTTTTGTGATCAAATAATCCAATCAAAGAAACAATTATGAATCATATGAGTATTAAGGTTACATTAACAAACTTAAAAATTTTACAAAATGAAAAATTATATGTGTATATATATATAGGGTCGCGGGTTCAATTCCTACCGGAAGGCCGCTAAGTTGCATTTTTCGCTACTGGTCCCGGTTTGGTCTTAAAATGTATGTATTCCAACACTCGAAATTTTCCTTCACCATAAATCCTTTCAACATGTAGTTTGATCGAGTGAAATGCCAAATATTACCTATAATATACCCAGAATCTTATCCCGGCATTACCACCATATATATACAGAACTCGTGACTAGGCTCTCGGCAACGGCTTCCGTAGCACTGCACTAGCAATCGCAGGGTCGCGGGTTCAATTCCTACCGGAAGGCCGCTAAGTTGCATTTTTCGCAACTGGTCCCAGTTTGGTCTTAAAATGTATGTATTCCAACACTCGAAATTTTCCTTCACCATAAATCCTTTCAACATGTAGTTTGATCGAGTGAAATGCCAAATATTACCTATGTATATATATATGTATATGTACACAAAAGTATAAAAATATAAAAATTAATGACTAAATTACATGAAAATATTAATATTATATGATACAAGATGAAGTCCTAATCACACAACAGTTGAAATACACTCTATAAAGTTAAAATTTAAAATCAGTAAAAGACGTGAATTGCTTAATTTTTTTTCTGGTTCGAATAAATTGGGCAACCTTATCCTGCGTGATCAACTCTAAACAAATAATACTCATACGATGGCATACTCATGGCTGAATTTAAACAATGGTGTACGTTGAGCGAGCCCCATAGTTTTGTAGTAGAACTAATTTCTTGTTTCTCGTACGTATACGTCTTTTTCGGACTCTTTTGCACTCTTCGCCGTTTTATGCTTTCAATTGTGTTTTGCGCAAAATTTGCGCAAATCGTAATGTTTGGTTATTGTCTTATGGACGAAGCACGTAGACAGCGACGCGACTGAAGAGCAAATGAAAATGCTGAAGAACGGGAAGATAGATTATGTAGACGGAGGGAAAGAGATCGAACACGGCGCAGGGCACACAGAGAGTCAGAGACTGCTGTAGAATAACGGGAAGATAGATTATGTAGACGAAGGGAAAGAGCTCGAACACGGCGTAGGGCACAGACAGAGTGAGACTGCTGTAGAATAACGGGAAGATAGATTATGTAGACGAAGGGAAAGAGATCAAACACAGCGTATTCACACAGAGAGTCAGAGACTGCTGTAGAATAACGGGAATATAGATTATGTAGACGAAGGGAAAGAGCTCGAACACGGCGCAGGGCACACAGAGAGTCAGAGACTGCTGTAGAATAACGGGAATATAGATTATGTAGACGAAGGGAAAGAGATCAAACACGGCGTAGGGCACACAGAGAATCAGATAAAAAAATCTAGATATCTGCGAAAAAGCCAATAAATCACCTGCAATTTTCGAAATGCTACTAACCCCATGCATGATGCTTCGCATCTCCCTAGTATTGACAGGTGGGCCCACATAGCTACAATCAGACACTAGGCGCTTATAATCATATATAAAGTACTATAATAGCAAGTTGTGCAAACTTTGTCTCCGCGGTTTCGTTAAGTTTCCTGTCAAGTTCCCCTTTATCTATGATCAAACATGATGAACTTTATGCGACAAATTCCGCGCCGCCGGAAATATGTGCATAATAGGGCAAATATATAGAGCAAAATTCCTGTGACGATCTAGCTGTAACAGTTGTTCACTGCCATCTCAGGATCCTTATAATTTGTCGCATAAATCAGGTAGTAAGAATAAGTGGAAAAGGGGTTTGTCAATGGATTATTTTACATGAACAATATTTTAATACACATTCTTAGGTTTGAATATTTCTCTTTCAAATATATCAAATAACTATATCATCGTTTCATAGACACATTAAGAAAACACTATATCTATAACCTCCCATAGAGGGACACCTCCGGTAAGCGCGGACACCTTTCTGAGGTCCCAACAGGAAAAGAAACCTTCCCTAAGCCATAGCCAAAGCAGACACTTAAGAGAAAATAAAACATTAAAGGCATCAGGAAATGGCTTTAATTATCACGTTCTCAGCGTGCGATTGATAATAATCTTGTCCCACTGTTGAAAGCATGTATTGGTGCTATCTTGGGGTCAAATCATGAAACATCGGTGGACGAGTGAACCCATGCATGACCTACATACCATGACAATTTACAAAGAAGTATCTATAATATTATAATAATTATAATTAACCATAACAGTCAAAAACATACAGTAGCAAATCTTTACAAGTCCAGTGATTATGATATTTAACTACATATAAGGATATAATTAATTACTTATTTAAGTTATTAAAGTTCCTATTTAAGGCTATTTTTAAAATGATTTACATTATTGTTGATTTGCTCAAACAATATGTCAACACATCTCGAACACATAACAGGTTCATAATCTCTGTTGTAATTTGCTGAATAGCATTTTAAATCCACTATTGAATCTCTGGGTGACTTTTGTCGGATGGTTTTAGAATCGTCAAACATTTTATTTCCAAAAGCCATGCAAAAATATTTTCCTTTAGTCTACCATATCGAATTTTTCTTCTTGCAACTTGTTCGTTAGCCGCAAGAAATCTGACCTCCTTGAAATTATTCTGACAGAGCAAGTCCATTGCCAGCACATCTCACATCTGTTGATGCGTTTCCCCTTGATATACTTTACTTGGGCGTTTAAGGTGGCTTGATAGGAAAAAGTTATGAAAAATTACATTTTCCCCCTAAAACGTTTCGCAGTGTACATTTCTGCCTCATAGAATGAGGCTATAGCTCTAGTGTCAATGCTGATGTAATATGTAAATCAGTTAATGCAAATTAGGATTTCTGAACTCACTAGAACAAAGATTTCTTCCCTCCTGAAAACTGAGCACTGTAGGTATCACATTAGCAGCTATAAAACATAGCCGGGAAATCATCGCGGTTTTAGCAGGGTTTTGTTAGCTCGCAATATATTGTGATTTACGCATATATAGAAAAGCCTCGGGAGAAGTTCATGAATATGGCCGAAATGAAAGAACTTACAGCAGCAGCAGAGACTAAGAAATGCCTTACAAATGTTTCCATTAAATACTATACTAGTTAATGACACACAGCTGCCTCAATATTTATAGCCACTATATTTAACAATTATTCACCAATGTGGATATTTATCCACACTATTCACCGACACTGAGGTGAATAATTGTTTTAGTATAAATACACAGGTGATCTTTTTGGAACAAATCGGCTGGCAGCCATTTTGCCTAAACGCTGTATTTAGGTGATTATCGTGAAATAATCTGAAGTAGTTTGACCAGTGTAATTATACTAAAGTGGTTTAATATATTCTTAACGATATTGTTCATTTGAAATCAATTATTTTAATATGAGCGTACCGGTACTGATTTCTTAAACTATTTTATCTGGTGGAGTGCCCCGGGTCGGGGGATGAGAGGGGTTTAGACACAAAAACATGCCACCATATGCGGGGATTTAATTTTATTTAGTTGTCAGTCGGGTCTAAATCCCCGGTCTTCCCCGGGTCTGGGGGTGCGGGGGATTCCACTGACTTGTGCATAATACTTTTCACAACTCAAGAGTAACACTAGGGCTGTGCAAGGAACTAGAATGAAGCACAAATCTACACTGTGGAACGTTTTAGAGGGAGAAATCTGATTATTTATACGTGCCATAAGCTTAGGCATAGACCCTAGAACTTGCGTAATAACCTACGTTGTGATTAAAAATTCATTACTGCATGTCCCGAGGGTGTCCGCTTACGGGAGGTTCCGCTATATTTTGAAAATAATCCTTCATCATAGGCATCATACTGAAGATTACTAAGCACATTATTCGCAACAAGTCTGGCAGCTTCAGTGTATTCTGAATTCGCTGTAACTTGCTCAATTCAGCTTCTGGTAAACCATAAAGGATGCATATTGCAACTGTCAAGCCTAGATGTTAAAAATGGCATACGTTGGTTTTTTGCTGTTTTGCGCCACCTTATAAGGAATACGTAGTACATACCACTTCCAATTGTCAAATGTATTTTTATTTTTTTAATTTATCGTGAGTAATTAGTCACGTACGGTCCTAGACAAGATATTAAAGAACTTCTCGTGTCTTTCAACAATAGACATATAAATACATGCGGACGATCGCACACTGCGTCCAAAGGTTCTCCATATATATACACTGGAGGTATATTAATAGTCCAAAATCGATACCCTAACCACGGTGATCAGTCGTCTTATGTGTAAGCAAAGTTTTAGCTCTTTACCGCTGACCATTTAGCAGTTTGAAGGCTCGCGAATGTCGAAACGGTCAGTGCGCATGTCCAGTACATTAATACTCATGATACAATCTCATGAAGATGGGCAACAATAGTCTTTCTCAAGGACGATCTTCCATGCTCTTCTTATTGCACAAACTAAAACAATACAAATTGTGTCAGGAAGTAAAGTAGTAAAGTACATCGTGTGGTTGCAGTGCGTGCACACGTTTATATTTTACCACTTATCCTTGTTACACATTCACAGATTGCTAATACAGTACTGTTTAAAGTGCCCATAACCTCAACATTTTTTATTGTCTTTAAATTTGGAAGAACTTTTAAAATGATAAAGTAACTTCTTTTGAAGATTTTCACTTCTTCGCTTTCTTTTTGAGATATATCAGTTTGTTTCATATGCAAATATCTGGAATTTCGTCACACATGGATAATGAGTTATCAGAGAATGTTATATATCTTTGCGTTCATGAAATAAAAACACTAAAGTGTGAATAACACGTGTGTGCGTTTCTCCCACAACACCAAACGTCTTGATTTTAAAGGATTTCGTTCGAGAATGAAAGAGATACGTACATTTCTCCAATAAGTCATTATGCATGTGTGACGAAATTCCAGACATTTGCATATCAAACAAACTGACATATCTCAAAAAGAAAGCAAAGAAACGAAAATCTTCAAAAGAAGTTACTTTATCATTTTAAAAGTTCTTCCAAACAAGACAATAAAACATTTTGAGGTTAGGGGCACTTTAACTTTAACTACAACTCTGCCTACCTCTAAAAACCTTACGAGGAAAATAAAAATTCGGTAGGAAACCAACATCAAGACCCCTCGACTATGCTTAATTAATTGAAATTGTCTTTGGTACCAATAATGGTTCTCTTTCTACAATAAGTTTACTGTGCTAGTCAGATCTCTGTACGTCTGTCTAGCCACCGAGAACTGACTGAACCTGTCAGCTGATTATATATGGTTTGTAATTTTTGGGAAATATATAAAATGACATGCGACAATAACGTGCCGTATGAAAAACGGTTCTCTTCTAATACTACGTAAGGCCGAAGCGAAAATGGTTGTGTAACTGAAAATTCTAAGACCTAAGTGGTTGGGTAAAAAATAATTGGGTAGCAAAATTTTCATGACTATTTACATAAAAAATTAAGAGTTCGTCATTTAAAATTCTGTTATCATCTCCAATTCCCCTTAGTTATCATTACACATTATCTTTTGTTATTGTATTCCTCTCCTTGTTTTGGATTCCTACAGTATTAAAACTTGTATCGACGATATGCTGAGAATTGGGCTTTATCTAACTTTTTTCTTCTTGGGTTTGGTAAAAGATTTTCTTTACTCATAAATGGTTGGGTCGGTTAAATTTCTGATCTTAAAAAAATTTAAATTAATTAATTGCAACTGTCTTTGATACCTGATTAATGGTTCTCTTTCTACGATAAGTTTACTACTGTGCTAGTCAGATCTCTGTACGTGTGTCTAGCAACCGTATGGTTTGTAATATATAATATTTAAAATATTGAATATATAAAATGACATGCGACAATAATATTTTTCTCTCTGAACTAGAACCCAAGCATAAATTACATCAGCTTAGTTACAAATTCTAATTAATTACATCTAAGCTTCATTATTAGTTGTTCAAGACAGTAATTTTTTAACTCTATGGCGCCAAATATAGTTTGACCCAATAATAATAATAATAATAATAATATTTACTTCAGGATACCCACGTCACCGGTGTTTTTCAGTGGGGTCCTGTAATACTTCACAAGGTTACAGTACAGTACAGTACAGTACAGTACAGTACAGTACAGTACGGTACAGTACAGTACAGTACAGTACAGTACAGTACAGTACAGTATATATTACAGTATATATTACAGTATATATTACAGTACATATTACAGTACATATTACAGTACATATTACAGTACATATTACAGTACATATTACATGACATATTACATGACATATTACATGACATATTACATGACATATTACAGTAGATATTACAGTAGATATTACAGTAGATATTACAGTACATATTACATTACATATTACATTACTATTATAAACTGTACAATATGCTGTCACATGCACTTTGAAACTAATTAAATTGTTGTTTTTTCAGTTTATTTTTAAATATTGTTAGCGACAATAACTTGCCGCATGGAAAAACGATTCTCTTCTAATGCTACGTAACCGCAGAGAATCTATTAAACTTTACGCTTCTAAAAGCGTATTATGTACTTTGTTTACGATCATTTTGTTGTTTGCAAATTAATATGTCTTTCGCCGGCTTTGCTATTTTGTTCAGTGATATAGATTACAATTATTGTGTTCGGTTTTCGCATAATACCTTCGACTTCGGCAGATAATACAAACCCCTCGGTCTTGATCATTCTGAGTATCATGCTCAACCCTATCCAATAATTATAAGTGATAGCATGGCATTGAGGTTGATTAGTGATTAAATGTACCCGAAAGCCGAGGGAGGTTTAGTAAAAGTCGCCCGAGGGACTTTTACTAAACCTCCCGAGGCTTGAGGGACATTTAATCACTAATCAACCGTAATGCCATGCTATCACTTTATAATATTATGGCTACCAAGACAATAGGAACGCTTTTAGCCGATTCAACTAGTTCAAATGGAATAAAACTTTGTGAGTTGCTATTAATGGTTATTGGGGATTCGATAATGGTTCACTTCATGTCTTCGTTAGTTATTCTATTGAAATGTTTTAGAGTAGTTTAGCATATATATATATAAGCTGGATGAGTAGCGTGTTTGGTACTGGTAGTGCAATTTGAGTAAAATAAAACAGGTCTTTTGCATAAACATTAGGTATGATTAGTTACTAATCGTACCTAATGTTTTATGCAGGCGATTGATCAGGTTATTTAGAGATTAATCGTCCCTCATGAAACAAAGAATTTCGAGTTATATTATTGTTAATTATTATGCATTCTCTATCTCAATTTTGATTGGCTGTTGGCACAGCTAATTCGTGACATCAGCTTCATGTGACGTTAATGTTCCAATATTATGGTTCAAAAAGTGTAGCTATGACATCATTATTCCAATATCTTGTTGCTAGCTTGCTATTGCCAGCTTGTTTACGGCGAAAGAAAATGGGAAAATGGCGAGTTCTTCGCAAAGATTCGCCAACGCATTGCTTTAGCACAATAAAACAGTTATTGGATTCGGTTTTCGCATGATATCGAGAATTATCAAGGCCTCTGTTTGTGTTATCCTCCTCAGCATTCGGCTTCGTCAGATAACACGAACCTCGGCCTTGATAATTCTCGATATCATGCTTCACCTCATCCAATAATTGTTAAGTATCGGTAACTTGGCTCTGCTATTTGATTCCTATTATAGCTTAAAGGTTAGAGCATCTCCTCGAAGTTTAGAAGATTTCTGATTCTAGCCCCGTGTATGAAAAGTGCTGTAGTTTTGGACATAGTTTGACGCTACTCTGGCTTAAGGTTGCTCGATAGTCTACATCATGAGAAATTGCATTTTTCCCCATAAAAAGGTTTTGTAATGCAGATATTAGCTTTATTTTGTTCACTGCATAGCTCTAGCGGTGGTCTTGATAATTGAAACGTTTCACACTTGTAGCATTTGTATATCTGGAGAAATTGTGTTTATGATAAGTGGCGGATTTTATGCAAATTAGTTTTCTGGATTTATTGGAAACACGATTTCTCCACTCAGGTAAACTTTGAGGGTATAAAACTTTTCAGTAAACAAGACCACCACTAGAGCTATGTAATGAACCACGATGAAGCTCAGATCTGCATTACAAACATTTTTATGGGGGAAAATGCAATTTCTCATGATTTAGACTATCGAGCCAAAAGTTTTTTGAACGTAACTTTAACTAAAGTAGCGTCAAAACTATGTCTGATTTATCACCTGGTTGCGTTAGGAAATTATTTGTTGCTATATTTTTATTAATTTGTTTTTGTTTGTATCTCCACCCCCGTAGCTGCCCGAAGTGACGTTCAAGTTCAGATCAGCCAATTGGAGCACGAGTTGCAAACAACTTCGTTTCCATCCCAGGTCTCCAACGTACTAATGCAACTATATGGCCTCGATCCAGATCCCCATAAAAAGCACGCCAAGGTAAACCTTGTTTTATGGTTCTCGTTTTCCAAAAAAATGGGCGTGGTCAAAATGGGTGTGGTAAAAAATAGGCGTGGTCATATGGATGTTGTCAAATAGAGGCATTGCCATAAACATGTTTCATTTTGACATACCTTCGACTCGGCCACGTTCGAGCTAAACATTTGTAAAGTCACACGTCTGTTGTGCCTGTTCATAAGACTTATTATTATTATTATTCATTCATCCATTTATTAAGAAATTAGTCGTACTTTTCTATACCTATTTGTAGTACAGTGCCTATATACTGAATTAGCAAACGTATTTACAAATGTTCTGTTTCAAATTCTACAATCATGTAGAATTGTATCTGTAGTGCATGTATACATATGACTGTAGAGTACTAGAGAGATACAATTAGTCGCTTTTCGGACATCGTGCTTCTAAAGTACGTCTTAACACGTTTCAAGCAGCTGAACGCCCTTTCATCGTATGTTGATGAAACGGGTGAGGTGAGGCAGAGTTTCAAAAGCATTACAATGTTCTCAAATTGAGCCGTCAAGATTGAGCCGTCAAGTTGTGCTTCATTAAAAACACTACCCACATAACATTCTTTTTTACTTCTACTTTTTAACCTGCACTCTATTAAGTAATACAACGGTCGTGAAATCAAAACAAGTTTCAATTTAGTTTAATTTAATTTAATAGCGTTTCTTCAAGCTATTATTATACTCACCGCACTCACGAAAAAGCTACTCAGATGACAGAGCGACATTACTTATGTATATAAGTACCACTTAGAGAGTCTGACATATCGTTGTTAGGATAATAAATGTTATGTTCAAATTCCATTTCACATGTGAAAAGCAGATTCTGTATATTAAATGTTCACATATGAAATTTGTTTTATATGTAATATAAATTTCATATATGGGGAATCATTTTTTACATATCATTTTTCATTTCATATATATGAAAAACAGATTTTATATATTAAACCACACAGTCCAGACATAGTGCTAAAGGACGGTGCCCTGTCTAGTATTTTATGTAATATATCATCTGGGTGGGTAATGAGACCTAAACAGTATATTGAGCATAAAGGACATGACAACAATTTTATCAATAGGATAACACTGATGATTAACATGAACAGTATGTAGGTGGAAATGCAGCCAACGCTGTAGGTGGTGTGTTTGCAAATGGAGAAATTGTAATGTTAGAATAGAAACGTGTGTATATTGGGTGGTAAGTTGCCTTACACGGAGTGCATCAAAATGTGTTTACAATGCTTGCTGTTATTCAACCCTTATTCGATTATGCTGACACACCTGGGAAGACTGATAATAAGATGTACTGAAGTCTCATAATATATTGTAGAATATATATGTTCTACAGTATTATGAGACTTTAGTACATCTTATAATAAATCACAAGCTTCGCATACTGCGCCCTGCGAAGCAGGCACATGAAATATATATAGACCTCTTTCATAATGGCACTCAAATTAAATATTATTTTATATTCATTTAAATTAGCCTTTCTGACCTCGTTCGTGTGTCTGTAATACTAATAAGCCAGTTCGTAATGTCGACTGCGCATCAAAATGACGTGTTCTGCGTCGGGATAAAACTTATTTCAATTCATAACATCAGGCTAAAACCACAATAAACATTTGCATTTCTATTTACACTTGCAAATTCGTTATGCTGAATTCCTCAGCCTGACATGCGCAGTCGACATTACGATCTGGCTTATTCCAAAGAATCTTTCCTTTGTAATGAGGCCAGAAAGGCTAATTCGCATGCATATAAAAGAATATTTAGACTGGCCGCAATTATGAAAGAGATCTATACCAAAATCCAAAATAAATGTTTTTACATTGTTTCTGCTTTGTATTTGTTGATGTTTGTGTCTTCTCGAGTCCAATTTGAGCCTAATTCGGCGAGTATCTATTCCCTGCACTAAAATTAGGGAAGACCGGTAACATATCCCTCAAGAATATTTCATATCACTTGAAGCTCCGTAAAATCGACAACAATCACCCGATCTCGCTAAAATTTCCCTGAGCGCATTCGCTGATAATTATTCTTTCGGTTCAATGCTATTTTGATTCCAACGTTCATCTTCGCAGCTCGAGAAACGCTCATATACACAAACTCTTTGGCTTCACTTTCGCTTCGTGTTGATGCGAAATTATGACGAATGCGCTCAGTGCAATTTTTGCGAGATCGGGTGGTTTTTTTTCGTATTTTGCATCAAGACAAAGCGACAGTGAAGCCACAGAGTTTGTGTATATGAGCGTTCCTCAACCTGCAAAGATGAACGTTGGAATTAAAAGAGAAATGAACCGAAAGATGAATTGTCTATTAATGCGCTCAGGACAATTTTGGCGAGATCTGGCGGTTGTTGTGGATTTTACGGAGGTTCACACAGAACATAAATCCCTGCTAAAGGGCAGGGCACCGTAACTGTTACGTGTGAAATTTGTTTCATATGCGAAATTAAAATCTCATGTGTGAAAGTTTCATAAGCGAAAATGTTTCAACTCCTATAGCCTTTTCGAGTCAAATAGCTTCCAAGGCTGTGCGAGCAATTGCTGTAAATGAATTGGCCTCGCCCCACTCCCCTCCTCACTCCCCTCCTCACTCCCCTCTCCTCACTCCCCTCTCCTCACTCCCCTCTCCTCGTGCTCTTGGTCGAATATGTACTTCTAGTACGTATTCCATATAAGGAAGTAGCCTACGAGCAAATGCAAAGCATTGACGAGCAAATACATGGCACTCGTACCAGCCCACTGGATGTGGGATTACTGAGCGCTGCAAGCGTCTAACAGTCCATTTTTAATCCTACATGCTTAGTCTCTCACTATTCTACTAATCTAGCTCCCCAAATAGGGGAGTGGATGTCGTGGGGGTTTAGGGTTAAGCGTGGTTTCCATTTGGTCGTCATGATCGCAACGGTGTCATAGTGGTCGATGTAATAGAGCGTCGATCTATCTTGTCTTTTGTCTACTGCCTGCAAAGCAGTCTTTTCTGATTGCAGAGATAGATGGACACTCTATTACATCGATCACCATGAGTCCATGACACCATTGCGATCGTGGCGACCAAATGGAAACCAGGCTTTAGGATTTGACTATAGTTCTTGAAGACGAGAAGGTCCTTTTGAGTCATCCATTTTAGCCTTCACCGTATGCCATCTAGCCACGACCTTTCTCCGGTTCTGTCAAAATATCCTTGGAAGCTATTTGACTCGTAAAGACATTGCCCACACAACTAAGAAGCCACACTGAGTTGCCTGCGGAGGAGGCTATTCAATTCCATGATCCCCGCATATGATATTTCCCTGTCTATTAATACCTTGACTAGCAAACATATGTGCTAAACACGTGTCTTTTTTTAGGGTCTTGAGAATAGTGTTTACGGAACATATATTGAAGATTTAAAAGACGATGTTCTTCAAGATCTTATGCATGTTCTCTTTAGCAAAGCAAACCAATGTTCTCAAAGAAAGGTAAGTATTTCCACTTATATTGCCGACATAATTCAACAAATAATTTCCCAACGCAACCTGCAGGTGATAAATCAGACATAGTTTGGCGCATAACTTTAAATGGGGGGGATGAGCCCCCCAAAAAATTAGGACAAGCGTTGCTAAATTTAATGCTTTTTCCAATTGTATTAGTACGATTATAGAGGCTATTAGAGAGAAGCTACTTAAGGTAATCTACCTATACGGGCTTCATCTACATGACGAGATTTTACAAACGGCTGTAGCCTGAAATGCCTCGCGAGTGTTATATTGGTTCCCAAACCTTTCTTCAGTACTAGGCGCAAAAAATGGTGTCACATGGTAAGAGGCAGCAGGTGTAAAATTAGATGAAAAAGTTTACTCAAATTGCAGCAAATTGTCTTTCCGAGCTTCTACGGATTTCAACCCGAGCTTCTAGAGCCCGGGACCCCCCTAAAAATGCGGTCACTTATTACCTGCTTGTCGACTTCAGCCTCCCAACTTTAAATCCGGTCCTACGCCTCTGATTTGGCGCTATTCTGGCTTAAAAAGTTTTTTATTTATTTAAAAAAAAAAGTTTTTTTTATTAATTTTGCCCATTTACAACTTTCATTTATTATTTACAAAGATTTAAGATTACTGTAGGGCTAGGGATCTACTAGAAACCAATTGCAGGCTTTTTATTAAGACCCCTATAGTTATTGAAATATTTCCGTTTGTTTGATATGTAAATGAGATGGTCTCTGACATCATGCGCAGGGTAGAGAATTTTCACTCATTAAAATATTAGTTCCATCTTCAAGTTGTTCCACAAATTTACTCGAAAATATGCGTATAATAACTCCTCATGATAATGTATGTTGTAAACTTAGCAATCACTGAGATATAAGACTTTTTTAATGAGTGAAAATTCTCTACCCCACACCTGACGTCAGAGACCATCTCATTTACATATCAAACAAACTGAAAAATTTCAAAAACGAAGTAAAATACGAAAAAGTTGTAAAAGGCGTTACTCTATCATTTTACGAGTGCTTTCATATTAGACAAACTTAATTTTTGTTGCCAATATCCTGTAACGTTACTTTGCTATATTTAAAAATAGGTACTCTTAGACGTATATGTCAAACGCTAATCAGATAGGTCTCAGTATGCCATTATTGCCATATATACCATATATACTCTTAATAGTTTTGTTATAGTCGCCGACTATTTGTTATTAATCTGTCTTTAGGTCCCATTGTTATGTATCATATAGCGTGTCAATTGGCCAGAAATAACATTCAAGACGCCATCAGTAACTTCTTTTTCAACAAAACGATAGAGACCAAGCCCGTCTAAATGGGTTCAGTATAGAACGTCAGTTTCATACGCCATAAGCGTGACAATTAAATTATGCACGTTGCGCCACACAACATGAGATTGAAAACTATCTAAAACATCTGGATACGGGTCCGCATCCTTCCATTTCAGGGCCAAGAGCCCGCATTGCATATATTTCCGAAAGATTGTTCCACTTAGTATTCGATATTTAATTGGTTCCGAACGATACTTCCTCTGCGTATTCGCGCGGTTTGATTAGTTCCGATTATTCTTCTGTTACTTACACTTTGATTGTTACTTACACTTTTTGACCTTTCATCATAGATATACATACTCGCGCAAGCGCAGTAGATACAAAAACGTTTGAAAACGACATCGTGTGTAAATAGTCTAAGCGCCTACAGCAACTTTGTTTATTTCAATATTTCCGATATAAAATCACCTAAAAAGTGTTTCTTTATTTTTTTGTACTATTTAGAATTACGTTGAAGCTAAAAGTTTTCTGGATTTTGGTTTTCAAACCATCCAAGAACAACGTAAACGTTACGGCAATACCTCAACGTTTGATAAATTAAGCAACTTCTTGAGTCAGGAGATTTTGGTCACCAACATTTTGATGGCAGAGGAAAATCGCGGGAAAATGTACGGGAATTTTCAAAACCATATTTAAATCCTAAACTGTGTGTGTTAAGTTCTCAATACTCAGAAAAATTGTGAGCTCCAGACATGCAGGACTCAAACCCGCAACCTTCCGAATGCTAGCCAGACGGTTTAACCATTGAGCCACTAGAACTCAGATGACATGGCAAGGTTAATTACCGTATTTAAACCTGGGACAAGTCGTGCCGTGTGTACACAAGTATACTTGTTGGACTACACGTTCTGTTGTGACAGTCAATTTCCAGTCAAATGTTGTTAGTCAAGTTAGGTAGTTGCAGCTTGAAGTTTGTAAAGTTGTAAAGGTTTTGCTGTGTAAGCTGTATTAAGTTGCCAATACTCAGAAAAACTGAGCACCAGACAGGACTCGAACCCGTAATCTTCTGAATGCTAGGCAGACGCTCTAACCATTGAGTCACTAGAACTCCGATCGCAGGGCAATGTTAGTTACGGTATATAGTCCTGTCTGGAACTCAGAGTTTTTCTGAGTATTGACAACTTAACACAGCAGATTCAAATGGAAACCTTCACAACTTAACGTCGTTCTAAATTGTCACTTTTCGTCATTTCTATTTCATATTTTTCCAAAAATTTATTTTATGGAAAATAAGTATTTTTTAAGTTTTCTCGCTCTGGGCGGTCTTTGATAACCAAATATTTTGATTAAAATGAACGTATTTTGGTTGTTTCAACCAATAAGTTTGACTATTTCAACCCGTACAAAATGGTCATATGGTGAATCTGAGACAACCAAATTGAATTGATTGTTTTAACCATCTGTTTTTACTTTATTTGCTCTATTTTTACTTAAGATATTTCTTTTTGTGACACAATTTAATCTTCCTTCCTTGTTTATTAATTTAACAATTAATTATTTGTTGTGTTCTAGTTCGGATGATGTTTTGAAGAGAATAAAATCCAATCTTTCCTATACAATGTCAGGTACACATTCATTTAATTTATCACACAATTCACGTTTCACTCTCTAACGAAGGCGGGCCTTCGCTCGGAACGTTAGGGTCCGTTTAGGGATCGGTCATTATTTATGATCGGGTGGGGGCCGAAGAGAAATAAATTTGGTGCTGAAAAAATGTTTACCCAACCAAATTAAGATCAGAAATTTAACCCTCATGGGAATGAATCACTTTCCCGCACAATTTCCAGGAGCTACCCGCACAAAATAGCGGTCGAAATTTGATCTCTTTCACGCATTTTTGATTTTATAAACTTTCGAATCTCTTAATACAACAGGAGCAACGGCAACCAAAAGTATCCCACGCCTAGCCTAGAATTTCTTTAGGCATTCAATTTCTTGCACGTCATTATTTTGCTTATATTTATAGAGGGACCACCTGGACGTTGTGTTTTCAGGGGGAAATGCACATCGTTTTTACTCAACTAATTCGAACCCTGTACCCAACCCAAGAAGAAAAACCCCAATTCGCAGTATATCGTCGATACAAATTTTAATAACAAGCCCAAGTAGATATACAGACAGATCCTACTGTAACTTTCAGATTATAATCTCCCTATACAGAGCAGGAATCCAAGGAAAACAACAAAACCTAAGGTGCAATGATGACTAAGGAGAACGGATGACGAGATTCCAATTTTAAATGATGAATTCTTAATTTGTTTATGTAAATAGTCATGAAAATTTTGCTACCCAACTCTTCAGAGAAGTGATTTTTTTTACCCAACCATTTAGGTCTTAGAATTTTCAGTTACCCAACCATTTTCTCTTCGGCCGCAGCTTCCATAAATAATTACTTTACACAGGTGATTTTTCTGCGATTTCTCTCCTTTTAACACATGCGATCGAATGGATTGTCTTGTATTGAACCATTTGTGCAGATGAACAGATCTATGACGTTCAATACTTTAGTGAGTCATTCACTAAATCGCATATGTCAGGGTCAGAAAAATTGCAGCAAAAATCGCCTGTGTAAACGGGCCTTTAGTGTTACGACGTAATGACACACACTTGCTTTCCAGTAACTAGTAAGCATGTTAAATTTTGTATGAACTTGATTTTTTTTAATATTTTAAGATTATTCTCCACGGCCTCATGTTACTGAGATCATGTTGGCTTATTTACTCAACGTGAAAGAATGGAATATTTTGAGTGAGTTAGATTCCAGAGGTGGAGCTCCAACACTCGATTATAGAGAGGTGGGTCAAAGGGCTGTACGTATGGTCCCCAATTCTTATAATTTTAATTTAATTAGTATTCTTTCTATACTTTCTTATATTTTGTAATCTTTTAAAATAAGTGAATAAATTCCATTTTTATATATTATATCAGACATAAATGTTAAATGTGACTTGCAGCTTGGTTATTTTAATATAGTAAATTATTTGCCAGTCAAGCTTTAACGCAAACTCATAAAAATGTTTTTGAGCCCCAGACGGTAATCGAACCCGAAACCTTGCTGCAAGTCACATTTATCTGAGAAAATATATATAGACATATCGAGACTCCATCAACTGGGCAACCCGATATTTCACTCCAGAATTTATTACTTTCATTTTTTCCAGATTGCGCGTGGTATTGCTGGTGTGTGTATCAATCTTACAAAACCTCTGTTATGGCGGAAGATGGCTAAAAACATGTGGGAGTCTTGTGAGTAAAAAAATCGAGATTCCTTTTGTTATCTCTCTTTTAATACATCAGAGGTATTGTTAGGGAACGTTCATAATTTATTTAGTGGGGGCTATGATGATTTAAAATAATTTCCCTTGTATTTTTCGAGACCCTCCTGATGTTATTTGTAAATTTTGTATGACTGACCCCCGTAACTATAGTATTTCATGTCTCTAATTCTTAATTCTACACGTCTATTGTTTTTAGTTTTGAGAATTTTTACATCAACTGTTCAACACAAAAGGATGCTGCCTGATGGAACTATTATCGACATGAAAAGAGATGCAGGAAATTTGTATGAACATTTCACTTCTTACAAAAAATAGCCTGCATGAAATAGTTTACATTTCTTTTAACCCCTCTTTTGTTTTATAAGAATAATAATAATTGTCAAGCTCATATCCACAGAAAAATGATTCTGAGTCTGGTACAGGAATGATTGCCGGTGAGACGATTGTACCGATTACCGGTGATACACTCTAACCATTGAGCTACCGAGACTCAGATGGAGAGTGAAGGTTAGGCAGTTACATATATCAATCGAACCAGTACATCATTGTAACCTTCGCTATCCATTTGAGTCTCGTTAGCTCAATGGTTTGAGCGTCTCACCAGCAGAAGGTTACATGTTCGATTCCTATCCGGGACTCAGAATCATTTTTCTGGGGATATGAGCTTGACGATCGTCCATGTATCGTCTGTCTACTCCAAGTTCTCCCACATTCATTACAACAGTGTAAATATTAACACATCCAAACATTACTGATATATAGTGACTGCTTCATAGGCAGTACATATATCAATCAAACCGGTACATCATTGTAACCGTCGCTCTCCATCTGCGTTTTTTTCATTGAGCTCCCGCTCAATGGTTAGAGTGTCTCACTGCAATCAGAAGGTTACATGTTCGATTCCTATCCGGGACTCAGAATCTGATTTTTTTGAGGATATGAGCTTGATGATCGTCCATGTATCACTGTCTACTCCAAGTTCTCCCACATTCACTACAACAGTGTATATCAAGACAATAATAATAATATTTCTATTGCATATTTATCTATAAGAGTATTCAAATGCGCATTACAATACAAAGATATAAAAGTATATGAGAAATAACATTGTACATGCTATACACTGCTAAGATAATAACTATTACAAAATTATCTAACCATATGTCAATAATCGTCCAAGAAGAGGAACAATCTAAAATTATTTGAAAGCTCTTGAAAATAGTAACGTCTTAACATTAGTTTTAAAAACTGTACAGCATAATCTAATTTAACATTACAAGTTTATATAGAGTCCTGCATTAAAGTTAATATAATACATCAAGAAATAAAGGATCTTTTCAAGAACTGGATATAATACGAAAAAGAGAAATTAGAAATCCGTTATGTAGTTTCAACGTAAAAGTTTCTCAAAAACCTTTCTTGACGTTGGGTTATATTTTTGCAAAACCTAAGGATCGTATTGCGAAGGAACAGAGGAAGGGCACTATTTATTCCATCCGTGCAATGACTGTGAGCAGGAGTACATCGGTCAGACTAAACGTCAGTTTCGTGCGTGTTTAAAAGAACAACAAAAGGCTGTTTTCTTTTCAAAAAGGAAAATTATGCATTGTCGGAGCACGCGTGCTTAACCAACCATGAGATTGCGCGGAAAAACTCCAAAATTATTACCACTAATCCGCGGTACCATCAGAGACGTTGTCTGGAGGCTATATCAATACTCAATAGCGCCCACGCGCCATTGAATCGCGATGATGGTGGTCTATTATCAGAAGCTTATTTGCATTTTGTTAATAGATAACGTCATCATCGGTTCTATGAGGGTATAAATATGGATCCTAACTTTACAACGATCACCCCTGATGAAGACACTAGATTAGAGTGTCGAAACGTTGGGTCATGGACAGTAACTTTTAAAGTTACGTTCTAAAAACTTTTTAAAGCCAGAGTAGCGTCAAACTATGTCTGATTTATCACCTGGTTGCGTTGGGAAATTATGTGTTGAAGTTCCCTTATTTCTCTTTTAGTGTTATATCCACCTATAGATATTAACAATATTCTAATTATATTAACAAACAAAGTTACTTAAACTACCAGTTATTGTTAAGGATATATACGTTTGATTTTACTTTGGAAATATGAAGAGATCTTTCTCAAACGTTTTCCACAAACTTCACTTTCAGACTGTTTTTCGTGAAATTCATATCAAGAATTAAGGTAAGAAATCACATTATTATCACATTACTATATTATCCCGTTGCTATATTATCCCATTGATATATTATCCCAATTGCTATATTATCCCATTGCTATATTATCCCATTATTATATTATCCAATTACTATATTATCCCGTTGCTATATTACCCTATTGCTATATTATCCCGTTGCTATATTATCCCATTGCTATATCCCATTATTATATTATCCCATTACTATATTATCCCGTTGCTATATTATCCCATTGCTATATTATCCCGTTGCTATATTATCCCATTGCTATATCCCATTACTATATTATCCCATTGCAATATTATCCCATTGCTATATTATCCCATTGCTATATTATCCCATTGCTATATTATCCCATTGATATATTATCCCATTTCTATATTATCCCATTGCTATATTATCCCATTACTATATTATCCCATTGCTATATTATCTCGTTGCTGCAGTTATACTTCTCTATTGTCATACTTACCTATTGCTATATTTCCCTATTGCTAAATTATTCTATTGCTATATTACCCTATTGTTTTATTACCCTATTATTATATTACCCTATTATTATATTACCCTATTGTAATAGTACCCTATCCTATTGTTATATCCTATTGATATATTACCCTATTGTTATATTGTCCTATTTTTATATTACCCTATTGTTATATTACCTATTGTTATATTACCCTATTGCTATATTGCCCTATTGCTATATTATTGCTATATTTCACTATTGCTATTTTACCATATTGCTATATTACCCTATTGCTATATTACCCTATTGCTATATTACCCTATTGCTATATTGTCCTATTGCTATATTGTCATTTGCTATATTGTCCTATTGCTATATTGTCCTATTGCTATATTGTCCTATTGCTATATTGTCATGTTGTCCTACTGTCATGTCCTATTGTCGTTGCTGTGTTACCTCTTTGCTATATTACCCCCCGTTGCTATACTACCCCGTTATTGTATATTACCCCGTTGCAGTATTACCCCGTTATTGTTTTACCCCGTTGCTGTATTACCCCGTTGCTGTATTACCCCGTTATTGTATTACCCCGTTATTGTATTACCCCGTTATTGTATTACCCCGTTATTGTTTTACCCCGTTATTGTTTTACCCCGTTATTGTTTTACCCCGTTAACGACGTTGGGTTATATATTTTATATTATCCCATTGCTATATCCCATTATTATATTATCCCATTACTATATTATCCCGTTGCTATATTATCCCATTGCTATATTATCCCGTTGCTATATTATCCCATTGCTATATCCCATTACTATATTATCCCATTGCAATATTATCCCATTGCTATATTATCCCATTGCTATATTATCCCATTGCTATATTATCCCATTGATATATTATCCCATTTCTATATTATCCCATTGCTATATTATCCCCCATTACTATATTATCCCATTGCTATATTATCTCGTTGCTGCAGTTATACTTCTCTATTGTCATACTTCCGTATTGCTATATTTCCCTATTGCTATATTACTCTATTGCTATATTATCCTATTGCTATATTACCCTATTGCTAAATTATTCTATTGCTATATTACCCTATTGTTTTATTACCCTATTATTATATTACCCTATTATTATATTACCCTATTGTAATAGTACCCTATTGTTCTATTACCCTATTGCTATATTACTCTATTGCTATATTATCCTATTGTTATATCCTATTGATATATTACCCTATTGTTATATTGTCCTATTTTTATATTACCCTATTGTTATATTACCTATTGTTATATTACCCTATTGCTATATTGCCCTATTGCTATATTATTGCTATATTTCACTATTGCTATTTTACCATATTGCTATATTACCCTATTGCTATATTACCCTATTGCTATATTACCCTATTGCTATATTGTCCTATTGCTATATTGTCATTTGCTATATTGTCCTATTGCTATATTGTCCTATTGCTATATTGTCCTATTGCTATATTGTCATGTTGTCCTACTGTCATGTCCTATTGTCGTTGCTGTGTTACCTCTTTGCTATATTACCCCCCGTTGCTATACTACCCCGTTATTGTATATTACCCCGTTGCAGTATTACCCCGTTATTGTTTTACCCCGTTGCTGTATTACCCCGTTGCTGTATTACCCCGTTATTGTATTACCCCGTTATTGTATTACCCCGTTATTGTATTACCCCGTTATTGTTTTACCCCGTTATTGTTTTACCCCGTTATTGTTTTACCCCGTTAACGACGTTGGGTTATATTTTATATTATCCCATTGCTATATCCCATTATTATATTATCCCATTACTATATTATCCCGTTGCTATATTATCCCATTGCTATATTATCCCGTTGCTATATTATCCCATTGCTATATCCCATTACTATATTATCCCATTGCAATATTATCCCATTGCTATATTATCCCATTGCTATATTATCCCATTGCTATATTATCCCATTGATATATTATCCCATTTCTATATTATCCCATTGCTATATTATCCCCCATTACTATATTATCCCATTGCTATATTATCTCGTTGCTGCAGTTATACTTCTCTATTGTCATACTTCCGTATTGCTATATTTCCCTATTGCTATATTACTCTATTGCTATATTATCCTATTGCTATATTACCCTATTGCTAAATTATTCTATTGCTATATTACCCTATTGTTTTATTACCCTATTATTATATTACCCTATTATTATATTACCCTATTGTAATAGTACCCTATTGTTCTATTACCCTATTGCTATATTACTCTATTGCTATATTATCCTATTGTTATATCCTATTGATATATTACCCTATTGTTATATTGTCCTATTTTTATATTACCCTATTGTTATATTACCTATTGTTATATTACCCTATTGCTATATTGCCCTGTTGCTATATTATTGCTATATTTCACTATTGCTATTTTACCATATTGCTATATTACCCTATTGCTATATTGTCCTTTGCTATATTGTCCTATTGCTATATTGTCCTATTGCTATATTGTCATGTTGTCCTACTGTCATGTCCTATTGTCGTTGCTGTGTTACCTCTTTGCTATATTATCCCCCGTTGCTATACTACCCCGTTATTGTATATTACCCCGTTGCAGTATTACCCCGTTATTGTTTTACCCCGTTGCTGTATTACCCCGTTGCTGTATTACCCCGTTATTGTATTACCCCGTTATTGTATTACCCCGTTATTGTATTACCCCGTTATTGTTTTACCCCGTTATTGTTTTACCCCGTTATTGTATTACTCCGTTGCTGTATTACCCCGTTGCTGTATTACCCCGTTGCTGTATTACCCCGTTGCTGTATTACTCCGTTGCTATATTACCCCGTTGCTGTATTACCCCGTTGCTATATTACCCCGTTGCTATATTACCTCGTTGCTATATTACCCCGTTATTGTATTACTCCGTTGCTGTATTACCCCGTTGCTGTATTACCCCGTTGCTGTATTACCCCGTTGCTATATTACCCCGTTGCAGTATTACCCCGTTATTGTATATTACCCCGTTGCTATATTACTCCGTTGCTATATTACCCCGTTGCTATATTACCCCGTTATTGTATTACCCCGTTGCTATATTACCCCGTTGCTATATTATTACCGTTGCTATATTACCCCGTTGCTATATTACCCCGTTATTGTATTACTCCGTTGCTATATTACCCCGTTGCTATATTACCCCCTTTAATATTCAGTTTTTTCACTGAAAACTCACATTTTGTTGTTTTTCCAGGAGGAGACCTGTTTAAGTTTGATAATTTCTTGTTTGGAGAGAATACGTAGTTTAGATCCACCAAACGACGAAGACGATAAAGAAGAGAGAGAAGTTTCAATGTACAGCCACTTGTGGCCAACATCAATACCATCGTAGGTCTTAAACTGGGTGTTTTTGTTTTAATTTCAACATCTGCAGGTCAACGCTGCCATCATGCGACTAATGTTAGGTTTGTACTTATTTCTCTTTCTTTCTTACTAGCTCTGGTAATATTAACTTCACTCAGATTGGACTCACTCTTCTCGAAGCTATCGACCATAGCGTTACCGCGCATCCATTTAACTCTACATTTCTCAAAATTCAAGGAGATACTTTTTATGGTACATTACATTTTACGTTCTAGAAATACAGTAAAAATCAGCTTATTAAAATATGTTTACGTTTTTCAGAGTTCCCATTGTTGTGTATTTCATTAACTCTTTCCCGACAGGCTGAAAAACATCCAAAATTGAACCACCTCTTTGTTCTATTGATATCTCTTGAAATAACCATAACTGTTGCGAAAGCTATACATTTTCTGAAAGCCCAATAAACCGGCTTTAACTTGTGCTTTTTAAATTTCCCGAACAAAACACATTATGTTAATATAAATTAGCATTAATTATCATAAATCAGGTTGAAAAATTTACATTTTTCTAGAAAAGGCCATCTTGCACGCCCGCGTAGCATCTTGAAAACTCAAAATGCCACCAATCGCAGAGTTGTGTATGAAATCAAATCAAACTTGGCGTGTGCGTGGCTCTCATGTTCCTGGCGCTTGTCGAATTTCAATTTTTAATCTTGCGTTACCGTGTGCCGTGTTTTTCGATTGACGACTTTGCGGGTCTTCTAAGACCCGTTTTTGACTGGGCCGGTCAGGAAAGAGTTAAGATATACTGCGTGATTAGATGTGTGAAGTTGATCGTATCTAATAATTTTTTTTATTAATCCATCTTAAATTAAAAAATACAATGGGTTTGCAATCAGATGTCGAAATTAAAAATATACATCAAATATACATGATAAAAATATAATTTAATTAACTTATTTAAGGCCGCTTCCTCATTGTCCTAGCTAGGTAAAAAGCTGTTTGTGTCGTTCAGTACCTGATAATGGTAGATACTTGGATATTCTATTTCTATGCCGAAGATTATATTTATGATTGTTATGCCTTGTAACTTGTTGATGTAGCCCGTTACTTGAGTCCCTAATAATAGTGTTAAGTTACAAATAAGACAATGGCCATATTTCTTCTGACCTCCAAAGTAGGCAGATAATCAGGAGGAAGGCTAATTATTCTAATACTCCTTCTTTGTACGCGCTCTAATTCTTCCTTAATGTACTGTGGTAAACCACCCCACACCGACGAGCAATACTCGAACAAGGGTCTAATTTTGGTTAGGTATGTCGCCTCAATTCCCTTAAGCAGTATAATCTTTTGGATGCTTTACAAGATACCCTTTCGATGTGTTCGTTCCATTTAAGATTATTTTGAAACCAGACACCCAGAAGCTTGAACGAGTCAACTCTTTCAATGATATCATCTCCAGTTGTAAAGGTGGAGGTTCTGATGTTTCCCTAAAGTTTATCCACATATCTTTAGTCTTTTTGGTGTTCAGTGTCATTTTATTATCGACAGCCCATCGTTTAGCTGCGTCCAAGGCTTCCTGCATGGTACTAGGTTGTTGTAGTCTTGAGAAAGACTATTGTTGGTGACTAACGTCCACAACAATAGTCTTTTTCAAGACTACAACAACCTGGACGATCAACTTCACACATCTAATGATACTCCTAGGTTCAAACCATTTACTATATATTGCGTGATCCTGATAATTTTCTTTTAAACACATTCCAATCTTTTTCCTAGAAAATGAGAATCATTTAAATGCTCTGAAATGTTATTTACAATCTGGAGCTGCCGCGTCCGATCTCTTCACGCTTCCTGTTCCGAAGTCGGTTTGGAGTAACGATGTTAGTAATGTGTTAACGATGTTAATAACGATGTTAGTAATATATATATATATATATATGTATTATATATATATATATATTAGTATATATATGTATTATATATATGTATATGTATATATATGTATATGTATGTATATATATATGTATATGTATATGCATTATATATATATATATGTATTATATATATATATATATTAGTATATATATATTAGTATATATATGTACTCATGTCCATATCTAGATTGTACCAAGCTACACTGATGAGCTGTGGAACAGCGAAACACGTGTCTGTAGATATTGTACTATATATATATATATATATATATATATATATATATATATATATATATATATATATATATATATATATATATATATATATATATATATATATATATATATATATATATATATATATATATAGTATATAGTATATAGTATATATATAGTATATATGGTAATGTATAAATTGCTGTAGTGAATGTGGGAGCTTGGTGCAAACAGACGATCGCAAGCTCAAATCCTCATGCAGCTAATGAGTCTCTTAGTCCCGGACAGGGGTCGAACCTGTAACCTTCTATAACTAAGTAAAAAATGTAAAATCATAAGTGAAATAATCATCATCATCATCCCGTTTGTCCCCTCAAGGGGGTCGGGTCGTCTCGACAGCGCTCTCCACTGTCTTGTATCAGCAACTCTATTCAGATCAACGACTTTACCATCATCTCGAACACAGTCCATCCATCCATCGCTTTCTCGGTCGCCCTCTCTTCCTTGTTCCCATCTCCCTGCGCTCCGCTGACCATCTAACAAACTCGTCCTCTTCTTTTCTCTTCACGTGTCCGTACCACCTCATTCTGCTTTCTCTTATCTTCTCTCTCAGTTCCGTCACCTTCACTTCCTGCCTGATGTCTTCATTTCTCATTCGCTCCCGTCTTGTCACTCCTCTAATCGCTCGAATACATCTCATCTCCGCTACTTCCAGCTTCTTCACATGTTCTTCCTTCACCGCCCAAGTCTCTGCACCATATAAAACCACCGGTCTAAGCATGGTCTTGTACACCTGTGCCTTCAGTCTCATTGACATCCGTCTGTCATAGATTACTCCACTCATATTCCTCCATGCGTTTCCTATCCCCTGCAGTCTTTCTTGCACTTCTCTGTCTGGACCCCCACTCTCATGTAGCCAACTTCCTAGGTATCTGAAGGCTGTTGTTTGCTTCAGTTGCTGACCGTCCACTGTAATCCGCAGCTGTGGTACTGGCTGATCTCGAGAGACCTCCAATACCCCCGTTTTCATCTTGCTCATACCATGTGTTTCCAGTTGGTTGTGCCACATTTCTATTGTTTGCTGTAATTCTTCTGCTGTGTTGGTTCCCCACAGGCGCGGATTTAGAAGTTAGTCGCATAAATTAGATTTAGAATTTGCAATTCAAAATACCTGTGAATAACAATCCTATTGGATAGGTTTTTGTTCTGAATTATTCTTAAGAAAAGCATAACCAATAGGGTTGTTCATGAAGTGTCTAATTTATGCGACTAACTTCTAAATCCGCGCCTGGTTCCCCAGTACGATATCGTCGGCGTAGATAAGCGTAGATAACCTGCTGTCGTCGTTCCATTGGGTACTGTTTGCTGATATAACCCAACAGCATGATGAACAACAATGGTCTCAGAGCTGAACCCTGATGTAAACCTACTTTCATTTCAAATGTCTTGGTTTTGCCAAAACAGGTTCCTGTACAGAGCCATTACCATTGCTATCAGATCTTCCGGAACGTGGTACTGCCGTAGTATTGGTGGGATCATTCCTCTATTTATCTTATCATATGCCTTCTCTAGATCCAGAAAGACCCAGCAGCTCTCTTGTTCATCATCTGTTTCACAATGAATAACGCATCTGTCATCCCTTTCCATTTCTGAAGCCAAACTGCTCTTCTCCCAGCAACGGCTCCACAATCTCTCTTATCCTACTGTCTAATATTCTTTCAAAGCACTTCATCATCTGTGATAGTAACTTGATCCCTCTATAGTTGCCACACTTATTGATGTTTCCTTTATTCTTAAAGATGGGTACCAAAATGGATTCTTACCAGTCATCAGGGATTCGCTTATCTCTCCATATTGCATCTAAATAAAATAAAACAAAATGTTCATCAAGCTACGTTGCGATGTGGCTGCGATGATGACTATTGACATTTATATTTATATATTTTTAAGCTTTATCACAAAATCATATCATGCTTCACGGCATTCAATGCTCACACACAGGTAATCTTTCCGGAATTATGTTAAAAACTGTTTTAAATAATGTTTATATGTAGGTTATTTGGGTTGTTCTGCATTTATCTCTCGGTTTTCTCTTGTTATTTAGGCTGCTGTTATGTGTCAGTTTCTTGAACCATTGGATTATGCTTTAGCCTATAGTTCCATTAACCAACCTGCGAGGTAAGCTTCTGTTTTCTACCTCCTCTCAGGGCAGTTCATTTTAACCTTTCTTTGGCATATTATCAATTAACAACTTTTTATTTTCCTTTGATTCTCTTCTTCATTCTTTTCTTTTTCCTTCCTTTCTTTGTCCTTTTTTCTTTCTTTCTTCCTCCTTTCCTTCCTTTTCTTTATTCCTCCATTGCTTTCCTTCCTTTTCTTTCTTCCTTCATTCCTTCCTTTTTCTTTCTCCATTCCCTTCTTTCTCCATTCCTTCCTTTCTCCATTCCTTCCTTTTCTTCCTTTCCTTCCTTTCCTTCCTTTCGTTTCCTTTTTATTATCCTCCATTTGTTTCCCTTATCTTTCTTTCTTCCTTCATTCGTTTTCTTCCTTTTTACTTCCTCCATTCGTTTTCTTTCTTTTCTTCCTTTCTCCATTCCTTTTCTTCCTTCCTCTATTCCTTTCATTCCTTTTCTTTATTCCTCCTTTCCTTCCTTTTCGTTCTTCCTCCATTCGTTCTTTTTCTTTCTCCCTCAATTCCTTCCTTTTCCTTCTTCCTCCTTCCTCCATTCCTTCCTTTTCCTTCATTGCTTTCCTTCTTTTTCTTTCTTTCACCATTGCTTGCTTGGTTCCTTCGTTGCTTGCTTGATTTTCTCCCTCCCTTCCTTCTTTCCTTCCTCCCTTCCCTTCCTTTCCCTTCTTCCCTTCCTTTACTTCCTCTTCTTCTTTCTTCATTACTTCCTTCCTTTTCTTTCCTCAAGCGATGATGCCGCAGAATGTTATTACGACTGTATTTGGGACGTTACCTTACTGGAATATGTTGTCTGTATCCTTTTATATTGTTCACGCGTACTTGGAAAGCATCAAATATTTACTATACCGAATCATGTCTGAGTGTAATGAGTATTTGACTATCAACCTTAGATTGTCTTGAAAAGGTTTAGTGTCCCCAATTCAAGAACTCATCTTGCCTCTCGTTTTCAATCTTGACAGCTTGACTGAACTTAACCAGTAAATAAGATATTCATAATAAACGTGGTGAACACGACAAGAAACGAATAGCGGTGAGTACATGTATAACCAGGTAACAAACTTAAATATATCTGAACTGCTTATATATAAACACATTTACCAAAAATCTAACAATGGCGTAATAGACAACTTACTCTCTTGTATACCAAATGACTTTTTTTCTCCCACTATAGCTTCAAGCACTTGGCAAGCCAGAAATCAACTGCTGTAATCCAACGGACATTCTTCAGAATGCTAAACGCGTCCGAAACACTCGCTTTCTTCAGATATTAGCCAAACAATATTTGTAGCCAGTGCATGATTGCATTCCTAACTAACATAATTGTAATAAAAAGAGTTTCGCTCCACAGAAAAGACGTAATTTCACGCATTCCCGATTCTCTTCGTATGTTGCGTGTCCTATAACGTCAAAAAATATTATTGTTTTATTTGGAAGAACTTTTAAAATGATAAAATAACTTCTTTTGAAGATTTTTGCTTCTGCGCTTTGTTTTTGAAATATTTCAGTTTGTTTGATATGCAAATGTCTGGAATTTCGTCACACGTGCATAATGACTTACCGGAAAGTTCATGTGTATCACTTTCATTCTCAAACGAAATCTTTAAAATCAAGAAGTTTGGTGTTGTGGGAGAAACACGCGCACGTGTTATTCACACTGTAGTGTTTTCATTTCATGAAGGCAAAGATATACAACATTCTCTGATAAGTCATTATGCAAATTCCATACATTTGCGTATCAATTAACAATGAGATCTGGCGCCAATTTATACTATCTGATATCATTTGACGAGCATCAAATCATTGTATTTTGCATTTTTTATCTCCAGAAACAGCAGCAACTTTCATTTTCCTGCGTTTGCAAATCGAAACGTGTCATGGGGAAATATAATACTTAACAGTCGTGAATACACTACAACACCTTATCATATTTATCGTTTTTATCTTTTACTTTGATTTATACTGGCTTTAACGCTAAACTACCAAAAAATAATGAATTTTCGTTACTCTGGATTACAAAAATAATGGACAAATTGACGCGGGGAAACTAAAGTCTAATTTGGAATGGTCTTAACATTTCGGACAAACAAAAACGTTATAGAAATCATAAAATATTTTGGCATTCAACCATTCACTTTATGTAGAATCTATATTAGGAATATTGTATTTAACTTGGGGTTAGTTCAAGAGTTTCTGTGATTTAAGAGTTTCTTTAAAGAGTTTGCGGACCTTGGGGATCTTTTGGAAGGTTAAAGGGGCGGGAGGTTACAAATGAAGTTGAAGACGGGGGGGTTAGGTGTTGTGTTGGAATTGGAATCCTACAATTTATAACTGTTGAGTCAGTGTTGACATGTGTGGATTATAACTGTTGTGGAATTATCCAATTATAAGGTAATCTAAGAGCATTTGATATGTGCCGATTATTGGTTATCTACTACTGAGAGTAACCTGGATTTTAATAAACTGTCATGCAAACCTGTCAACTTCTCAAACGTGTATTTAATAATCTGGAGGTTTTCAAAATGAAAAGCAAAAAGACTGGCCCGCCTGCAATTCTCTGAAAGCTAAAGTCTAATTTGGAGTGGCTCATCAGTTTCCCTCCAAAATTAAAAGATTAAAAACAGATTTTATACTTAACGAAGACGATGATGACCTGGAGTATTTACCATTTCATGTAAACCTTGAGATAGTCAAACTACGAGACCTCGATACACTTCCGCGAACTCGATACACTTCCGCGAACTGTGTTTCATGTCGGATGCATGTTTTAATAATATCAACCTTCGTTTTTGTACTTTCAGTTTCGCTTTCCCAACTAATAATATGGTGACGAATCTTTTGCTGTGGTTTGTGGTCCTCAATTTTCAATCGACTGTGTTTGCCTCAGTCAGCTGTATTGGAGAGAATGGACATCCAGTTGATTGGTGAGTTGTCAATAGTCTATATTGACTATTTTGTGATATTACGCATAATATTACTGTGATTAATAATTGTCAAATGTTTTATAATCAAATATGCTACAGACTGTATCATGTTTGTAACAAGCAACATTTTCTCTCTGTATTTATGCATCCTATCAATGTTAAGCTGCAGGGAGGGGAGGCCGGGCATACCCAGGGGATTTGATTCAAAATTTAAATTTTTTATCAAATATCCCACCCTGGGAACTTATTCGAGACTCAAATGAGATCAAATCCCCTCTTATTAAAACTTCGTTCTCTTGTTCACGCTCTTCTGACTCCGCCATGTTGCCTTCTGAGCTGGTCAAATTGCCCCACCACGGGAATCAATCATGTGCCAAATCCCCTGGGTATCAGCAAGGCGTTTGATATGGTCAGCCAGGCCCATCCACTGCTCAAGTCCAAACTGGTGAAAATGGGCATTCGTGGTAATGCTTTAGCATGGTTTGTTAACTACCTCGACAACAGAACTCAGTCAGTGTGCGCAAACGGAACATTGTCTGATAGTTTGGACATAACCTTGGGTGTTCCACAAGGATCAGTACTTGGTCCATTATTATTTATAATTTTTATAAATGATCTGCTGAGTATTGTCCAACATTGTAAGGTTGTGATTTACGCTGATGATACTGCATTATTTTTTGCTGGTAATGATGTTTGTGCCATTAAATCTTCTCTCCAAGATGATTTAAACCATCTAAATAGATGGTTTAATGAAAATGAACTGGTGGTAAATTGTAAGAAAACAAAGGCAATGCTTTTTGGTAGTAGACAAAGGCTCTCTAGATGTTTAAATCCTACACTGTCATTTGCTGGAACTATATTGGAAAATACAAATATCATGAAATACCTTGGACTATCTTTTGACTCTGAAATGAACTGGCATTGTCATATCGATACTGTTGCTGCAAAAATTTCAAGCAGGCTAAATCTGCTCAACAGAATAAGAAAATACCTTAGTGAAGATACCTGTAGACAGTTGCATGGATCGTTGGTCCAGCCATTATATGAATACTGTGACATAATTTGGACTAATTATGCTAACAAAACCAATCTCGAAAGACTCCATAAACTTCAAAAGAGAGGTGCTCGCATCATAATTATTACGTAAAAGAATTGGTGATGAACGTACAGAAGCTCTATTTAAAAGACTTGCTTGGGTCAACCTTACCGCCAGATGGAATTATCATAAGTGTTTGACTGTATTTAAATGTTTAAATGGATTTTGTCCTTCTTATCTTTCTAATTTATTTTGTTTAAATTCAGATGTTCATAGTTATAACACACGTTCTTGAAATAACATTCATATGTCTAAAGTTTCTTCTAACTCAGGCCTTCGTTCCTTTTCTGCTGCTAAGTTATACAATAGTCTTAATGTAATTACTAAAAACTCTTTATCAGTAAGTGCTTTCAATATCAATTATTGGTCCAGTTTTTAAGTTTTTCTAATTGTTTTTCTGATGTAATTTGTGACTAGTTTTATATTTAATTTCTCTACACAGCTCCAATGTAAATAAGATTTACCTTTTTGGATTCTGTGTTTATTATTATTATTATTATGCCCAGCCCCCCCTCCCGCTTAACATTGATATGTGCATTATAACTTCTATACCTTACTGTTATTCGCAACCCATTCAGGTATTTATCTTACTATTCCCATAGGTTTATTATTTATAAACTTCCAAGACAAAGTCATTCAACACATCCCTATGTGGTCAATGGTGTAGGCTACATTTACATGGACAGCAGTTCCTACCAATTCAACATGCCTGATAAACCTATAAGTGATAACGGGAGTGCAGTTGGTTATACTCTGCAGCAGATTTATATCAGTTACAAACGATCTGGTGATGTCGCTTTTCTCATGTATAATGACAAAGATGCAGGAGGTAACGTAATTAACAACTGGTGCAATTACTTCTACTTGTAGTTAAGCCCTTAAATACATATAAAAGATATATATATATATATATTATATATATATATATATAAAACATCGAGCATCATGCCTGGTTGATATTTGAATATAAAGACAGGTAAACTTCTTCAGGCAAAATATTAAAAAGTTATATTTCCAAACGTTTCGCCGGTGAAGGCTTCTTCAGTTTTTAATACTTTAATTGCCTGAAGAAGTTTACCTGTCTTTATATTCATATATATATATATATAAGTAACATATATATATATATATACATGTTATATATGTTATATATATTATATAAGTAGTGTTGGATATATAAATTTTAAGACCAAACCGGTGTCACAGGAAATTTGCCCCCCCCCCCAGGAAATTTGCCCCCCTTCCTAGGAATTTTGCCCCCCTAGGGGAAATTTGCCCCTTTCTCAATTTTGTTTTAAAATCAAAACTTCTCAAGAACATTTTTATTAAATTTAATATTTTACAAAAAAAATACTTAAATATATTCTTGTGACCACTTTTTAACAATGAACCACTCACACGTGCAAAAGAAAAATATGAACAAAAGGGTCTAGAATTTAAATTCATTGGTCTCTTCCACAGATCTCTAAAATAGGACTGGATCGGACCTTCCTATTGTGTGATGTTTTAACTTTATCTTATAATCGCTTTTTAATTCTCTGGGCCTGTGCTTCCTATTCATGACATAGCTACCCTCCCATCTGTTTATACTATTACCAGAAAAGAGTTCTTAAAATAACGATTTTGTCGTGGTGACAAAATTAAATATTGCTTTGGAAAATGCATTCATGGAGGTGAATAGCAATTTGGGATAGTTCTTAAAAGAAGTGTTCAAAAAAGTGTTCAGAGTTACAGTAAGAAAAAAAGTGGAGAAAAACATTTAAACTAAAAAAGAATGATAATGCATTTCAGCGGATAATTTATCAACAAAACTTAAACAGAGCGGGTATCTATACGATAAATGTTGAACACGTCACCCCCATTAATGAAGTGACGCTATATTTAACAACATACTAAAAACAAAACCCATGCACATTGGGAGAAAGATATTTTACAATCGTTGAGTCACAACAGTGACTATTGGCTCGCTTCGACATTGCCGTTTTGCCTGCTGACGAGTGGAAAATAAGTTTTATTTCGAATGACATATAAGACATAGTTGCGAAAAATGCAACTTAGAGGCCTGGACCGGCTGGAATTGAACCCGCAACCCTGCAATGCTAGTGCAGTGCATTGACCACTGAGCTACGGAAGCCGTTGCCGAGAGCCTAGTCACGAGTTCTGTATATATAGTGGTGGTAATGGGACAAGATTAACCTATACTGTATATATTATATATCTGTTTTTCATCACCTTTTTTGAAAAAATAGAGGTGGGTTGGACAATTTACAGCTGAGGTATAATAATATTATCTAAAATATTCTGTTTATCAGTGTATTGCATATCTTGTGTACAGTGATGCATGGTATTGACATTTCTTACATTCTTCCATATCCTATAGAATACTCTATACAGTACAGTAGGTTAGCCAGTGAATAACATTACTGTATTCTATTGGATATTGCATAGAATATGCCATAGAATATGCGAAAGAATAAGTCCCAATTTCTCATTGAACATAGATTACATTCCATAGAATATTCCATAGAATCAGGGTTCTGCCCCATGGTGGGTGGCACCGGGTGGAGGCACTCAGCAGTGCCACCCGGTACTCAGGCCAAAGCAGATACTTCTGTCGAAAATGAAGAAATTTTCTATATTTGACTCGTTTTTATTATCTTTGGTGAAATTTAGTACCACAATGTCAATGCCCACAATACAGTAGTAGCTTGGGAGATAGGCGCTAATTTGGGAAGGTGCTAAGTCAAGAATACTAAGTTGCTGTTGTGGCAACATCATACTTTCTTTATTTATGCATGTGCATGATTCAGATATGGGGACATCAAAACATCCACTGATGTGACTGTACGAATCAAATCTCCTAACTGGGTAGCCGAAAATGTGATATTGTTCAACCAAATCTTCATAGATTTGATGGCTGATTGTCCCGCAAAACAACAAAAGATTTAGAAACACAGTGACATTGTTTTTTGCAAAGTAGAATCCAGTGATTTATCATGAAATACATGTAGTGTTCTTTAAACATGTTTTTCATTTCAGCCACTGTATTGTGTTCTCGTTTTTATTCACATGATTTCTCAGAATTTGAAAAATTGCATTTCCATTGGGGGGGGGGGGGGGGGGGGGGGTGCATACCTGGTCCCCAGACCTGATGCAGGTCCCTGTAGAATATGCTATAGAATAAGCACCAATTTCTCATTGAATATTCTATAGGATATTCTTACAGTAGATGCTGTTACCATATTTCTTGAACTATTTATGGGTTTTTTTATTCAGGAGGTGAACATCTTTCTAAAGCACATAGCAAAGGTGTTATTGGTTTTGATTCCACATCTGGTTTTTGGTTAGTACACAGTGTACCCGAGTTTCCTCCATTTGCTAAAGATGGCTATAGTTATCCCAAATCAGGAGAAAAATTTGGTCAATCATTTCTGTGTGTGACATTCAAAATGGCAATGTTCAATGAAATTGGCTTACAGTTGCTATACAATGGTCCAGATATTTATGATCATGCTCTTCCTGAAGCATATGCAAGTGATGTACCAAACATATTAAAGGCAATTGATGGTGAGTAAGTTATATATGCACAAGGATATATATATATATATATGATGTGCGCATGACCGCTGTTTGTACCACAAGCGGTTGTCACCGGCAATCGTTTGTGTATAATTAGATCTCGTGCCCATATCTAGATCGTACCAAGCTACACTGAAAAGCAGCGAAAACACGTGTCTGTATATTGTACTATATATATATATATATATATATATATATATATATATATATATATATATATATATATATATATATATATATATATATATATATATATATATATATATATATATATATATATATATATATATATATATATATATATATATATATATATATATATATATATACGTGTAGGTTTTGGTCTACGAAATGCAAAGAGTGCTCAACAACATATAGTTAGAGCAAATAATAGATTTTCGCTTACCTCAAAACTGGTCTGCTACATCTTGTTTCATCTGCCTGAAGATTCTTTTTACAGATGAAACAAGTTGTAGCAGACCAGTTTTGAGGTAAGCGAAAATATATATATATATATATATCTGATGATCGCGTAAAGCATGAAACACCGTGTTATGACATATGTGTAATTTTAGTTAGACAACCTGTTAATAAATAAATTCAGCTCTACAACTCTGTATTGAGCACTCAAACTACATGTTGAAAGGATTTATGGTGAAGGAAAATTTCGAGTGTTGGAATACATACATTCTAAGACCAAACCGGGACCAGTTGCAAAAATGCAACTTCAAGGCCTTCGGGCTGGAATTGAACCTGCGACCCTGCGATGCTAGTGCAGTGCTCTGACCACTGAGCTACGGAAGCCGTTGCCGTGAGCCTAGTCACGAGTTCTGTATATATGGTGGTGGTAATGCCGGGATAAAATTCTGTGTATATTATAGGTAATATTTGTATTATTATTTATTATTTATTATTAATATTGGTAATATTTCTCCACTCAGATAAACTTTGAGGGTATAAAACTTTTCAGTAATCAAGACCACCACTGGAGCTATGCAATGAACCACAATGAAGTTCAGATGTGCATTACAAACATTTTACATGCAATTTCTCATGATTTAGACTATCTAGCCACCTTAAAGTGTTTTTCCTCAAATTCTGGAATTTGAAGGCCAATATTACATGAAGTTCCTTGAAGGCCAATATTAGTTCTTCAATATTAGTTCTTGAACTGTTCATGAACACAAATGTTCATGAACTTATGGTTCATGAACTATCACTTTCATGAATTCGGCCATTTAATGTTCATAATAATAATAATAAAGACGTATTAGGAGCATTATACAATAGTCTCAATGCTCTTACAACAATATATATATTCTTAAGTTACTTTTAAAAACTAATTACAGTTTCATTATAAGATAAAGCCTACTACATATATTAACACTATGAACAATAACTATTAATTTAAAAAAAGAAAAGTCTTAACTGCAGACTTAAAACTACTTAACATTTCAAAGCTTCTAAGAAAAGATCCGTTGCCGATACGTAACAAGGCCACTAGGTTCTCCTCAGTGTGACGAACCCCGCGAAGAACCAAACAAACAAAAACATGAACGGGCATGAACTGTTCATGTAATTATCATGCATGTTGATGAACAAAATTCATGAACTATTCATGAACAATTCATCAAATGTTCGCCGGTTCTCCTCAGTGTGACGAACCCCGCGAAGAACCAAACAAACAAAAACATGAACGTTCATGAACGGGCATGAACTGTTCATGTACTTATCATGCATGTTGATGAACAAAATTCATGAACTATTCATGAACAATTCATCAAATGTTCGCCGGTTCTCCTCAGTGTGACGAACCCCGCGAAGAACCAAACAAACAAAAATATGAACGTTCATGAACGGGCATGAACTGTTCATGTACTTATCATGCATGTTGATGAACAAAATTCATGAACTATTCATGAACAATTCATCAAATGTTCGCCGGGGACAAGGTGCTATTTTTGTGATATCAAAAATATTTAACCTATATGCATGAAATTTTCATTGTGAGTTCATACAGGTATTATCTTTGCAATGACGAATTGATTTGTTGTTAGACTACTCTAAAAAATATCTAGGACCTTTGGAAGAGATATAATTGGACACTTTTCTCCCTCATTTTTCGGAAAGCCTAAAATATATTTCATTGACATATCTGTAAAATAATTCGTCATTGCACAGCTCTGGTATTGCATGTACCACATAACATTGCAGACCCTTAGCGCTTACATGTTTGGAGAAATACTACAGTTTCGTTCCTTTAAAAATGTTGTGTTCGCGGAAAAGGGTGTGACTGCTAAGCAATTAAAGATGTGGACCCAAATCTTTTTCTTTGTAAATGCTATTAGACCATGTTAACTACTTATGTAAAAAATATGACTATATAAAATTTGATGATAAATCGTGCTCTCAAAATGACTCCATTTTGACTGTCGAGCCACCTTAACACCTTCGCTGGCGTCTTGTTCTCTTTAGAACGGCAATTTTTGTCATAATTTTTCTGTTGCTTATTAGGAATGTTCATAAGTTCAAAGCCTTACTCGCACATAATTTCTGGAATGTCTTCATTCGGGGGTGTCGAATACACCAGCTTTGCAAAAAGTAAATACTTTGAGGCTGATTTGTACCATGACCTGGTAGCATTATATTACAACACTAGTCTGTTAGCTGAAACATGGCAAAATGGTGAAGGAAAACTCCCCTCCAACTGCACTGTACCGACAGTAGAAAATGTTCAAGACTTGAAATTCATGGATGTTGTATTCAAGGGGACAGAGGATCATTCGAAATGGACAATTTCCAAATATAAAGAACTGGGATTGGTGTGTATAGGAGATATTAACCGAATGGTGAGTTCATGGGGGAAATCACGGGGATTGGAGTACGTAGGGGGTTTAGCTTAAAGGACATTGGCAACAAAAATTAAGTTTGTCTAATATGAAAGAACTCGTAAAATGATAGAATAACACCTTTTACAACTTTGCCGTATTTTACTTCGTTTTTGAAATATTTCAGTTTGTTTGATATGTAAATGAGATGGTCTCTGACGTCAGGTGTTGGGTAGAGAATTTTCACTCATTAAAAAATGTCTTATATCTCAGTGATTGCTAAGTTTACAACGTTCATTATCATGAGGAGTTATTATACGCACATTTTCAAATAAATTTGTGCAACAAACTTGAAGATGGAACTAATATTTTAATGAGTGAAAATTCTCTACCCAATCTCATTTACATATCAAACAAACTGAAAAATTATCAAAAATACGGAAAAGTTGTAAAAGGTGTTACTCTATCATTTTACGAGTTCTTTCATATTAGACAAACTTACTTTTTGTTGCCAATGTCCTTTAAAAAACCGTTAGGGTTAGAACCGGGGCAATAGGGTTGGTTGTGGCTAGATGGTACTCTTGCAGATGAGGTGACCGTGAGGTACTAGGTCTGAGTCGTCTTCTGGACGATCCTTTTATTAGTATGAAGGTTGGTATTAGAAAACCATGAGGCGGGGGTTAGAAAACCATTAGGCGGGGGTTAGGGTTAGGATCTAAGTTGTTTTGGGTTAGCCGTTCCATCGTGTATTTCATCATACAGGCATGTCCGATCGTAACAATCTCTCATTTCGTCCAACCTCTCGCGGATACTAAAAAAGATCGTCCAGAAGACGACTCATACCTAGTACCTCACAGTCACCTCAACTGCGAGTGTACCATCTAGCCACGACCCTATAGAATTGGGATCTAACAGGGACTGCGCAGCGGGGGGGGGGGGGGGGGGGGGGGGGGGTGGGGCGGGGGGGGGGGGGGGGGGGGGGGGGGGGGGGGGGGGGGGTGGGGGGGGGGGGGGGGGGGGGGGGGGTGGGGGGGGGGGGGGGTGGGGGGGGGGGGGGGGGGGGGGGGGGGGGGGGGGTGGGGGGGGGGGGGGGGGGGGGGATGGGGGGGGGGGGGGGGGGGGGGGGGGGGGGGAGGTGGGGGGGTGGGGGGGGGTGGGGGGTGGGGGGGTGGGGCGGGGGGGGGGGGGGGGGGGGGGGGAGGGGGGGTAGTCCTGGGTAGCTGGGAGGGGCTTTGGCCCCCCCCTCCCCCCCACCTTTTTGCTCAGTTAAAAAATATTAAAAATATAGAGATCTTTAAATTAAAAAGTGAAATAATCTGACTTTCATACTTCATGACAGCTAGCCTTTAATAGGTTTAGTTATTTTTAACAGTCATCCACAGCCTACATATGCACGCAGTGTTTATTGCATTGTTATTTAGAATCTGTTTAGAAAACCGATTATTGTGTTTCGCTTTAGAATTGTTTACGTTGGGCTGTCGATTTACGCTATTGAACCACGCCGTAGAATTGTGATCGCTGTGCATATACATTTGACGTTATAGTTATTAAATTCAAAGGTTTGCTTAATATTAAATTCAATGATGAGATGAACTAAAAATCAGTTCTCCTTTTAGCCCCCACATAAAAACTCGCTGCGTTGTTTTGGGGTTAGCAGTTCTATGATGTATGTATAGGTTATTGAACCGATGGTCAATTACATGTAGTTGTTTATAAACCGAGGGCGCAATAACTTTCTTATTAGCAAAGGAGGTTTGCTCTTGGGATATTAATTTGAGGTAAGTAATTGTCAAGAGTGCTGTATATAGGTTATAGCAGCGATTTTCGGGATATGCCTGATATATATCCCGCGGTAGATCAAAGAAAACCGACTTTGTCGGCTAATAAGTCATCGTACAGGCATGTCCGATGAGAATGTACTGGTTATTGTTATTTTTGTACTTATTCTTGCAGTAAGGCTAATTACACACCATGCTTTTTAGCATTGTTTCGCTTTAATTTTTAATTTCGCTTCATTAATTTTTAATTCTATTAATTTTAATTAATTTCATTTTAATTAATTTCATTTTAATTTAAATTTAATATTATTTTAATTTTAAGTAATTTCAATTAATTTTAATTAATTGTTTTAATTAATTTTTAATTTAATTAATTTTTAATTTAACTTTAATTTTTAATTATCATTCATTAGCCTTTCTAATTAGCATTCATTACAGAGTGTTGGAGCTGCCGTTGCTATAAACTCAGCTGTCTCAATCCTTTTTGGTATGTTTCTAATTAATTAATCTTACAGATCGCTCAATTTAAAAGAGGCGGTGGAACATTGTGTGTGACAAATGGAGATATATGGGAAATATTCAATAAAGCAATTACAAAAATTGAAAGATGTCCGTAACCATGTAAAAGTTTGATAGTAATGGTGGAAAAAGAGTATGTAAGGCAAAATGTCATCAGTAGAAATGTGGTAGCTGCGCAGCAATTTTCCGTTTCGTAAACGGTCGGCGTTAACGCGTCACACCCTGTCCTTCTGAAACACGATATGATCGCACACGCGTATGAAAATTTCTCGCCACGCAAACCGCATTTTCATTACTGATTTTCATACACCAACAATGGCGGTTAGTGTTTAGTTTTAAGGTTATTTGTTAGTGTTCTTCGAAGCTTTTTGAAAGTAAAAGTTTATTCAGCACTCGTGTAAGTATACGGAATAGCTTTAAGCATACATTCTTGTTCATTGTGCTATTAAATTAAACTATACTTCTGATTCTCGATCGTGTGTTGAATTCATACGTCTTCAATCTCCCGGTAATATAAATCGTGCGAAAATATTTATAACATATGAGTTTAAGGCATAACCATTCTTTCTTTATTTATTAAATACACGCGATAGGTTTTCGTGTATTCGTTGGTCTATTTATAAATATTTTCGCACGATTTATATTACCGTTGCCGGGAGATTGAAGACGTATGAATCCAACACACGATCGAGTAACAGAAGTATAGTTTAATTTAATACCACAGACAACAAGAATGTATGCTTAAATTTAAGCTATTCCGTACTTACACGAGTGCTGAATAAACTTTTACTTTCAAAAAGCTTCGAAGAACACTAAACACTAACCTTAAAACTAATTAACCTGGTTTAGTACGGAATAGATCTAAGCATACATTCTTGTTGTTTGCGGCATTAAAATATATTTCTGATTCTCGATCGTGTGTTGAATTCACACGTCTTCAATCTCCCGGTAATATAAATCGTGCGAAAATATTTATAACATTAATTCAACTGTTCAAGACATAACCATTCTTTCTTTATTGATTTTAAATTAAATACAATCGATAGGTTTCCGTGTATTCGTTGCCGTTGATCTATTTAGATATAGATAAATATAGAGTAATTCTACACCATTGACACTGTTGTTACTATTTTTATCGTGCAAGACAGGTCGGAGCAATTCCTGCATTTAGCCGCATGTTCCGTTCATATTAACCGCCATTGTCGGTGTATGAAAATCAGTGATAAAAATTGCGGTTGGCGTGGCGTGAAATTTTCATACGCGTGTGCGATCATATTGTGTTTCAGAAGGACAGGATGTGACGCGTTAACGCCAGTGAAATGGTGGCATCGACCGTAACTGGTGGCAACGACCGTTTACGAAACGGAAAATTGCAGCTGCGCATAGGAAAAAACTGTAAAATAACATTAATGATTTTGTATGGGTTTTGCTGATTTACCATTGTTAAAAAAACACATTAATTGGAATTAGTATCTTATGTAATTACCATTCATGTGATTTTAACTTTCATTAATGGGATTATAATAAAATAATAATAAAATAATAATAAAACGTGTTGTGCTGCGTAGGCATGAGTGTAGAAATACAAATCAAATATCTAAAAGGTTGGTGTACTGCTGAAATAGCGTGTAAGTTGTCTAACGTTTCGAGCGAAGGCCCTTCGTCAGAGAGTGAAACGTAAAGTGAAATAATAACAGAGTCAGACTTTTATAGAATAAATAATAGCGTATTAGCGTAAGACAAAAATGAAACAATAACAAATAATAATGAGATGTAGAAATAGGAAAGTCATTTGCTATTTTTACCACAATCACTAATCAGCAGAACCTGGTTCTTCTAATACAGATGAACCAGCAGAACCTGGTTCTTTTGGTTCAGATGAACCAGCAGAACCTGGTTCTTCTGGTTTAGAAGAACCAGCAGAACCTGGTTCTTGTGGTTCACATGAACCAGCAGAACCTGGTTCTTGTGGTTCACATGAACCAGCAGAACGTGGTTCACATGAACGAAATTACCAGCAATAATCCAAGAAGGTGGTGCAGTTTACCAATCTAAACAATGGAACACCATGTACAAACAGAATACCACAAAGAAGCTTTGAAATCTGAAAGCTTAAAAAAGTTGCCTGCTGAAAAGGTTTATCAGCAAACACCAATAGGATCTCTTATTTCAACTGCTAATGAAGAATTAGTGAACAAAATGGGTAAACTGGAGCTTCATGTGTATAATGACGCTTACATTATCTGCATACAGTAATAAAACGTGTTGTGCTGCGTAGGCATGAGTGTAGAAATACAAATCAAATATCTAAAAAGGTTGGTGTACTACTGAAATAGCGTGTAAGTAGTCTAACGTTTCGAGCGAAGGCCCTTCGTCAGAGAGTGAAACGTAAAGTGAAATAATAACTGAGTAAGACTTTTATAGAATAAATAATAGCGTAAGACAAAAATAAGCCACTCAGGTGCAAGAAACAATAACAAATAATAATGAGATGTAGAAATAGGAAAGTCATTTGCTATTTTTACCACAATCACTGATCAGCAGAACCTGGTTCTTCTAATACAGATGAACCAGCAGAACCTGGTTCTTTTGGTTCAGATGAACCAGCAGAACCTGTATCTTCTGGTTCACATGAACCAGTAGAACATGGTTCTTCTGGTTCACATGAACCAGCAGAACCAGGTTCTGATGAACCAGCAGAACCAGGTTCTGGTTCACATGAACCAGCAGAACCAGGTTCTGGTTCAGATGAACCAGCAGAACCAGGTTCTTCTGGTTCACATGAACCAGCAGAACCAAGTTCTGGTTCACATGAACCAGCAGAACATGCTTCGTCAGAACCTGGTTCTTCTGGTTCACATGAACCAGCAGAACGTGGATCTTCTGGTTCACATGAACCAGCAGAACCATGTTCTGGTTCACATGAACCAGCAGAACCAGGTTCTGGTTCAGATGAACCAGCAGAACCAGGCTCTGGTTCAGATGAGCCAGCAGAACCTGGTTCTTCTTGTTCAGATGAACCAGCAGAACCAGGTTCTCGTTCACATGAACCAGAAGAACCAGGTTCTGGTTCAGATGAACCAGCAGAACCAGGTTCTGGTTCACATGAACCAGAAGAACCAGGTTCTGGTTCACATGAACCAGCAGAACCAGGTTCTCGTTCACATGAACCAGAAGAACCAGGTTCTGGTTCAGATGAACCAGCAGAACCAGGTTCTGGTTCACATGAACCTGCAGAACCAGGTTCTCGTTCACATGAACCAGAAGAACCAGGTTCTCGTTCACATGAACCAGCAGAACCAGGTTCTGGTTCACATGAACCTGCAGAACCAGGTTCTCGTTCACATGAACCAGAAGAACCAGGTTCTGGTTCAGATGAACCAGCAGAACCAGGTTCTGGTTCACATGAACCAGCAGAACCAGGTTCTGGTTCACATGAACCAGCAGAACCAGGTTCTGGTTCAGATGAACCAGCAGAACCAGGCTCTGGTTCAGATGAGCCAGCAGAACCTGGTTCTTCTTGTTCAGATGAACCAGCAGAACCAGGTTCTGGTTCACATGAACCTGCAGAACCAGGTTCTCGTTCACATGAACCAGAAGAACCAGGTTCTGGTTCAGATGAACCAGCAGAACCAGGTTCTCGTTCACATGAACCAGAAGAACCAGGTTCTGGTTCAGATGAACCAGCAGAACCAGGTTCTGGTTCACATGAACCTGCAGAACCAGGTTCTCGTTCACATGAACCAGAAGAACCAGGTTCTCGTTCACATGAACCAGCAGAACCAGGTTCTGGTTCACATGAACCTGCAGAACCAGGTTCTCGTTCACATGAACCAGAAGAACCAGGTTCTGGTTCAGATGAACCAGCAGAACCAGGTTCTGGTTCACATGAACCAGCAGAACCAGGTTCTGGTTCACATGAACCAGCAGAACCAGGTTCTGGTTCAGATGAACCAGCAGAACCAGGCTCTGGTTCAGATGAGCCAGCAGAACCTGGTTCTTCTTGTTCAGATGAACCAGCAGAACCAGGTTCTCGTTCACATGAACCAGAAGAACCAGGTTCTGGTTCAGATGAACCAGCAGAACCAGGTTCTGGTTCACATGAACCTGCAGAACCAGGTTCTCGTTCACATGAACCAGAAGAACCAGGTTCTGGTTCAGATGAACCAGCAGAACCAGGTTCTCGTTCACATGAACCAGAAGAACCAGGTTCTGGTTCAGATGAACCAGCAGAACCAGGTTCTGGTTCACATGAACCTGCAGAACCAGGTTCTCGTTCACATGAACCAGAAGAACCAGGTTCTCGTTCACATGAACCAGCAGAACCAGGTTCTGGTTCACATGAACCTGCAGAACCAGGTTCTCGTTCACATGAACCAGAAGAACCAGGTTCTGGTTCAGATGAACCAGCAGAACCAGGTTCTGGTTCACATGAACCAGCAGAACCAGGTTCTGGTTCACATGAACCAGCAGAACCAGGTTCTGGTTCAGATGAACCAGCAGAACCAGGCTCTGGTTCAGATGAGCCAGCAGAACCTGGTTCTTCTTGTTCAGATGAACCAGCAGAACCAGGTTCTCGTTCACATGAACCAGAAGAACCAGGTTCTGGTTCAGATGAACCAGCAGAACCAGGTTCTGGTTCACATGAACCTGCAGAACCAGGTTCTCGTTCACATGAACCAGAAGAACCAGGTTCTGGTTCAGATGAACCAGCAGAACCAGGTTCTGGTTCACATGAACCAGCAGAACCAGGTTCTGGTTCACATGAACCAGCAGAACCAGGTTCTGGTTCACATGAACCAGAAGAACCAGGTTCTGGTTCACATGAACCAGAAGAACCAGGTTCTGGTTCACATGAACCAGCAGAACCAGGTTCTCGTTCACATGAACCAGAAGAACCAGGTTCTGGTTCAGATGAACCAGCAGAACCAGGTTCTGGTTCACATGAACCTGCAGAACCAGGTTCTCGTTCACATGAACCAGAAGAACCAGGTTCTGGTTCAGATGAACCAGCAGAACCAGGTTCTGGTTCACATGAACCAGAAGAACCAGGTTCTGGTTCACATGAACCAGAAGAACCAGGTTCTGGTTCACATGAACCAGCAGAACCAGGCTCTGGTTCAGATGAACCAGCAGAACCTGGTTCTTCTTGTTCAGATGAACCAGCAGAACCAGGTTCTGGTTCACATGAACCAGAAGAACCAGGTTCTGGTTCACATGAACCAGAAGAACCAGGTTCTGGTTCACATGAACCAGCAGAACCAGGTTCTGGTTCAGATGAACCAGCAGAACCAGGTTCTCGTTCACATGAACCTGCAGAACCAGGTTCTGGTTCAGATGAACCAGCAGAACCAGGTTCTGGTTCACATGAACCAGCAGAACCAGGTTCTGGTTCACATGAACCTGCAGAACCAGGTTCTGGTTCACATGAACCTGCAGAACCAGGTTCTGGTTCAGATGAACCAGCAGAACCAGGCTCTGGTTCAGATTAACCAGCAGAACCTGGTTCTTCGGTTCACATGAACCAGCAGAACCAGGTTCTGGTTCACATGAACCTGCAGAACCAGGTTCTGGTTCAGATGAACCAGCAGAACCAGGTTCTGGTTCACATGAACCAGCAGAACCAGGTTCTGGTTCACATGAACCTGCAGAACCAGGTTCTGGTTCAGATGAACCAGCAGAACCAGGTTCTGGTTCACATGAACCAGAAGAACCAGGTTCTGGTTCACATGAACCAGAAGAACCAGGTTCTGGTTCACATGAACCAGCAGAACCAGGTTCTGGTTCAGATGAACCAGCAGAACCAGGCTCTGGTTCAGATGAACCAGCAGAACCAGGTTCTGGTTCACATGAACCAGCAGAACCAGGCTCTGGTTCACATGAACCAGAAGAACCAGGTTCTGGTTCAGATGAACCAGCAGAACCAGGTTCTGGTTCACATGAACCAGCAGAACCAGGTTCTGGTTCAGATGAACCAGCAGAACCAGGTTCTCGTTCACATGAACCAGCAGAACCAGGTTCTGGTTCACATGAACCAGCAGAACCAGGTTCTAGTTCACATGAACCAGCAGAACCAGGTTCTGGTTCACATGAACCAGCAGAACCAGGTTCTGGTTCACATGAACCAGCAGAACCAGGTTCTGGTTCACATGAACCAGCAGAACCAGGTTCTGGTTCAGATGAACCAGCAGAACCAGGTTCTGGTTCACATGAACCAGAAGAACCAGGTTCTGGTTCACATGAACCAGAAGAACCAGGTTCTGGTGTTCACAATGAACCAGCAGAACCAGGTTCTGGTTCAGATGAACCAGCACCAGCAGAAACCAGGCTCTGGTTCAGATGAACCAGCAGAACCAGGTTCTGGTTCACATGAACCAGCAGAACCAGGGCTCTGGTTCACATGAACCAGAAGAACAGGTTGGTTGTGAACCAGCAGAACCAGGTTCTGGTTCACATGAACCAGCAGAACAGTTGGTTCAGATGAACCAGCAGAACCAGGTTCACGTTCACATGAACAAGCAGAACCAGTGGCAAATAGAACGGATGTTCGAATGGACAAAGGTGGTTGATGAACCAGCAGATATTTGTCGAACGAGAGTCTGGACAGAAAGCAAGGTGTGTTCAGATGAACGAGTGTCTAACGGATCGAACGATGGAATCGATCGAATCGAAAGCGAATCCAGTCGAGAAAGGTATTATCGGGTGGATGCAATGATGTAATTGTCGAAATGTCGGTTGTGCATAGTGTTAATAATTAACATTAGCGAGTGACTAATGGATCGAATAGAACGGATTCAATGGATCGAATGGACAAAGGTGGTTACCGTTGGACAAATATTTGTCGAACGAGAGTCGGACATACAAGGGTGTGGTTAGAAACATTAACGAGTGTCTAACGGATCGAATGGATGGAATCGATCGAATCGATCGAATCGACAAAGGTGTTATCCGTTGGACAAATATGTGTCGAACGACAGTCGGACATGCAACGGTGTGTTAGAAACATTAGCGAGTGTCTAATGGATCGAATCGATCGAATCGACAAAGGTGGTTACCGTTGGACAAATATTTGTCGAACGAGAGTCGGACATGCAAGGGTGTGCATGTTGTTAGAAACATTAGCGAGTGTCTAATGGATCGAATCGATCGAATCGATCGAATCGACAAAGGTGGTTTCCGTTGGACAAACATTTGTCGAACGAGAGTCGGACATGCAAGGGTGTGTTAGAAACATTAGCGAGTGTCTAATGGATCGAATCAATCGAATCGATCGAATGGACAAAGGTGCTTACCGTTGGACAAATATTTGTCCAACGAGAGTCGAACATGCAAGGGTGTGTTGGAAACATTAGCGAGTGTCTAATGGATCTAATCGATAGAATCGACAAAGGTGGTTACCGTTGGACAAATATTTGTCGAACGAGAGTCGGACATGCAAGGGTGTGTTAGAAACATTAGCGAGTGTCTAATGGATCGAATCGATCGAATCGACAAAGGTGGTTACCGTTGGACAAATATTTGTCCAACGAGAGTCGAACATGCAAGGGTGTGTTGGAAACATTAGCGAGTGTCTAATGGATCGAATGGATCTAATCGATAGAATCGACAAAGGTGGTTACCGTTGGACAAATATTTGTCGAAAGAGAGTCGGACATGCAAGGGTGTGTTAGAAACATTAGCGAGTGTCTAATGGATCGAATCGATCGAATCGACAAAGGTGGTTACCGTTGGACAAATATTTGTCCAACGAGAGTCGAACATGCAAGGGTGTGGAAACATTAGCGAGTGTCTAATGGATCGAATGGATCTATCGATAGAATCGACAAAGGTGGTTACCAGTTGGACAAATATTTGTCGAAAGAGAGTCGGACATGCAAGGGTGTGTTAGAAACATTAGCGAGTGTCTAATGGATCGAATCGATCGAATCGACAAAGGTGGTTACCGTTGGACAAATATTTGTCCAACGAGATTATGTCGCTGCAATGTGTAATAATGTAATGGCTAGTATTTCAATCAATGAAGTCAACCATTGGGAAAGCATAGTGACCTGTCAACATTGGGGAGATGACAGTGGTGAACTGTCAGTTGCTATGTCATCACAAAAGGATGTGAAAACATTGGGATTGCGCGTTTATTGGCGACTTATTTAGAGCCTTATTTTCTCCGCTATAAATGGTGCTGTTCATATAAGGACTATATAATGACTTGCTATAGAGGTATCACTGTGCGCACACTATGGTTTATTACTCCCTGTACCAGTAGTATACATTGTATTTCTTCGTTATGATATTCGGCATTTTTCGCTTTAGGGGCTACAAACGTCGCAATCCGAGTATGTCGGCACAATCGTGACATTTAATTCAGTGGTATTGATTAATTGATATAATTGTGTCGATAATATAAGCGGAGACAAGAATGCAAGCGTAGAATAACAAAAATATATAACCGCAATGCCTGTGAGTGCCTGGCAATATTTCCCCATTTATTAGATGAGACGTTTCTGCGTCGTATAAAATGAATCGATCCGCATTTTGTATCGCCTGATGAGTGAATATGGTGTCATCAGGTAATTTGTGGTAAAGTTTATTATCTGGCAATTCGGCTCCCGTTGAAGAGTTACAATTTTCCAAAACATGTGGACTAACGTTACTGTTCGATTGAAATGTCGTACCTAAGAGTTATTTGATATTTTTTTATATTTATCTTTAAATTACGATGCCATAACCTTAGTACAGTCAATGCGGGGTGTTTTTGAGAACGACGCAACATATACATTGTGAACACGTCATGGTATTGTATGGAAAGCGGCTCCCGTTTTAAGAAGAGTACTTTCTAAAACATCTTCCGTTGACAACGACGCAACATATATATTGTGAACACTTGACACTTGTGTTTGTGAAGGATATTCAGGAAGCGCACAATAGCATGCCTTTGAATGTCAAAATAATTTAAAAGTGCAGATATCTGTGGCAAAGTTTATAATTATCTGGCACTAGTGGCAAAGCGGCCCCCGTTCAGTTGAAGAGTTACAACTTTCTAAAACATCTTTCGTGAGTGGACTAACCTTAAAGCATAGTTAACGCGGGGTATTTTTGAGAACGACGCAACATATACATTGTGAGCACTTGTGTTTGTGAAAGATATTCAGGAAGCGCACAATAGCATGCCATTGAATGTCAAAATAATTTAAAAGTGCAGATATCTGTGGCAAAGTTTATTATGTGGCAAGTGGCAAAGCGGCCCCCGTTCAGTTGAAGAGTTACAACTTTCTAAAACATATTTCCAACATATACATTGTGAACACTTGACAGTTGTGTGTTTGCGAAGGATATTCAGGAAGCGCACAATAGCATGCCATTGAATGTCAAAATCAGTTTAAAAGTGCAGATATCTGTGGCAAAGTTTATTATCTGACAAGTGGCAAAGTTTATTATCTGGCAAGTGGCAAAGCTGCCCCCGTTCAGTTGAAGAGTTACAACTTTCTAAAACATCTTTCGTGAGTGGACTAACCTTAGTACAGTCAATGCGGGGTATTTTTGAAAACGACGCAACATATACATTGTGAGCACTTGACACATGTAGTGCGCCGTGTGCATATATAGTTATGAAGGATTTTGTTGGCAAGCGCAATGCACAATAGCATGGTATTTTAGGCAAAAATAGTTCAAAAATGCAAATATTTGACAATATGTGCGCCGTTTAGTATTCCAAATCATCTAAACGTTTCGAGAAAAATTGTGTGTAGAAAGTGACAGTTAATAACGAATTAAAATGTCATGCTGTTGCGTGGCAGTTTCCTTTCTCAGCCATCTGACAAATATTTGTCGAACCGAAAAACGTTTGTCTATTGGATCCATCGGATCCATTCGATGCATAGGACAATTGATGTATTTCTGTCCAATTGATAAGACGTTTGTCGAATGGATGATCGATCCGATAAGACGTTTGTCGAATGGATCGATCCGTACGATCGGAAACATGTTTTGTCGATTGGACTCCAATCGTTGATATTGGACATGTATGAGATGAACCAGCAGAACCAGGTTCTGGTTCACATGAACCAGAAGAACCATGTTCTGGTTCAGATGAACCAGCAGAACCTGGTTCTTCTTGTTCATATGAACCAGCAGAACCAGGTTCTGGTTCACATGAACCAGAAGAACCAGGTTCTGGTTCAGATGAACCAGCAGAACCAGGCTCTAGTTCAGATGAACCAGCAGAACCAGGTTCTGGTTCACATGAACCAGCAGAACCAGGCTCTAGTTCAGATGAACCAGCAGAACCAGGTTCACATGAACCAGCAGAACCAGGTTCTGATGAACCAGCAGAACCAGGCTCTGGTTCACATGAACCAGCAGAACCAGGCTCTGGTTCACATGAACCAGAAGAACCAGGTTCTGGTTCACATGAACCAGCAGAACCAGGCTCTGGTTCACATGAACCAGAAGAACCAGGCTCTAGTTCACATGAACCAGCAGAACCAGGTTCTGGTTCAGATGAACCAGCAGAACCAGGCTCTAGTTCACATGAACCAGCAGAACCAGGTTCTAGTTCAGATGAACCAGCAGAACCAGGCTCTGGTTCACATGAACCAGCAGAACCAGGCTCTAGTTCAGATGAACCAGCAGAACCAGGCTCTAGTTCACATGAACCAGCAGAACCAGGTTCTAGTTCAGATGAACCAGCAGAACCAGGCTCTGGTTCACATGAACCAGCAGAACCAGGCTCTAGTTCAGATGAACCAGCAGAACCAGGCTCTGGTTCACATGAACCAGCAGAACCAGGTTCACATGAACCAGCAGAACCAGGCTCTAGTTCAGATGAACCAGCAGAACCAGGCTCTAGTTCAGATGAACCAGATGAACCAGCAGAACCAGGCTCTAGTTCAGATGAACCAGCAGAACCAGGCTCTGGTTCACATGAACCAGCAGAACCAGGCTCTAGTTCAGATGAACCAGCAGAACCAGGCTCTGGTTCACATGAACCAGCAGAACCAGGCTCTAGTTCAGATGAACCAGCAGAACCAGGTTCTGGTTCACATGAACCAGCAGAACCTGAACCAGCAGAACCAGGTTCTGGTTCACATGAACCAGCAGAACCAGGTTCTGGTTCACATGAACCAGCAGAACGTGGTTCTTCTGGTTCAGATGAACCAGCAGAACCTGGTTCTGGTTCATGAACCAGCAGAACCTGGTTCTTCTGGTTCACAAATAGAAATACATTCATGGTTTTTCAAAGAAATACATGAATGTAAATAGAAAAACATTCATGGTTTTTCAAAGAAATCCATGACTGTAAATAGAAATACATTCATGGATTTTCAAAAAAAAACAAATGGTATTGTTCAAAATACCATTGATGGGTTTTACCACCATTAATGGTTTCACATGAAAACCCATTAATCATGGGAACAGTTCGGATTTCCCATTACTGGTTTTTTGAATGGGAATTGGGCCAATTGGCCATTTACCATTGAAAGTTGAAACATTCATGGTTTTTCAAAGAAATACATGAATGTAAATAGCAATACATTCATGGATTTTCGGATTTCCCATTTACCATTGAAAAACCCATTAATGTTTTTTACAGTTTTTTCCTGTGTGAGAGCAGTGTGACTAAAGCATGCAGGGAGTTTTAAAGGCAATTGAAAAAAGCAAATAATATTAATAATTAGATGTGTGAAGTTGATCGTCAAGGTTGTTGTAGTCTTGAGAAAGACTGTATAATTTGTTGGTGACTGACGTTTCGACGGCCTCAGCGGCGGTCATCTTCAGTCACCAACAACAGTCTTTCTCAAGACTATAACAACCTGGACGATCAACTTCACACATCTAATGCATGGTACTCCTAGGTTGAAACCATTAACTTTAATATTGATAATATCGAGGAGCTTCAAGTATTATGTTTAGAAATGTTATTATAAAATAACATGTCTACTATGCAAGCGCTGATTGGTCAATACCCGTGTTTGGATCAGGCCATCCCAACACGGGATTTAAAGAAAACAAAACTAGTGTGTTATTGTTGTTTTATAAAAGAAATACCTAATGGTTTTGCGTGTTTGGATGGTGATCTGCTTTTCTCAACTTTCGTAACATCCCAAGTGTTTGGATCAGGCCATCCAAACACACAAACCATTATGTATTACTCGAGAAATAACATTTTCATAGTGTGCTAGAATGAGTTTTTATGCATGTACAAAATCTCATTCAAAAGCAAATTTTTAAACTCGAACCACAAGAAACATGTAAGGTGACTGTTTTACATGGTTCATGTCAAGTTTTAGCTGCAATGAATCACGTTTGGCATGATTATAATATATTTTGTTTGTGGCCGCCATGTTGGATGACAATTAAGTTCGTGTCATCCAACATGGCGGCCACAAACAAAATATATTATAATTTATAATCATGCCAAACGTTACTCATTCCTGTTAAAACTTGACGTGCATGATATCTAGGGTTAGGATTGGTGTTGTGTTGGGTTCTAGAATCCTAACCCTACTGTTTACTGTTGTGGAATTACCAAATATTGGTAATCTAATACTGAGGATAACCTGCTATATATATATATATTTGAATGAGCATATTTATTTTCTAGTCTCAGTTCCGTCACGGTTACATGGTCTCAGAGTGGTCCATGGTCCATCTTGGATTTGCTGATGCTATCTTGAATTATACAATTACGTCACCATTGCGGTCATTTTTATTTGCAGCAACATTTTTATTTGCAGCAAATTTTTTATTTGCAGCAACATTTTTATTTGCAGCAACATTTTATTTGCAGCAACATTTTTATTTGTAGCAACATTTTTATTTGCAGCAATATTTTTATTTGCAGCAACGTTTTTATTTGCAGCAATGTTTTTATTTGCAGCAATGTTTTCATTTTTATAAATTTGTATAACGCACTTTGTAAACGTGTCAATGTTATATCGCTGCAGAATTAATGCGGTTGTATATGCTTGCATACTTAATTGCAGCATTTCCTTTGGGGGGTGACAAACTCTTTTGTGTGCGTTGACCCTTACGGGCCACGGTACTATAAGAAATATTCTGATGGTTGGTCAACGCACGAGTTAAGTATTATCTACCCAGGATAGTCAACTTGCATTTTCCTTAATGGACGCATGCGTCCTTGTCTACAAGTAAAGTGCTGCGTAGGCAGTGTTTTTAATATAATAAAATGAAAAGGTGGTGAACTGCCGAGAATTTTGGAGAACGAAATGCTGACGTTACTCTGAAGGGCTCCGCTCGAAACGTCATACATTCAGGGCGACGAAGGTTTGTTGTATGGCAAGATTTGCAAAGATTGGTTAATAAATGGTGATCAAATTCATTTTCCCTCTCGGAAAACATCATTTTAGACTTACTGCATCATCAGTAAAAATGTGGGATTCAGTAAAATCAATTATTGCTATATTTACTAAAAAGACCGCATCAAGACAAACACAAATATATCTTTGTCATAAAAATTGAGCAAATAGTGGCGATGTTATGGCTGTTTAAAATATTTACTGTATATTAATGTTTTTGATGACGTCATCAGGCAAAAGCGCGGGAATTATCAGAAATAAACATTGCTATATATCATTCGAAAGCTCTCGTCAAAACAAGCTCAAATATATCAAATATAGCAAATAATGAAGACGTTATGGCTGTTTTAAGAGATTTTATTGTCTTCTGATGACGTTATCGATCATGTGACTTCAGACAATTTACAGAAAAGGCGTAAGGGCTTTTAAAAATTGTTTGTTACAACCTATATTTTCGTAATCAGGCGAAAAAACAAAGGTAAGTAAGTAGTAGAAAAAGTAAGTAGTAGATCTTATAAACGTTCAAAATGTAGTTTTCATGTATCAATTTCATCATAACTTATTACCTGTTGTATTTGATAACTATTTCCAATCAATTGCATCAAAACATCAGTACAACACTAGACTAGCTTCAAAACAAACCTACTATAATAAACAGAGTTCGAACAAATTATGGAAAATCCAGCCTACGTTACATAGGAGCATTTGAATGGAATAAACTTGATGAAAACCTTAAAACGTTGCCACTGAAATATCTTTTAAGTGAAAGTTTAAGGTGATTCATCAGTTTTGCATTGTGCACATTTACTGCGCACATCCAATAATCAGTGTTTTTATGGCCATTATGCAACACTTTCAAAAAATTCTGACCATTTCAGGACAATTTAGTGTCAAATCTAACTTTAGGCCCGCTTATGTACTGGTAAGGAAGAGTTATACTATTAGGGACTAAATCAATTTTTTTCCAAATGTTCTAATTTCCTATAGAAGCCTATAGGTTCTCTATAGGATCTTATAGGTTGCCTATAGACATGCCTATAGGCAAGCCTATAGACTTAGGTTTGTAAACTACTTGATAAATATGCCGGTTTAAAGGCCATATAGTTCTTAAGGTTGGTGACCATAATTTTCTCCTTGGTAATTCTTTTCTTCTACCACTTTTATGTGTTATAACAGAAACTTAGAGAAAAATCATTTCTACAACTTACAATATTTTACATTTTTGATGAATGTTTCTTCAAATAACATGTCAAAGAATATGGGAAACGACCTTTCTTTATCATAATAAACCCTGTTAGCTGTTTCTTTTCCCCTAAGATACCATGTTTTCTTGTATAAAATTACTAGTTGCGAAAAATGTTCAAGAAAAAGTTGTGCAATGTGGTTTTTACTGATCACAATGACGTCACCATACTGAGTAAGGGGTGATCTGCGATATGCCATATCTTCTACCCCAACTTTTTTTTTGGTTTTTGCCGAAAGCAGGGGGGCCAAAACCCGAGGAGGCATATATAGAAGTCTAGTGGGTTGTTAATCGAAGGCCGCAAATGGTAATGGGTAATAACCGCAAGTAGCATCGGGAAGGAAAGCGAATATGAACACGTGCAGTGCATATTTTATACAAGCGACGTTTTTTACTGGAAATTTGCATAAAGGTGAGATAAATTTATGAATATCATTCGAAGTAAACAAAGCTTTTAGTTTAACAGTTTGTAGAACGTCTCACTTTAAACAAAGTATCGAAGTTAGGCACTATATTTACAGTATAAAAGTCACTCGAATTTGGTTGTCAGCGCTTGTCAGTTATATTATATTATATTAAACAAGTAAATCATAAACAATACGTAAGTAGATATTACCACGGGTATAATAGATTTGGTAATATGATATATAAATTAAACGGTACACCGTGAATTCACCAAGCGAGCCGAAATATGAAGAGTTAGAGTGTATTGCAATATCATGTTAAAACAGAGAAATTCAAATAACGGAATTCGGGAAAGTTTTCAAAGCATATAATTCAGAAGTCTTGGCTAAAATCTTTCACCGTAGCTTTCAGCCTTACACTCTCATACTCACTACCACAGAAACGAGACAAGCGTGGGACGTTTCAGCAAATTTTCGTTTCGGAAAGAATTACTGCGGAATTACCTTGAGCTCTTTTTCATCGAGTCATATTGATAGCAAATTTAAAATAAGCTGAATTTACATTATCTTATAACTCATTCTTAAATAAACTAAAAAGGTACCTAAAAAAATTTATTATTTGCCTTTATAAAATAACCGGAAGTTTAAAATGAGCGAGTACACGCATCTGATTGCTTACTATAACTCAATAAAGCATAAGCTGACGTGATTCCTCGCGTAGATTTTGTCATTTTTGACGGATTTTAAGTAGTTTAAATCACAAAAAAAGTCAAAGAACACCTGGATACAAAGCTAATCAAGGTACTAACACAACAGAATGTTTTAACTGCAACGTTGAGTGCATTTTCATCGCTAAAATCGCCAACGTGTTTTCAACAAAGGCTTCCTAGCAACGTGCGTTGCTATGTGCTAGCAACGTCTCTTATAACAGGTAAATCTACATTTTTCATGGCTTTATTGTTAATTTAATGGTGTTATTTTATAAAAGAAATAAAAAACTTTGTCTTGTGTGATTATCGAGTTATAATGGCACTCGAGAAGCTAGTAAAACACTTGGCTATTGCCTCGTGTTTTACACGCATCTCTCGTGCCATTATAAGTTATAACTCGATAATCACACGCGACACGTTTTTTATTTCTTAATTATTTGTTCTTTATATGATTCTTTATATGATAGGTATGTATTATTTGTATCATTACTGTTATAACTCTCAACATATTTATATATATACTCGCGCTCGGAGTAGATGTCGACAACTTCCGACTTTGATATATTTCGACCATAGATTTCGACGCCATTGTTTCAAGAATATATTCAAGAAGAATTGTTTACAATTTGGTAAGTATTTTTAATATGAACTACAATAAATTTGCAAGTGTGATCTACAACAGTTTTCGTACGTTGTACAGAGTCATCGACATGACGCTAAAAGATTCTTAAAGCCTCGTTAAAATCAAAATATTCAGCTAAGACAGCCGGCACGAGGCGGGCAACACGTGTTTGACCTCCTCCGAAGAGGTTGTCATATCCTCCGAAGAGGTTGAATTGTCCTCCGAAGAGGTGGAATTGTCCTCTGAAGAGGTTATTTAGTCCTCCGAAGAGGTTGTCATGTCCTCCGAAGAGGTTGGATTGTCCTCCAAAGAGGTTCTCTTGTCCTCCGAAGAGGTTGAATTCTCCTCCGAAGAGGTTGAGAGTCTCTTGTATAAACTGGTATCACCAAATAAGGACCAGAAAAGTTAGAAAACCTCTTCGGAGGACCAGAAAACCTCTTCGGAGTACCAGAAAACCTCTTGTATATATGTTCTAATATGTTATACAACTATCTTATTTATATGTTCAATTCTTCGCACCTATCCCGCCCCTATTTCGCACCTATGTCGTACCTATCTCGCACCTATCTCGCACCTATCTCGCACCTATTTCGCACCTATCTCGCACCTATCTCGCACCTATCTCGCACCTATCTCGCACCTATCTCGCACCTATCTCGCACCTATCTCGCACCTATCTCGCACCTATCTCGCACCTATTTCGCACCTATTTCGCACCTATTTCGCACCTATTTCGCACCTATCTCGCACCTATTTCGCACCTATTTCGCACCTATTTCGCACCTATTTCGCACCTATCTCGCACCTATCTCGCACCTATCTCGCACCTATTTCGCACCTATTTCGCACCTATTTCGCACCTATTTCGCACCTATTTCGCACCTATCTCGCACCTATATCGTACCTATATCGCACCTATCTCGCACCTATTTCGCACCTATTTCGCACCTATCTCGCACCTATCTCGCACCTATCTCGCACCTATCTCGCACCTATATCGCACCTATCTCGCACCTATCTCGCACCTATCTCGCACCTATCTCGCACCTATCTCGCACCTATCTCGCACCTATCTCGCACCTATCTCGCACCTATCTCGCACCTATCTCGCACCTATCTCGCACCTATCTCGCACCTATCTCGCACCTATCTCGCACCTATCTCGCACCTATCTCGCACCTATGTCGCACCTATCTCGCACCTATCTCGCACCTATCTCGCACCTATCTCGCACCTATGTCGCACCTATCTCGCACCTATCTCGCACCTATCTCGCACCTATCTCGCACCTATCTCGCACCTATCTCGCACCTATATCGCACCTATCTCGCACCTATCTCGCACCTATTTCGCACCTATTTCGCACCTATTTCGCACCTATCTCGCACCTATCTCGCACCTATCTCGCACCTATCTGGCACCTATCTCGCACCTATTTCGCACCTATCTCGCACCTATCTCGCACCTATGTCGCACCTATTTCGCACCTATCTCGCACCTATCTCGCACCTATCTCGCACCTATTTCGCACCTATTTCGCACCTATTTCGCACCTATTTCGCACCTATGTCGCACCTATCTCGCACCTATCTCGCACCTATTTCGCACCTATTTCCCACCTATTTCCCACCTATTTCGCACCTATTTCGCACCTATCTCGCACCTATCTCGCACCTATATCGTACCTATATCGCACCTATCTCGCACCTATTTCGCACCTATTTCGCACCTATTTCGCACCTATTTCGCACCTATCTCGCACCTATCTCGCACCTATCTCGTACCTATATCGTACCTATCTCGCACCTATTTCGCACCTATTTCGCACCTATTTCGCACCTATTTCGCACCTATTTCGCACCTATGTCGCACCTATGTCGCACCTATCTCGCACCTATTTCGCACCTATTTCGCACCTATTTCGCACCTATCTCGCACCTATCTCGCACCTATCTCGGACCTATCTCGCACCTATCTCGTCCTATCTCGCACCTATCTCGCACCTATCTCGCACCTATCTCGCACCTATCTCGCACCTATCTCGCACCTATCTCGCACCTATCTCGCACCTATCTCGCACCTATCTCGCACCTATCTCGCACCTATTTCGCACCTATCTCGCACCTATCTCGCACCTATGTCGCACCTATCTCGCACCTATCTCGCACCTATCTCGCACCTATCTCGCACCTATTTCGCACCTATTTCGCACCTATTTCGCACCTATTTCGCACCTATTTCGCACCTATTTCGCACCTATGTCGCACCTATCTCGCACCTATCTCGCACCTATTTCGCACCTATTTCCCACCTATTTCGCACCTATTTCGCACCTATTTCGCACCTATCTCGCACCTATCTCGCACCTATATCGTACCTATATCGCACCTATCTCGCACCTATTTCGCACCTATTTCGCACCTATTTCGCACCTATTTCGCACCTATCTCGCACCTATCTCGCACCTATCTCGTACCTATATCGTACCTATCTCGCACCTATTTCGCACCTATTTCGCACCTATTTCGCACCTATTTCGCACCTATTTCGCACCTATTTCGCACCTATTTCGCACCTATGTCGCACCTATGTCGCACCTATCTCGCACCTATTTCGCACCTATTTCGCACCTATTTCGCACCTATCTCGCACCTATCTCGCACCTATCTCGGTCCTATCTCGCACCTATCTCGCACCTATCTCGCACCTATCTCGCACCTATCTCGCACCTATCTCGCACCTATCTCGCACCTATCTCGCACCTATTTCGCACCTATTTCGCACCTATTTCGCACCTATCTCGCACCTATTTCGCACCTATTTCGCACCTATTTCGCACCTATTTCGCACCTATGTCGCACCTATCTCGCACCTATCTCGCACCTATCTCGCACCTATCTCGCACCTATATCGCACCTATCTCGCACCTATCTCGCACCTATTTCGCACCTATTTCGCACCTATCTCGCACCTATCTCGCACCTATCTCGCACCTATCTCGCACCTATCTCGCACCTATCTGGCACCTATTTCGCACCTATCTCGCACCTATCTCGCACCTATGTCGCACCTATGTCGCACCTATTTCGCACCTATCTCGCACCTATCTCGCACCTATTTCGCACCTATTTCGCACCTATTTCGCACCTATTTCGCACCTATTTCGCACCTATGTCGCACCTATCTCGCACCTATCTCGCACCTATTTCCCACCTATTTCCCACCTATTTCGCACCTATTTCGCACCTATTTCGCACCTATCTCGCACCTATCTCGCACCTATATCGTACCTATATCGCACCTATCTCGCACCTATTTCGCACCTATTTCGCACCTATTTCGCACCTATCTCGCACCTATCTCGCACCTATCTCGTACCTATATCGTACCTATCTCGCACCTATCTCGCACCTATTTCGCACCTATTTCGCACCTATTTCGCACCTATTTCGCACCTATTTCGCACCTATTTCGCACCTATGTCGCACCTATTTCGCACCTATCTCGCACCTATCTCGCACCTATCTCGCACCTATCTCGCACCTATCTCGCACCTATTTCGCACCTATTTCGCACCTATTTCGCACCTATTTCGCACCTATTTCGCACCTATTTCGCACCTATGTCGCACCTATCTCGCACCTATCTCGCACCTATATCGTACCTATATCGCACCTATCTCGCACCTATTTCGCACCTATTTCGCACCTATTTCGCACCTATCTCGCACCTATCTCGCACCTATCTCGTACCTATATCGTACCTATCTCGCACCTATTTCGCACCTATTTCGCACCTATTTCGCACCTATTTCGCACCTATTTCGCACCTATTTCGCACCTATGTCGCACCTATGTCGCACCTATCTCGCACCTATTTCGCACCTATTTCGCACCTATTTCGCACCTATCTCGCACCTATCTCGCACCTATCTCGCACCTATGTCGCACCTATCTCGCACCTATCTCGCACCTATCTCGCACCTATCTCGCACCTATTTCGCACCTATTTCGCACCTATTTCGCACCTATCTCGCACCTATTTCGCACCTATTTCGCACCTATTTCGCACCTATTTCGCACCTATGTCGCACCTATCTCGCACCTATCTCGCACCTATCTCGCACCTATCTCGCACCTATATCGCACCTATCTCGCACCTATCTCGCACCTATTTCGCACCTATTTCGCACCTATTTCGCACCTATCTCGCACCTATCTCGCACCTATCTCGCACCTATCTCGCACCTATCTGGCACCTATTTCGCACCTATCTCGCACCTATCTCGCACCTATGTCGCACCTATGTCGCACCTATTTCGCACCTATCTCGCACCTATCTCGCACCTATTTCGCACCTATTTCGCACCTATTTCGCACCTATTTCGCACCTATTTCGCACCTATCTCGCACCTATCTCGCACCTATTTCCCACCTATTTCCCACCTATTTCGCACCTATTTCGCACCTATTTCGCACCTATCTCGCACCTATCTCGCACCTATATCGTACCTATATCGCACCTATCTCGCACCTATTTCGCACCTATTTCGCACCTATTTCGCACCTATCTCGCACCTATCTCGCACCTATCTCGTACCTATATCGTACCTATCTCGCACCTATTTCGCACCTATTTCGCACCTATTTCGCACCTATTTCGCACCTATTTCGCACCTATTTCGCACCTATTTCGCACCTATGTCGCACCTATTTCGCACCTATCTCGCACCTATCTCGCACCTATCTCGCACCTATCTCGCACCTATCTCGCACCTATTTCGCACCTATTTCGCACCTATTTCGCACCTATTTCGCACCTATTTCGCACCTATTTCGCACCTATTTCGCACCTATCTCGCACCTATCTCGCACCTATATCGTACCTATATCGCACCTATATCGCACCTATTTCGCACCTTTTTCGCACCTATTTCGCACCTATCTCGCACCTATTTCGCACCTATCTCGCACCTATCTCGCACACTATCTCGCACCTATTTCGCACCTATTTCGCACCTATTTCGCACCTATTTCGCACCTATCTCGCACCTATCTCGCACCTATTTCGCACCTATTTCGCACCTATTTCGCACCTATTTCGCACCTATCTCGCACCTATCTCGCACCTATATCGCACCTATCTCGCACCTATTTCGCACCTATTTCGCACCTATTTCGCACCTATCTCGCACCTATCTCGCACCTATTTCGCACCTATTTCGCACCTATCTCGCACCTATCTCGCACCTATCTCGCACCTATTTCGCACCTATCTCGCACCTATTTCGCACCTATTTCGCACCTATCTCGCACCTATCTCGCACCTATCTCGCACCTATCTCGCACCTATTTCGCACCTATCTCGCACCTATCTCGCACCTATTTTGCAGCTATTTTGCACCTATCTCGCACCAAACCGGGACCAGTTGCGAAAAATGCAACTTCAAGGCCTTCCGGCTGGAATTGAACACACGACCCTGCTATACTAGTGCAGTGCTCTGACCACTGAGCTACGGAAGCCGTTGCCGAGAGCGTAGTCACGAGTTCTGTATATATTCTGGGTATATTATAGGTAATATTTGGCATTTCACTCGATCAAACTACATGTTGAAAGGATTTATGGTGAGGGAAAATTTTGAGTGTTGAAATACATACATGTTAAGACCAAACCGGGACAAGTTGCGAAAAATGCAACTTCAATGCCTTCCGGCTGGAATTGAACCTGCGACCCTGCGATGCTAGTACCGTGCTCTGACCACTGAGCTACGTACATGTATCTACTGCCTGATGAATGAATGAATGATAAATGTACAATATATCGTACATCATCACTTGTTAAAATGTATAACAATTATAAACAAATAATTTCCCAACGCAACCAGGTGATAAATCAGACATAGTTTAACGCTACTCTGGCTTTAAAAAGTTTTTTGAACGTAACTTAAAAGTTACTCACTGTCCATGACCCAACGTTTCGACACTCCAGTCTAGTCATGGGGGGATCTAGGAATTTTTATACCTTAGTCAAAATGGAAGTCAAAATAGGTGCGAAATAGGTGCGAGCCATTGCTGAATATATTTGCATTTGGAATACGATTACACCCAGTTGGACCGATGGATACCAGTGTGAAATAGGTCCAAATATTACCTATTATATATAAATGTATCTATTATATTATATATTTCGTACAGGTATCTACATATACCTATTTTTTGTCTGTTGGATTTTAGGCAATTATTTTCCTCAGATCTTGAAAGAATGGACCGAGTGGAGAAAACCGTCGATATTCGACTAGGTTGGCACAAGTAAAATCAATAGCAGATATAAAAACATCAAAAACAGGTTTGTTGCTATGTGATAGTTCATAATCCTCATAACATTCAAATCTATATGTATAAAGACTATTTGTCAAGATATTGATGAAACTAGTATCTGTTTCGAAATATCAAATAGCCCACCTGCTCCCTACTTGAGCTGTAGCTCAGTCGGTAGAGCGTCGGACTAGCAAACCTTCTTTGCCAAGATCCTGCCAAGATCTTGTATTATCTTGCCAAGATCTTGTATTATCTTGCCAAGATCATGCCAAGATCTTGCATTATCATGCCAAGATCTTGTATTATCTTGCCAAGATCTTGTGTTATCTTGCCAAGATCTTGTGTTATCTTGCCAAGATCTTGTATTATCTTGCCAAGATCTTGTATTATCTTGCCAAGATCTTGTATTATCTTGCCAAGATCTTGTATTATCTTGCCAAGATCTTGTATTATCTTGCCAAGATCCTGTATTATCCTGCCAAAATATTGTGTTATATATAAGATTCTTAACAAAATCAATAAACAAACTACACTGTATATCTATATGTAAAAATACTTTATTTAAAAATACTAACTCCCAAATAGTTATATAAAACAGTTACAGTTGACTAATTAGTAATTACTTGAAAATAAAACCTGTATGTTGTGTCATATAATTTATATGTGTTACAGGCTTTATTAGAATGAATATATATATATATATATATATATATATATATATATATATATATATATATATATTTATATATATATATATATATATATAACTACAGACGGTACCGTTTCGGCCTTTTGGGCCTCATCAGTGTAGTGCTGATGAGCAGGATGAAGATGACTGCTATTTACAGTCACCCTTGATGCACACAAAATGTGGGACATCAAGAACCATGCCAGAGCGCTCAACTGCAAGCAGTGAGCGTGCGCACAATGCGTAAGCGACAATGGTTCATCCTGTAGAGCGCTCAATATGACCTTTCGTATCTAACTACAGACGGTACCGTTTCGGCCTTTTGGGCCTCATCAGTGTAGTGCTGATGAGCAGGATGAAGATGACTGCTATTTACAGTCACCCTTGATGCACACAAAATGTGGGACATCAAGAACCATGCCAGAGCGCTCAACTGCAAGCAGTGAGCGTGCGCACAATGCGTAAGCGACAATGGTTCATCCTGTAGAGCGCTCAATATGACCTAAAGGTCATAGAGCGTATCTAACTACAGACGGTACCGTTTCGGCCTTTTGGGCCTCATCAGTGTAGTGCTGATGAGCAGGATGAAGATGACTGCTATTTACAGTCACCCTTGATGCACACAAAATGTGGGACATCAAGAACCATGCCAGAGCGCTCAACTGCAAGCAGTGAGCGTGCGCACAATGCGTAAGCAACAAAGGTTCATCCTGTAGAGCGCTCAATATGACCTAAAGGTCATAGAGCGTATCTAACTACATATCGCTCACCATGAGCGATATGTATCAAAAACCATCATATCAATATATATATATATTATTTATATATATATATATATATATAAATTAATTGACAGTATTGAAAAGAATGACAACCTATATAAAACCCATTCAATACTGGAAGGAAAACAATCATAATACCTAAATAAGTAAAGTGCTACGTAGACAGTGTTTTGTATATATAGCAAAGTGAAAAGGTGGTGAACTGCCAAGATTTTTAGTGACGAAATTCTGACGTTTCAAGCGGAGCCCTTTCATCAGAGTAAGACAAGATGAAATAAAATAAATAGGGCTTATATATATGCCAAAAGGGTGTCACAAGTAGAAAGTAGCCCCTCAGTCTGTTTGCTTATCGACTGTAAAAATAGCAAATGATTTAACTTTTTGCATATTAGTTTGTTTATCTCCCGTGCATTTGATTGGCTACTTTCTACTTGTGACACCCATTTGGCATATACTGTATAATATGCCAAAAGGGTGTCACAAGTAGAAAGTAGCCAATCAAATGCACGGGAGATAAACAAACTAATAATTAATGAGATGGGAAACGTTAGATCATTTGCTATTTTTAACAGTCGATCAGCAAGCAGACTGAGGGGGCGGGAGAAATGACAGGTCCAATATTAAAAGGGATTAGGCGATAATATTAGCATAAGAAACAAAAACTTGAAAAGGAATGAAAGTGCATATGCGAATAATAAAAAATTAATAATAATAAAGGTTCCAAGCAAACTAAAATAACCAAAAACTTGTAGGAAATTAAATAAAAGAAAAACGTTCGTTAAGACCAAGAGGATGTGTGGTGCCAAGTTTAAAAATGAGACGCTTCTCTTGCCGCTTGCGGTTATTGTTGCCACCGGAGATGGGAAGGATGGCACAGACTTTCATGTCTGAAACCAAATGGTTGGAGCTGTTGAAATGGCGGGCTACAGGTTTGTCACCATCATTGATCCTCACGGAACGAAGATGTTCAGCAAACCTGTCTGAAAGACGTCGCCCAGTTTCACCGATGTAGATTTTACCAACATAATTTACGTCCACCAACATAATTTATTGCATTTCATGCGATAAATGCCCTAAAATCTACATCGGTGAAACTGGGCGACGTCTTTCAGACAGGTTTGCTGAACATCTTCGTTCCGTGAGGATCAATGATGGTGACAAACCTGTAGCCCGCCATTTCAACAGCTCCAACCATTTGGTTTCAGACATGAAAGTCTGTGCCATCCTTCCCATCTCCGGTGGCAAACGATAACCGCAAGCGGCAAGAGAAGCGTCTCATTTTTAAACTTGGCACCACACATCCTCTTGGTCTTAACGAACGTTTTTCTTTTATTTAATTTCCTACAAGTTTTTGGTTATTTTAGTTTGCTTGGAACCTTTATTATTATTAATTTTTTATTATTCGCGTATGCACTTTCATTCCTTTTCAAGTTTTTGTTTCTTATGCTAATATTATCGCCTAATCCCCTTTAATATTGGACCTGTCATTTCTCCCGCCCCCTGCAGTCTGCTTGCTGATCGACTGTTAAAAATAGCAAATGATCTAACGTTTCCCATCTCATTAATTATTAGTTTGTTTATCTCCCGTGCATTTGATTGGCTACTTTCTACTTGTGACACCCTTTTGGCATATATATATAAGCCCTATTTATTTCATTTCATCTCGTCTTACTCTGATGAAGGGCTCCGCTCGAAACGTCAGTATCTCGTCACTAAAACCTTGGCAGTTTACCACCTTTTCACTTTGCTATATATATATATATATGCATGGTAACAAATTACATTAAGCATACAGTATAGTGCCCACCACCACTGATGTGGTGCATGCTTATTCCGAGCTGCACTGATGAGCCGTAATACAGCAAAATGTATATATGTGCAGATTGAAGTAATCTTTAAAACATAAGCAACAGTGTTTTATAATTTATCAGATCCATCAGGAAAAGCTTACCGCGGTATATACGACCAGAATTCAACGTCAATCGCCGTTCTATTTCCATCGCAACGGAAATTCAACGTCGAAACAACGTTCACCAATCTCTGATTGTTATTTATACATTTCTATTTTTACTTTGGCCAACATGCATAATACTTTTGAATATAATACACAACGCAGATTATGCGCAAACTTGCGATCGGATAGGCGCGTTAATTTTGTCGTATCGCTGGGAACCAGAATAAACCATATTTTTCCGGTCTTTATATTGCTCATACAACACATGGTTCACTATTGATTCACTACCGAAGATCTACATGTACCCCTTCATGTTAATGTTATTATAAGAACAACCAGAGGTCGAGTGCCGCGAATTTGCCAGAATCTTGTTGTGTGGTATAAATAATTACCATATAAAAAATAGAATACAAAATAAGTTATAATATAGAACAATAGCTTACCACTACAAGTCTTGTTTAGGACAGTTCGACAAGTCATTCTGATCCTGGCTTTCAACTCAACTTCGGCACTACGGCTTGCTTGAGAAGTTCAACCGTCTTTGTAGTTTGAAACCTGAACCTTCTGACCTTCTTCAGTCGTCACTTGACCACATATTTGACTTTCTCACAACTACTCTTCCCTCATTGGCTAGTTTTCTAAAGCTTGTAAATGTATCTTGCAAATATCTTAACGAATTGCATATCATGTTGCAGTTGTTATCCCACCTTGAAAATGCTGCGCGTTGTGTCCCGTGGTATTCTATGCATTATACAATTATACGCATCTTTATTCTTTTTCAATGTTTTATTCATACTTCTTATTCAATTTACACTACATGTCCAACCGCGCGGTAATATTACACACATTATAGCCATAGGCTAAATGCGCTCGTCAATATTCCACGTTTACTTGAGTTTTATATCAAACCAGACTGAGTGTGGTTCTCATTACCTACTCCCAAACCAAAAAACCACAACAAATAAATATCTGTTCACAGGATTTGATGCGCACCAATTTCCAATATGATAGAATCTTGGCAAGATCTTAGCACGATCATGGCAAGATAATGACGTATTGGCAAGATCATATAAAGATTGTGTCAAGATCATGGCAAGATCATGGCAAGATCATATTATAAAGATCTTGTCAAGATCATGGCAAGATCTTGGCAAGATCATGGCAAGATCATATAAAGATCATGTTAAGATCATGGCAAGATCATGGCAAGATCTTGGCAAGACCTTGGCAAGATCATATAAAGATCTTGTCAAGATCTTGGCAAGATCTTGGCAAGATCTTGACAAGATCATGGCAAGATCATGGCAAGATCATATAAAGATCATGGCAAGATCTTGGCAAGATCTTGGCAAGATCTTGGCAAGATCCTGTATGATAGAATCTTGGCAAGATCGTGGCAATATCATGACAAAATATTAGCAAGATCATGGTATATGTTATAAACTCTTGGTAAAACATTGCCAAGGTCATATTATAAAGATCTTGGGAAGAAATATACATAAAATCTTTGCAAGATCTTGGCAAGATCATATTAAAATTATATGTAAAGATCTTGGCAAGATCTTGGCAAGATCATATAGCAAGAATATCATTTTTTGAATCTTGACAAGATCTTGGCAAGATCTTGGCAAGATCTTGGCAAGATCCACATCTTGGCAAGATCTTGCAAGATCTTGTAAGATCTTGCCAAGATGTTGAACCTGGGAATTCAAGTGCCTATCTCACGTTTAGGGATTTTACATATATCCGTAATATTTGGATCTTCCTGAGCAAAATCATAATTTTTGTTGTCAGCCGAAAATTTCATCATCATGGAGTTTTTCGCTGTCAAAGTTACCGGACGTGATGTCACAAAAGGCATTCCAAACCAGTTTTCTTTTGTTACTTGCCACAAAAATGCCTCTTCAGTAACTTTAACAGCAAAAATGTCCATGAAGATGAAATTTTCGGCTGACCAGATATATTAAGATTTTGCTCAGGATATAGACCCAAATGTTACGGATATGTAAAATCCCCAAACCACTCTTAACAATAAAGGCTTTGACATTTTTCTCACTTATTTTGGATATTTCTCTAGGGACCAGTGTTGGCCTTGTGTGTGTCAAATGGAGAGTGGTTATACAGTGGGTCATCAGACAAGTCCATTAAGGTACACTATAGCCAAAACCTGATGTTTGGAAGTTTGGGTCAAATAACAATAAATGTGTGGTTCCGGTTTCCAGACCGACTGTGATTTCTCCACCCGACCCTAAACTTTTGATCCTCAGACATACATAGCCATTTCACTGAAGAAAAAACAAGAAATCCTGACAGCGAAGTTAAGGCTGAAAAGACAAAGCGTCGACCAACACTTCGCTGTTTTTTTATCTGGCAAAGTTCAACATTAATTATTGTCCATTTGCCAGGCAAGTTTGTTTTTGATTTGGCATCCTTTTGGAACGAAATACTGACATTTCGAGCGGAGCCTTTCACCAACAAGGGCTGCTCGTAACGTCAGTATTTCGTTCTTAAATTCAGTCTACCACCTTTTCACCACGACCCCCGGGACAGGGCGGGGAAAATTAATATTGGTGAGTGTTAAAGTTCAACATTTTCCCCGGTCATCGGGGGAAATTGCCTGTTAAAGTCCCGGCCTCTATGGCCGCGTTACTTATTAAAATCTCCATTTTGAATTGAATTGAATGAGTCATTTCCAAATTTATATAGTTCACTTTCTGCAAACAATAGTTTCAGGTCGTGGACGAGGTCGAAAAATTTAACAATTATATAGAGCGTAATTCGAAAATGGCCACGTGTAAATAACTCCAATATTTTGTTCGGTAGCTAGTGCAGTATTTTTCATGACTTTGCTGTCACCACCTTGTTCTCAACAGACTTGAAATGTGCCGTGACTTAATACACAAATTGTGAAGGTTACGAGAGACAAATTATGAAATTACCATCGAGAACGGAGCAAGTGACCCTCATTCCCAGTACTCTGACTGGCCAAGCGTTAAAGTCCCAGCTACAATGCCTCGTGATTTTATAACTCGTTAATTATCCCGTTCACCCAGAGAAATGTAATGTTAATCCACCGCCATTTCCCTGTTAATTCCCCTGCATGTCCTGGGGGTCGGGGTGCCGGGGTTTCAATTGACTAGTGCATAACATAAACTGCTCCCTCGCCACATACCAACGTCTTTGCAATTGGCACCATTCTACTCAATTACTGCAGCTAGTAATTACTGTACCTCATTTGCAACAACGTGGAAAAAACAAGATTTCTAACCAAGACCCATTCCTATGAAAGCCTTCTTGATCAAGCGAAAATTAAATGTCTCATCAACCGAAAATATTTTCAATCACTAGTTTTACTTTTTAAATGTATGAAAGAACATGGACCTCAGTATATTCAACAATTTTTGTATCTGCGCGAAGCGTAGCAGTTAGGTTTGTGTGTTAGCTTATAGCCAATCAGCGATCAGCACGCGTAATCAGATCCTTGAGATGTCTGTTTGGCACATTGCGGGAATGGCCGATTAATTGCTAAGTACATAAGTAGGTTTTTATGAAGGGTATACATGTTTACGTAATATAATAGACACGAATGTTATGTATTTAGACTCGGTAATTCCAAATCTGTTTTCAGAATTGAAAATGGTTAAATATTGACCGAGATAACGTTCAATACGACGAAGCGGCCACTGATTGCTGATTAATTTCTAAGTATATAAGCAGTTTTTTTACGAAGGGTCTTTGTGTAACATAATAGACATGTATGTTATGTATTTGAATTCGGTAATTCCAATTCTGTTTTCGGAATTAAAATCGGTTAAATATTGGCCGAGGTAATCAGGTAACGCTCAAAATTTACGACGAACGGCTTTTTGCAATTTGTGGACCATGGATGGGGAAAATCCCACAGGGGTTTGGGTGAAACTTTAGGGGCGGGTAGAACAAGCGAGCTATATTATATGCATACGCATCCTGTTTTAAAATTATTAGCGCAGATACATGTATGCCTCCTGAGCGTACCCATTTTTTTTGTAATAAAAGCAATTATCTTCTTTTTTATAAGCCACATTCAAGTTTACCTGAAATCGAGCAACAAGATAATACATTCATCACACAACAACCTTTCAATGAAACTGGAATAACTCGAACACTACAGGAAAGAACAGAACTTCCCCTTCGAGTGGGTGAGTAATGCTTAATTTGTTTGGTTTGTGTGTTTTTGTTTTTGTTGTTGTTTTTTTTGTTTTTGTTTTGTTTTTGTTTTGTGTGGATTTGCTGATCACGGGACGGAGAGGTTACCGTTAGGGTTCCGGAAGTCCGGATCCAGTCATTTCCGGAGCCCAGCACGAATCACATCATTAATTAGCCTAATTCATATCGACAGTTGGTTTTCACGGTCTCATCGTCGACTGAACACCGTGCAATATCATTAATGTACTTTTAATTGGGTAATAATGTGGTTTCAAGTGTAATTTGGGATTAATATACATAATGTTTAGCTCTTTAAAAACACAAATATGTACAATTCCAAATTGCACAAGATATCTGACCAATCCTTGATATAAACGAGTCATATTCTTCTTTTATTTTTTTATTATTCGTGAGCGGGCAGAATCCTAAGCATTGATTGGCTGCGTGAGCGGGCGGCTTTTTGCGATATTTTGACCACAGTCACGGAATCCTAAATGCTGACGTTTTTAAAATATTTTTAAAGAGCCAAATTTGGTACTCCAAATATTTTTTGGGAGCCAAATTTGGTACTCCAGAGCTCCACTTTCTTGTAAGAAGACATACCTGATTTAATATTCAAAATGTTATTTTGTTGTTATTTTGTTTTTTAATAAAATACTTTTTGTAAACAACCACATACCCGCACAGTATGGCCCTTGTAAGGCCCATGCTCGAGTATGGCAGTAACTTGTGGTCACCTTAAACCAGTAAACATCGCTCGCGAATTGAAAATGTCCAGTGGCGGGAAACCAAATTTTTTCTGAACTATCCACCGGAATTGTCATACGCCGAAAGATTGGCCAATACAAACCTCATCCCACTAGAGTTTCATAGAGAAATCTCCAACTTGTCATTAATCTTCAAATCTAGAAAGGGTCTGATCTCTACCGACGTTAACAATTATTTAAGCACTTTTGAAACAAAATACAAATCTCGAAATTATGATCCTAATAACTTTAATTTAATTATAAAACATAAACAGGACTACTTCTGAAAATCGTTTGTTATTAGGTCAGCTGAACTGTGGAATACTCTCCCATCTAGTCTCAAATCCTACAATTCTCTCGCTCTATTTAAGTCTAGTCTCAACAAAATTTACTCAATCAAACTACTTGCCTATAGCCCCCCTGGCTATGTCCAATAAGTCCAAAATCGAATTTTATCCACCATTAATGGTCAGGTGTCAATTGGGACGTAAGTCCTATTCCTTTCTCCTGTCACACCTGTCTTATTCGTTGTATTTGTATGTACTTTTTGTATTAGGCCAAGAAAAAAAATACCTGGGTTTCCTATTTCATGCTGAAAAAAATTAGGTAGGGTAGGGTTGTTTTTTTTTTGTTTTTTTTTTTGTTTTTTTCCATTGTTTTACATTGCATGGACGAACAATAGGTTTTACCAAACCACGCTGATCTTGAGGATGCTGCCTGGATAGACAGCCATGTTTACTATCCCAGGATGCAAATTACAGTATGCTGCAACTCGTAACCAAGGCTTTTCAAAATTTCAATAAAAAGATTAGGCTCTGTATTTTACTGGCCAAAATCTAGGTAGGGTCAGGAAACCGGAAACCAAGGTATTTTTTATTTTGGCCTTAATAGTAACTTGTAAAAATATTGTGACAAATTCATTAAACTAAACTAAACTAAACTAAACTAAACTAAACTAAACTAATAGACCTTAGGCATAATGACGTATGAATCTATTAGTGACTATACTACAACCATAATTGCTTTATAATTTATTTAATGTGTTAATGTATACACTGCTATAGTGAATGTGGGAGAGATTGGAGTAGACATTCACTGCAGCAGTGCATACATCAACACATCCAAACATTACCGATATATATAATATAGTGACTGCCGCATAGACAGTACATATATCAATCGAACCAGTACATCGTTGTAACCTTCGCTCTCCATCTGAGTTTCGGTGGCTCAATGGTTAGAGTGTCTCACCGGCAATCAGAAGGTTACAGGTTAGATTCCTGTCCGGGACTCAGAATAATTTTTCTGAGGATACGAGCTTGACGATCGCCCATGTATCGTCAATTTATTTAATCATCACCATCATGAAACTCCTTTCATTACAATTTTATAGTATTTTAATTAATATTTTCATTTGTACATTTATGAGGAAGCAATCATCAGCATCTGACAAGGAAAAACAAAGTGTTTTATTGAAACGAAAACCTCACAATTCTACAGCAAATACAGGAAAAGAAAAACACAAGAGAAAGAAATGACCAACAAAGATCATCATGGGTAAGTTTTTGTAAAAAAATTGCTAAAAAGTAAAACAAGCTAAATTTACGTCTTTTATTAAATATTAGTCACCAAGTCGACGGAATTGTATCCTTCATGCAGCAACATGATGATAACAAATACAATGCATATGCAGCCTAGTTGTTACTGTTTTATTAAAAAATTAGTTTGAGAGCCTTTTAACCTCATCAGAAACTAGAGAAAGATGTAAAAGCTTATATAAGAATGGGTGTATACAAAAATTAACATATTTTAACTTATCCTAAAACAATATGATAACTTAAATTAGATAAAAATATTAAAATGTTCTGGTTTAGTGCCCCTAACCTCAAAATATTTTATTTTCTTATTTGGAAGAACTTTTAAAAGGATAAAGTAACTTCTTTTGAAGATTTTCACTTCTTCGCTTTCTTTTTGAGATATATCAGTTTGTTTGATATGCAAATATCTGGAATTTCGTCACACATGCATAATGAGTTATCAGAGAATGTTATATATGTGATTAACACGTGTGTGCGTTTCTCCCACAGCACCAAACTTCTTGATTGATGCGTAAACTATCAGAATCAAATGTGCGGAACTCGCCAACGGAAACAAAATAAAATGTCTTTAGCTACGAGGGCCATCATACTTTGTGAAGAGAGCTAAATTCGTCAATCGTCATATAACGTGTTCTGCTTTAGTGATGAACTTCTGGCAGCTGTGCTTTAGCCTGGTTGTGCTTGCGAATTTTAACTTTGACTCTTGTCAAGGTAAGGCAACTAGAATTTAACTCGCTATTAAATTTTAAGACTCGTCATGGTTATCAATATCACAATTATCAAATTATTTGTTTGTGAATAAGATTTACCTTCTATTTTAGGTGTATATTGGTGTGAGTTCATCGTTTCTCACAATATGAGCATGCTTGATGCAGATGCACATCCGTGTCCCTCACACAGCTGTGAGATATATTGAACTGCATTTTTATACAAATTTATCAACTGTTATAATGTCAACTTTTTGTGTTCATATTGAACTGTATTTTTATGCAAAATAAATTCTGATTAACTTAGTTTATCAACTGTTATAATGTCAACTTTTTGTGTTCATATTGAACTGCATTTTTATGCAAGAAACAAATTTTGATTAACTTAGTTTATCAGCTGTTATAATGTCAACGTTTTGTGTTCAAATTGAACTGCATTTTTATGCAAGCCTTGTACAGAGAACTATGTTATTATATACAACTATTTTATCTTTATGTTCAACTGCATTTTTATGCAACTTACATCTGTTTAATATTACACATGTTCATGAACTACTATATTGTGAATAGATGTTGAGAACGGTTACAACACAACAAGTGGGGTACTCCGACATGCAGCATGTGCAGGGGGCCCTGGCTGTGCATAATGAATGTCTTACCCCAGATAGATGTCTAACGTATCCCAGAAAATCGTATGTCTAACGTATCCCAGAGTTAGTATGTACACCTATGGTCCAGCAAGCTCATTGTGAACTCCATATATATGTAGAACTCACTGCTCTGGTATTACCTGAACCATAACCGCATGGGTATACGAAGCTCTACTACCTCCACTGCGACTTTGACTTCAATAAGCCCACCACTTATTTGTGCAATTTTGCAAAATATCACAACTGCCTTGGATTTCGAGGCAGCACTTCCCTTGCGATAGTAACTTCTAGTTTTAAAGGATTTCGTTCGAGAATGAAAGAGATACACATTTCTCATACAATAAGTCATTATGCATGTGTGACGAAATTCCAGACATTTGCATATCAAACAAACTGATATATCCCAAAAAGAAAGCAAAGAAACGAAAATCTTCAAAAGAAGTTACTTTATCATTTTAAAAGTTCTTCCAAACAAGACAATAAAATTCTTCCAAACAAGACAATAAAATTTTTGAGGTTATGGGCACTTTAAATGTATAGACTTTAAAATAACAGATCTGCTAATTCAGAACGTTCTTCAAACAACCTTATTTCTGGACTTTTTTCTGACAATTTCCGAAAAGAAAGACCATAAATAAACATGCACGAAGAACGTTCTGGATTAGCAGATCTGTTATTTTAAAGTTTATATATTCATGAATATTCATGTTCTTTCATAATTTTTTTATATTTGACGTCCATATTACGTCCTGAGAGACCAGGGCATTTAAATATTTTTATCTAATTAGTAATTATCATTGTTTTAGGCTAAGTTAAAATATGTTAATTTCTGTATTATACCCGTTCTTATATAAGCTGATATTTAATACATCTTTCTCTAGTTTCTGATGAGGTCGTAGATGACGAAAGATTTGCATTGTATTTGTTATATTTTTGTAAAATTAACCAATATAACATTTGGATGATTTTAGACCAAACATTTTACCAAATAGTAATTAGGTTAACCTTACATTTTTGAAGATTTTATGACCATTTTCAAACTTTCAAGATAAGCTTAAAATATAAAAATTTATCCAACATTTTTGTATTCTCTGGTTTGTGCTAAAGCACATTAAATTGGCTAAATTTTCATATTTTAAGCTAATTCGATATGGAGATAAAAAATGTATCGTCCCACTTACCAGTTTGAAAACTACAAACAGCGACTTACATTAGAAAGTTGGTATACCATACTTGGAACATAAACCACTTAACAGATCACAACAGTTGCCAACACCATACAAAAGACTTCTTCGCACGCACCAACGAACAATAGACCTACCGACAAACAATATACCCACGCATAACGCGACACCCACTCACACTAATTATGACACAAACAAACGATGACGTAATGAACCAGACGTATATATAGGCAAACCCTGACAAACACGCTTTACTTTTACTGAAGATGACCGCCGCTGAGGCCGTCGAGACGTCAGTCACCAACAACAGTCTCTCTCAAGACTGCACACATCAACTTCACACATCTAATGATGCTCCTATAGGTTCAAACCATTTACTTTAATATCAAATTTTAAGTCTATTTTTAACTTAAAGTGCCTATGAAACGAAAATTAAGTTTGATTTATTTGAAAGAACTTTTAAAATAATGAAGAATATAAATTTACAGTTCTTTCATATTTCACTTTGTTCTTGAGATATTTAGACTTATGTGATATTCAAAGGCAGATAGCTATGATGGTCAAGGTTTGCAATACATTTAACATATTGGAAAATCGTGTATATCTTTAAGATTATCAAACGAAATCACCTGAAACTTTGCATGTGGATACAAACCACTAAACTGGAGAACATCGTTCTAGTTTCAATGTTGCAATAGTAATAATATAGTTCCCAGACCTCTAAGTCTCTTTGTCAAAAATCTTTGTTTTCTGACAGAGCTATGTGTGCACCAAAGTTAAACTTCAGTTGAGAATTGGTTAAGTCAGTGGAAAATATGCTAAACCAGTACCAACCCGCAAATGTTTGACGGAAGAGAAAACAAATAATTTTATTTTCGAAATCAAGATGTCTGAAAACTAATTTGTTACCATGGCGACCATAAAACTAGAACGATTTCTCCAGTTTAGGTGTCCTGTATCCACATGCAATGTTTCAAGTGATTTTGTTTAATAATCTTAAAGATATACACGATTTTCCAATATGAAAAATGTATTGCAAACTTGACGTCATAGTTATCTCATTTGAATATCACATAAGTCTAAATATCTCAAGAACCAAGTGAAATATGAGAAAGCTGTAAATTAATATTCTTCATTATTTTAAAAGTTCTTTCAAATAAAACAAACTTAATTTTCGTTTCATAGGCACTTTAACTTTAGAAATGGTTTGAAGAGTGTAGTTTTAGTCTATTTTTTCTTTATATTTGATGTTGTAGTTACCTGATGATGAAGCTCAGTGCCAGTAATAAGTTTATAAACCTTTATATATGTAATATTCAGGTCCGATGAGTTGACTCATCATGTGACTTACTCATGCAGATAGAGTATTTAATTTGTATTTAATTAATAGAGATGGCCCACTGGATAATATTAAAATGTATATATAGTATGTCAAATACTATTACAAGTACAGTGACACCATGAGATAAGGGATATTAGTGATTAAAATAAATGTCACTGATTTCCCAAAATGTCATGGTATTAGTTTGTAATACCATGTTTATCAACAAAATATGATTTGTGTTGCATCTATCTCTTATTATACACTTATAATCTGGGTGTGCATGACACACATGTCCGTAACGCACACTTAGTCTGGTGTGCGTCACGTTCACCCGAACTTTTAAGTCATCGTTACGCACATGTGCGTCACGCCTGCCCGGAGTTTTTAGTTGTTTTGAGAAGTGAATATACAGGTAGCTTTAAGTCAGTTAAAAGTACTGAACAGATAGCCCAAGACCATATTATGAGAAATATTACAATTTTAGGGTACCTGTGCCATGCGTGTCTGCGTGTAATAATGTCATTATAGTTTTGAACTTCCTGTTTTACATTCAATAATCAACAAGGTCTTCTTTCATTTCTTTTTTACAAACAAAAAACAACGGGAATATTATTGCTGAAAATAATCTCTTATTTGCTTCTATACTAACACTAAAAATAGGTCTGCGATGCGAACATGTGGGTACCGCATGGAATATTAATGCATGAGTCAGCCTTGTCGATGAGCAATGAGCATAGGGTGACGTGTGACCAAAAGCGAGCCCAATTTTTATGAAACAAAAAGACTATGTTATCTAAACTGCGGAAAGATAAATCCAAATCTGTACTAACTGAAATATTAATATTATTCATAACTGGGGTATTTAATTCCCCACTATGGGATCACTGTCATGGAGGTTCTTTATTATTATATTGATGTCGTGCCTTTAAAGTGTCTATGAAATGAAAATTCTCTCCAGTTTTTATGATTGTATCACATGCTTTTCAATTATTATCCTGTTCTTGAATTACTACGCTTTATATAATTTGAGCTCTGACATCACATTACAACAAAACTGAAAATCAGGTATAACTTCAGAATGGTTTGACTATAAATTTATTCAAACGTTGATGACTTACTCAGTCAATTTGTAGTGGTTCTAATGTGGTTGCTATAGTAACATATTACTCATTCTCATTCTGATCTCTTTTCCTTTTCATGTTTAATATTTGTTCTTCATCTGCTCCCTTTCTCTTTGAAGTGTTTTTACTTTGGCTATTTTGATTATCTACAGAGACATCTAGGTTGTTTTGTCTAGGAATACATGGCTCGACATTTTGATGTTGATTTATACAGGACACATTAACTGATACACCTTTTATCTCAAAAGGCATATTCCTTCCACAATATGTACTCTTTTGCAAAAAAGTCACTAGATTATCAAGGCCTTCAACAGTAAGCAATACAGCTGCAGCAGAACTTGTGGCCTTTCGTACAAGTCGCTTGAATGAGAATCAAATACTGCAACTGTACTGCAATCAATGGTTAACAAACAACATTGATAGGTAGTTTATTTCAACTCCATAAAATAACTCATCAAAGGCATTTTTAAGGGTTACATCAGGTCCATTATTAATATTTTTTCTGATGAACATTTCACCAGTCAATGAATGACTCACTATAAGTCAAATTAAATGTTTCCTCATTTATTGATACTATGTCAGGTACATCGGTTAACAATAACAAATCCTTTTTAACAGGACCTTTAACACAACTGGGGTCAAAAAAATGTGGTCATATTAACGGGGTGGTCGTATTAACGGGGGAGAATCGCACTATTTAGGCTATTTAGCTTATATTCTGGCCAGAAAATTGTGGTCACAATAACCAGGTGGTTGTATTAACAGGGTGGTCGCATGGCGGGGTTCCACTGTATAAAAAATTACCATGACACAAAATATTATTTAAATCAAAAGAATTCCAGTTAAAAAATCTTTAATATTTTAGAAAATAATAGCAGTCAATGACATTGCTACACACTGTTTACAGGCATTCTCGCCAAATTTAGTCTGATTTCCTTGACTAACATCAGCACAAACAGTGTTGTTTGTATTTACAATTTCGAATAATAACAACATCGTTTGACAGTCTCAAAAGCAATAGTACATGTACATTGTAGCACATCATTTCAAACAATAACATAATCACCAAAAACACACAAGTGATTTATAAGCATCAACATTTTATTCAAACATCGCCCTTGCATTAATATCTTTACTCGCCTTAAACAGGTGATTTAAACTTGGTTTCTTTGAGTTACTTTTTGAATTCAGCACAAACTGTGAAAGTGATCAAAAATTTGCGGGGGGTTACGGTTAGAAAGCAGACGGTTGTTTGGGTAGGGGTTAAGGTTAACCCCTTTACTTTTTGGCCAAATTTGGCCATTTTTGCCAAATGTTTAGATGTCCAAAAATGACTAAATTTACGCTAGTTTCTGGTCATATTAATACCTAAGGCATTATTTAGGCTATATTTTCGTATTTTAAGCTTATTTTGATAAGTTAAAATGGGTACGAAAAAATTCGGTTCCCAAAAAGTTCAAAGGGGTTAACCCCTTTACTTTTTGGCCAAATATGGCCATTTTTGCCTACTTATTTGGCATGTCAAAAATAATAAACTATGAAAATATTGCTATTATTAATACCTAAGATATTAATACCTAAGGCATTAGGCTTAGGCTATATTTTCATATTTTGGACAGCTTATTTGACAAGTTTGACATGAAAATGGTCGAAAATCGTCAATAAAGTTAAAGGTTAACCTTTAACTTTTTGCCCAAATTTGGCCATTATGGCCTTGGCCAAATGTTTAGATGCCAAAAAATGACTAAATTTACGTAGTTCGTGCTCATATTAATATCTAAGAGCATTATTTGGAGCAGAAACTATATTTTAGTCAAATTTTAAGCTTATTTTTGACAAGTTAAAATTGTCAAAAATGGTCGAAATCCCAAAAAGTTGAAGGTTAACCCGCTTTACTACCCCTCATCGCGGTTTTCCGCGCGTCCTTTACTTTACCATATTCGGGGTTTTCCGGGTCCTGGAATACTACTTTTTGACCGATTTTCGACCATTTTTAATCTTGTCAAAATAAGCTTTAACATATGAAAATATAGCCTAAATAATGCCTAATAGGTATTAATATGAGCAGAAAACTAGCGATAAATTTAGTCTTTTTTGGACATCTAAACATTTGGCAAAAATGGCCAAGATTTGGGCAAAAAGTAAAGGGGTTAACCATAACTTTTTGAACGATATTCGGACCATTTTTAACTTGTCAAATAAGCTGAAAAATATGAAAATATAGCCTAAAATAATAGCCTTAGGTATTAATATGAGCAGAAACTAGCGTAAATTTAGTCATTTTTGGACATCAAAACATTTGGCAAATGGCCTACTTTGGGCAAAAAGTAAAGGGGTTAACACCTTAAACTTTTTGACGATTTATCAACCATTTTTAACTTGTCAAAATAAGCTTTTAAAATATGAAAATATAGCCTAAATAATGGCCTTAGGTATTATATGAGCAGGAAACTAGCGTAAATTTAGTCATTTTTGGACATCTAAACATTTAGGCAAAAATGGCCCAAATTTGGGTCAAAAAGTAAAGGGTTTAACCTTAACTTTTTGACGATTTTCGACCATTTATTAACTTGTCAAAATAAGCTTAAAATCATGAAAAATATAGCCTAGATAATGCCTTAGGGTATTAATATGAGCAGAAAGAAACTAGGTTATATTTAGTCCACATTTTGGACATCCAATAAAGTTGGCCCAAAAATGGCCAAATTTGGCCAAAACGTAAAGGGGTTAACCTTAACTTTTTGACGATATTTCGACCCATTTTAACTTGTCAAAATAAGCTTAAAATACGGAATAATTATAGCCTAAATAATGCCTTAGGTATTAATATGAGCAGAAAACTAGCGTATATTTAGTCATTTTGGACTGATCTAAACATTTGGCAACAAAATGGCCAAACTTTGGCCAAGAAAGTAAAGCGGGTTAACCTTAACTTTTTGACCGATTTTCGACCCATTTTAACTTGTCAAAATAAGCCTTAAAAGACGAAAAATATTAGCCTAAATTAATGCCTTAGTTATTAATATGAGCAGAAACTAGAGTATATTTAGTCATTTTTGCACATCCAAAAAGTTGCCAAATATGGCCAAATTTTGGCCAAAAAGTAAAGGGGTTAACCTTAACTTTTTGACGATTTTCGAACCATTTTTAACTTGTCAAAATAAGCTTAAAAATATGAAAATATAGCATAAATAATGCCTTAGGTATTAATATGAGCAGAAACTAGCGTTATATATAGTCATTTTTGGACATCCAAAAAGTTGCCAAAAATGGCCAAATTTGGCCAAAAAGTAAAGGGGGTTAACGCATAACTTTTTTGACGATTTTCGACCAATTTTTAACTTGTCAAAATAAGCTTAAAATATGAAAAAATATAAGCCCAAATAATGCCTTAGGTATTAATATGAGGCAGAGAAACTAGCGTAAATTATAGTCCATTTTTGGACATATAATACATTTTGGCAAAAATGGCCAAATTTGGCACCAAAAAGTAAAGGGTGTTAACCTTAACTTTTTGCCCGATTTTCGACCCATTTTTAACTTGTATCAAAAAAAAAATAAGCTTACAAATATGAAAATATAGCTTAAATAATGCCTGTAGGAATTAATTATGAGCAGAAACTAGCGAAAATTATAGTCATTTTATGGAAATCCAAAAATTTCGCAAAAATGGCCAAAATTTTGAACAACAAAGTAAAGGGATAAGTTTTTATAACTTTAACTTTTTGACGATTTTCGACCCTTTATTAACTTGTCAAAATAAGCTTAAAATAATGAAAATTATAGCCTAAATAATGCCTTAGGTATTGATTATGAGCAGAAAACTAGCGTATATTTAGTCATTTTTTTGGACCATCCAAAAAGGTTGGCAAATATGGCCAACTATTTGGCCAAAAAGTAAAGGGGTTAACCTTAACTTTTTGACGATTTTCGACCATTATAAACTTGTCAAAATAAGCTTAAAATATCGAAAATATAGCCTAAAATTAATGCCTTAGGTATTAATATGAGTAGAAACTAGCGTTATATTTAGTACATCTTTTGGCACATCCAAAAATGTTGGCAAAAATGACCCAAATTTGGCCAAAAAGTATAGGGGTTAACCTTAACATATTTGACGATTTTCGACCATTTTAACTTGTCAAAATAAGGCTTAAAATATTGATATAAATATAGCCTAAATAAATGCCTCTTAGATATATAATATGAGCAGAAACTAGGCGTAAAATTTAAGTCATTTTTTGGATAATTTAATCATAAAAATTTATAATATTTAATCTTATTTTATAATTTCAAATCAAAAATGTTGGCCAAAAAATGGCCAAATTTGCACCAAAAAGTAAAGGGGTTAACCTAAACTGTTTGACGTATTTTCGACCATTTTAACTGTTGTCAAAATAAGACTTAAAATACGAAAATATAGCCTAAATATTGCCTTAGGTATTAATATGAGCCAAAACTAGCATATAATTTTAGTTTCATTTTTGGACATCCAAAAATGGCAAAGCCAAATTTGGCCAAAAAGTAAAGGGATGAACTTAACTTTTTGACGATTTTTTTCGACCATTTTTAACTTGTCAAAATAAAGCTTAAAATATGAAATTATAGCCTAATTAATGCCTTAGGTATTAATATGAACAGAAAACAAGCGTAGTATTTAGTCTTTTTGGACATCTAAACTTTTGGCATAAAATGGCCAAATTTGGCCAAAAATGTAAAGGGTTAACCTTAACTTTTGGACGATTTTCGACCATTTTTAACTTGTCAAAATAATGCTTAAATATATATTAAATGAGCAGCAAACTAGCGTATAATTTAGTCATATTTTGGACATCCAGAAAAGTTGGCCCAAATTTGGCCAAAACAGTAAAGGGGTTAACCTTAACTTTTTTTGACGAATTTTCGACCCTTTATTAACTTGTCAAAATAAGCTTAAAATATGAAAATATAGCCTTAAATAATGCACTTATGGTATTAATAATGGAGCATAAACTAGCGTAAATTTAGTCATTTTTGGACATATAAAACATTTGGCAAAAAAAGGCCAAATTTGGCCAAACAGTGTTTTTTTGACGATTTTCGACAATTTTTTAACTTGTTAAAATAAGCCTTTAAAATATGAAACTATAGCCTAGATATATGCCTTAGGTTATTAATATGAGCAGGTAACTAGCTGTATATTTATGTCATTTTTGGACATCCAAAAAGTTTGGGCAAAAAAATGGCCAAATTTGGCCAAAACAAGTAAAGGGGTTAACCTTAACTTTTTGGACGAATTTTCGACCCATTTTTAAACTTGTCCAAAATAAGCTGTAAAATACGAAAATATAGCGCTAAATAATGCCTTAGGTATTAATATGGAGCAGCAAAAAACTAGCGTTGTATTTAGTCATTTTTGCACATCCAAAAAGTTGCCCGAAAAAATGGCCAAATTTGGCCAAAAAGTAAGGGTTAAGGGTTACCTTAACTTTTAGACGATTTTCGAACCATTTTTTAACTTGTCAAAATTATAAGCTTAAAACATATGAAAATATAGCATAAAATAATGATTAAGGTATTGAATATGAGCAGAGTAACTAGCGTATATTTAAGTCATTTTTGGACATCCAAAAAGTTGCCAAAAATGGCCAAATTTGGCCAAAAAGTAAAGGGGTTAACCTTAACTTTTTGACGATCTTTCGGACCATTTTTAACTTGTCAAAAATAAGCTTTAAAATATGAAAATATAGCCCAAATAATGCCATTAGGTATTAATTTGAGCAGAAACTAGCGTAAATATAAGTCATTTTTGGACCACCTAACATTTGGCAAAAATGGCCAAATGCCAAAAAGGTAAAGGGTTTAACCTTAACTTTTTTGACGATTTTCGACCCATTTTTAACTTGTCAAAATAAGCTTAAAATACGAAAATATAGGCATTAAATAATGCCTTAGGTTATTAATATGAGCAGAAACATAGCGTAAATTTAGTCAATTTTTCGGTAAAATCCAAAAATTTCGCAAAAAATGGCCAAATCTTGAACAAAAAGTAAAGGGGTTAACTGTAACTTTTTGACAGATTATTTCTTTCGACTCCTTTTTAACTTGTCAAAATAAGCTTAAGAATATGAAAAATATAGCCTATAAATAATGCCTTTAGGTATTGATATGCAGCCAGAAAACTAGCGTATATTTAGTCATTTTTGGACATCCAAAAAGTTGGCAAAAATGGCCAAATGTTGGCCAAAAAGTAAAGGGGTTAACCCTTAACTTTTTTGCCGATTTTCGACCCATTTTTAACTTGTCCAAAATTAAGCTTAAAATACTGAACAATTATAGCTATATAATGACCTTAGGTATTAATGTATGCAGTAGAAACTAGCGTATATTTTAGTCATTTTGCACATCCAAAAAGTTGGCAAAAATGGCCAAATTTTGGCCAAAAAAGTAAAGGGGTTAACCTTAACTTTTTGACGATTTTCGACCCATATTAACTTGACAAAATAATCTTAAAATACGAAAATATAGCTAAAATAATGCCTTAGGTATTAATAAATCAGAAATCAGCGTAATATTTAGTCATTTTTGGACATCCAAAAAGTTGGCAAAAATGGCCAAATTTGGCCAAAAAGTAAAGGGGTTAACCTTAACTTTTTGACGATTTTCGACCATTTTTAACTTGTCAAAATAAGCTTAAAATATGAAAATATAGCCTAAATAATGCCTTAGGTATTAATATGAGCAGAAACTAGCGTAAATTTAGTCATTTTTGGACATCCAAAAAGTTGGCAAAAATGGCCAAATTTGGCCAAAAAGTAAAGGGGTTAACCTTAACTTTTTGACGATTTTCGACCATTTTTAACTTGTCAAAATAAGCTTAAAATATGAAAATATAGCCTAAATAATGCCTTAGGTATTAATATGAGCAGAAACTAGCGTAAATTTAGTCATTTTTGGACATCCAAAAAAGTTGGCAAAAATGGCCAAATTTGGCCAAAAAGTAAAGGGGTTAACCTTAACTTTTTGACGATTTTCGACCATTTTTAACTTGTCAAAATAAGCTTAAAATATGAAAATATAGCCTAAATAATGCCTTAGGTATTAATATGAGCAGAAACTAGCGTAAATTTAGTCATTTTTGGACATCCAAAAAGTTGGCAAAAATGGCCAAATTTGGCCAAAAAGTAAAGGGGTTAACCTTAACTTTTTGACGATTTTCGACCATTTTTAACTTGTCAAAATAAGCTTAAAATATGAAAATATAGCCTAAATAATGCCTTAGGTATTAATATGAGCAGAAACTAGCGTAAATTTAGTCATTTTTGGACATCCAAAAAGTTGGCAAAAATGGCCAAATTTGGCCAAAAAGTAAAGGGGTTAACCTTAACTTTTTGACGATTTTCGACCATTTTTAACTTGTCAAAATAAGCTTAAAATATGAAAATATAGCCTAAATAATGCCTTAGGTATTAATATGAGCAGAAACTAGCGTATATTTAGATTTTTGGACATCCAAAAAGTTGGCAAAAATGGCCAAATTTGGCCAAAAAGTATTAACCTTAACTTTTTGACGATTTTCGACCATTTTTAACTTGTCAAAATAAGCTTAAAATATGAAAATATAGCCTAAATAATGCCTTAGGTATTAATATGAGCAGAAACTAGCGTAAATTTAGTCATTTTTGGACATCCAAAAAGTTGGCAAAAATGGCCAAATTTGGCCAAAAAGTAAAGGGGTTAACCTTAACTTTTTGACGATTTTCGACCATTTTTAACTTGTCAAAATAAGCTTAAAATATGAAAATATAGCCTAAATAATGCCTTAGGTATTAATATGAGCAGAAACTAGCGTATATTTAGTCATTTTTGGACATCCAAAAAGTTGGCAAAAATGGCCAAATTTGGCCAAAAAGTAAAGGGGTTAACCTTAACTTTTTGACGATTTTCGACCATTTTTAACTTGTCAAAATAAGCTTAAAATATGAAAATATAGCCTAAATAATGCCTTAGGTATTAATATGAGCAGAAACTAGCGTATATTTAGTCATTTTTGGACATCCAAAAAGTTGGCAAAAATGGCCAAATTTGGCCAAAAAGTAAAGGGGTTAACCTTAACTTTTTGACGATTTTCGACCATTTTTAACTTGTCAAAATAAGCTTAAAATATGAAAATATAGCCTAAATAATGCCTTAGGTATTAATATGAGCATAAACTAGCGTAATTTAGTCATTTTTGGACATCCAAAAAGTTGGCAAAAATGGCCAAATTTGGCCAAAAAGTAAAGGGGTTAACCTTAACTTTTTGACGATTTTCGACCATTTTTAACTTGTCAAAATAAGCTTAAAATATGAAAATATAGCCTAAATAATGCCTTAGGTATTAATATGAGCAGAAACTAGCGTAAATTTAGTCATTTTTGGACATCCAAAAAGTTGGCAAAAATGGCCAAATTTGGCCAAAAAGTAAAGGGGTTAACCTTAACTTTTTGACGATTTTCGACCATTTTTAACTTGTCAAAATAAGCTTAAAATATGAAAATATAGCCTAAATAATGCCTTAGGTATTAATATGAGCAGAAACTAGCGTATATTTAGTCATTTTTGGACATCCAAAAAGTTGGCAAAAATGGCCAAATTTGGCCAAAAAGTAAAGGGGTTAACCTTAACTTTTTGACGATTTTCGACCATTTTTAACTTGTCAAAATAAGCTTAAAATATGAAAATATAGCCTAAATAATGCCTTAGGTATTAATATGAGCAGAAACTAGCGTATATTTAGTCATTTTTGGACATCCAAAAAGTTGGCAAAAATGGCCAAATTTGGCCAAAAAGTAAAGGGGTTAACCTTAACTTTTTGACGATTTTCGACCATTTTTAACTTGTCAAAATAAGCTTAAAATATGAAAATATAGCCTAAATAATGCCTTAGGTATTAATATGAGCAGAAACTAGCGTAAATTTAGTCATTTTTGGACATCCAAAAAGTTGGCAAAAATGGCCAAATTTGGCCAAAAAGTAAAGGGGTTAACCTTAACTTTTTGACGATTTTCGACCATTTTTAACTTGTCAAAATAAGCTTAAAATATGAAAATATAGCCTAAATAATGCCTTAGGTATTAATCTGAGCAGAAACTAGCGTATATTCTAGTCATATTTGGACATTCAAAAAGTTGGCAAAAATGGCCCAAATTTGGCCAAAAAGTTAAAGGGGTTAACCTTTAACATTTTTGACGATTTCTCGACCATTTTTAACTTGTCAAAATAAGCTTAAAACTCTGGAAAATATAGCCCTAAATAATGCCCTTTTAGGTATTAATCATGAGCAGAAACTATGCGTATATTTTAGTCATTTTTGGACATTCAAAAAGTTGCCAAAAATGGCCAAAATTTGAGCCAAAAAAGTGAAGTGGGTTAACCTTTTAACTTTTTTGACGATTTTCGGACCATTTTTAACTTGTCAAAATAAGCTTAAAATATGAAAATATAGCCTAAATAATGCCTTAGGTATTAATATGAGCAGAAACTAGCGTACATTTAGTCATTTTTGGACATCCAAAAATTTGGCAAAAATGGCCAATTTTGGCCAAAAAGTAAAGGGGTTAACCTTAACTTTTTGACGATTTTCGACCATTTTTAACTTGTCAAAATAAGCTTAAAATATGAAAATATAGCCTTAATAATGCCTTAGGTATTAATATGAGCAGAAACTAGCGTATATTTAGTCATATTTGGACATTCAAAAAGTTGGCAAAAATGGCCAAATTTGGCCAAAAAGTGAAGGGGTTAACCTTAACTTTTTGACGATTTTCGACCATTTTTAACTTGTCAAAATAAGCTTAAAATATGAAAATATAGCCTAAATAATGCCTTAGGTATTAATATGGGCAGAAACTAGCGTACATTTAGTCATTTTTGGACATCGAAAAATTTGGCAAAAATGGCCAATTTTGGCCAAAAAGTAAAGGGGTTAACCTTAACTTTTTGACGATTTTCGACCATTTTTAACTTGTCAAAATAAGCTTAAAATATGAAAATATAGCCTAAATAATGCCTTAGGTATTAATATGCGCAGAAACTAGCGTATATTTAGTCATTTTTGGACATTCAAAAATTTGGCAAAAATGGCCAATTTTGGCCAATAAGTAAAGGGGTTAACCTTAACTTTTTGACGATTTTCGACCATTTTTAACTTGTCAAAATAAGCTTAGAATATGAAAATATAGCCTAAATAATGCCTTAGGTATTAATATGAGCAGAAACTAGCGTATATTTAGTCATTTTCGGACATTCAAAAAGTAGGCAAAAATAGCCAAATTTGGGGAAAAAGTAAAGGGGTTAACCTTAACTTTTTGACGATTTTCAACCATTTTTAACTTGTCAAAATAAGCTTAAAATATGAAAATATAGCCTACATAATGCCTTAGGTATTAAATAGTCATTTTTGGACATTCAAAAAGTTGGCAAAAATGGCCAAATTTGGCCAAAAAGTAAAGGGGTTAACCTTAACTTTTTGACGATTTTCGACCATTTTTAACTTGTCAAAATAAGCTTAAAATATGAAAATATAGCCTACATAATGCCTTAGGTATTAATATGAGCAGAAACTAGCGTATATTTAGTCATTTTTGGACATCCAAAAAGTTGCCAAAAATGGCCAAATTTGACCAGAAAGTAAAGGGGTTAACCTTAACTTTTTGACGATTTTCGACCATTTTTAACTTGTCAAAATAAGCTTAAAATATGAAAATATAGCCTAAATAATGCCTTAGGTATTAATATGAGCAGAACTAGCGTATATTTAGTCATTTTTGGACATTCAAAAAGTTGGCAAAAATGTCCAAATTTGGCCAAAAAGTAAAGGGGTTAACCTTAACTTTTTGACGATTTTCGACCATTTTTAACTTGTCAAAATAAGCTTAAAATATGAAAATATAGCCTAAATAATGCCTTAGGTATTAATATGAGCAGAACTAGCGTATATTTAGTCATTTTTGGACATTCAAAAAGTTGGCAAAAAAGGCCAAATTTGACCAAAAAGCAAAGGGGTTAACCTTAACTTTTTGACGATTTTAGACCATTTTTAACTTGTCAAAATAAGCTTAAAATATGAAAATATAGCCTAAATAATGCCTTAGGTATTAATATGAGCACAAACTAGCGTATATTTAGTCATTTTTGGACATCCAAAAAGTTGGCAAAAAAGGCCAAATTTGACCAAAAAGCAAAGGGGTTAACCTTAACTTTTTGACGATTTTAGACCATTTTTAACTTGTCAAAATAAGCTTAAAATATGAAAATATAGCCTAAATAATGCCTTAGGTATTAATATGAGCAGAAACTAGCGTATATTTAGTCATATTTGGACATCCAAAAAGTTGTCCAAAAATGGCCAAATTTGGCCAAAAAGTAAAGGGGTTAACCTTAACTTTTTGACGATTTTCGACCATTTTTAACTTGTCAAAATAAGCTTAAAATATGAAAATATAGCCTAAATAATGCCTTAGGTATTAATATGAGCAGAAACTAGCGTATATTTAGTCATTTTTCGACATTCAAAAAGTTGGCAAAAATGGCCAAATTTGGCCAAAAAGTAAAGGGGTTAACCTTAACTTTTTGACGATTTTCGACCATTTTTAACTTGTCAAAATAAGCTTAAAATATGAAAATATAGCCTAAATAATGCCTTAGGTATTAAATAGTCATTTTTGGACATTCAAAAAGTTGGCAAAAAATGGCCAAATTTGGCCAAAAAGTAAAGGGGTTAACCTTAACTTTTTGACGATTTTCGACCATTTTTAACTTTTCAAAATAAGCTTAAAATATGAAAATATAGCCTACATAATGCCTTAGGTATTAATATGAGCAGAAACTAGCGTATATTTAGTCATTTTTGGACATCCAAAAAGTTGCCAAAAATGGCCAAATTTGACCAAAAAGTAAAGGGGTTAACCTTAACTTTTTGACGATTTTCGACCATTTTTAACTTGTCAAAATAAGCTTAAAATATGAAAATATAGCCTAAATATGCCTTAGGTATTAATATGAGCAGAAACTAGCGTATATTTAGTCATATTTGGACATTCAAAAAGTTGGCAAAAAATGGCCAAATTTGGCCCAAAAAGTAAAGGGGTTAAACCTTAACATTTTGACGATTTTCGACCATTTTTAACTTGTCACAATAAGCTTAAAATATGAAAATATAGCCTAAATAATGCCTTAGGTATTAATAGTCATTTTTGGAACATTCAAAAAGTTGGCAAAAATGGCCAACTTTGGCCAAAAAGTAAAGTGGGTTAACCTTAACTTTTTGACGATTTTCGACCATTTTTAACTCGTCAAAATAAGCTTAAAATATGAAAATATAGCCTACATAATGCCTTAGGTATTAATATGAGCAGAAACTAGCGTATATTTAGTCATTTTTGGACATCCAAAAAGTTGCCAAAAATGGCCAAATTTGACCAAAAAGTAAAGGGGTTAACCTTAACTTTTTGACGATTTTCGACCATTTTTAACTTGTCAAAATAAGCTTAAAATATGAAAATATAGCCTAAATAATGCCTTAGGTATTAATATGAGCAGAACTAGCGTATATTTAGTCATTTTTGGACATTCAAAAAGTTGGCAAAAATGTCCAAATTTGGCCAAAAAGTAAAGGGGTTAACCTTAACTTTTTGACGATTTTCGACCATTTTTAACTTGTCAAAATAAGCTTAAAATATGAAAATATAGCCTACATAATGCCTTAGGTATTAATATGAGCAGAAACTAGCGTATATTTAGTCATTTTTGGACATCCAAAAAGTTGCCAAAAATGGCCAAATTTGACCAAAAAGTAAAGGGGTTAACCTTAACTTTTTGACGATTTTCGACCATTTTTAACTTGTCAAAATAAGCTTAAAATATGAAAAATATAGCCTAAATAATGCCTTAGGTATTAATATGAGCAGAACTAGCGTATATTTAGTCATTTTTGGACATTCAAAAAGTTGGCAAAAATGTCCAAATTTGGCCAAAAAGTAAAGGGGTTAACCTTAACTTTTTGACGATTTTCGACCATTTTTAACTTGTCAAAATAAGCTTAAAATATGAAAATATAGCCTAAATAATGCCTTAGGTATTAATATGAGCACAAACTAGTGTATATTTAGTCATTTTTGGACATCCGAAAAGTTGGCAAAAATGGCCAAATTTGACCAAAAAGTAAAGGGGTTAACCTTAACTTTTTGACGATTTTCGACCATTTTTAACTTGTCAAAATAAGCTTAAAATATGAAAATATAACCTAAATAATGCATTAGGTATTAATATGAGGAGAAACTAGCGTATATTTAGTCATTTTTGGACATTCAAAAAGTTGGCAAAAATGGCCAAATTTGGCCAAAAAGTAAAGGGGTTAACCTTAACTTTTTGACGATTTTCGACCATTTTTAACTTGTCAAAATAAGCTTAAAATATGAAAATATAGCCTAAATAATGCCTTAGGTATTAATATGAGCAGAAACTAGCGTATATTTAGTCATTTTTGGACATCCAAAAAGTTGGCAAAAATGGCCAAATTTGGCCAAAAAGTAAAGGGGTTAACCTTAACTTTTTGACGATTTTCGACCATTTTTAACTTGTCAAAATAAGCTTAAAATATGAAAATATTGCCTAAATAATGCCTTAGGTATTAATATGAGCAGATACAAACGTAAATTTAGTCATTTTTGGACATCCAAAAATTTGGCAAAAATGGCCAAATTTGGCCAAAAGTAAAGGGGTTAACCTTAACTATTTGACGATTTTCGACCATTTTTAACTTGTCAAAATAAGCTTAAAATATGAAAATATAGCCTAAATAATGCCTTAGGTATTAATATGAGCAGAAACAAGAGTAAATTTAGTCATTTTTGGACATCCAAAATTTGGCCAAAAAATGGCCCAAATTTGGCCAAACGTAAAGGGGTATAAACTTAACTTTTTGACGATTTTCGACCATTTTTAACTTGTAAAAATAAGCTTAAAATATGAAAATATAGCCTAAATAATGCCTTAGGTATTAATGAGCAGAAACTAGCGTAAATTTAGTCATTTTTGGACATCCAAAAAGTTGGAAAAAATGGCCAAATTTGGCCAAAAAGTAAAGGGGTTAACCTTAACTTTTTGACGATTGTCGACCATTTTTAAATTGTCTAAATAGGCTTAAAATATGAAAATTCAGCCTAAATAATGCCGTAGATTTTTATATGAGCAGAAACTAGTGTAAATTTAGTCATTTTTAGACATCCAAAAATTTAGCAAAAATGGCCAAATTTGTCCAAAAAGTAAAGGGGTTAACTTTTTGACGATTTTCAACCATTTTTAAATTGTCTAAATAAGCTTAAAATATGAAAAATTAGCCTAAATAATGCCGTAGATATTAATATGAGCAGAAACTAGCGTAAATTTAGTCATTTTTAGACATCCAAAAATTTAGCAAAAATGGCCAAATTTGGCCGTTAACCTTAACGTTTTGACGATTTTCGACCATTTTTAACTTGTCAAAATAAGCTTAAAATATGAAAATATAGCCTAAATAATGCCTTAGGTATTAATATGAGCACAAACTAGCGTATATTTAGTCATTTTTGGACATCCAAAAAGTTGGCAAAAAAGGCCAAATTTGACCAAAAAGCAAAGGGGTTAACCTTAACTTTTTGACGATTTTAGACCATTTTTAACTTGTCAAAATAAGCTTAAAATATGAAAATATAGCCTAAATAATGCCTTAGGTATTAATATGAGCAGAAACTAGCGTATATTTAGTCATATTTGGACATTCAAAAAGTTGGCAAAAATGGCCAAATTTGGCCAAAAAGTAAAGGGGTTAACCTTAACATTTTGACGATTTTCGACCATTTTTAACTTGTCAAAATAAGCTTAAAATATGAAAATATAGCCTAAATAATGCCTTAGGTATTAATATGAGCAGAAACTAGCGTATATTTAGTCATTTTTGGACATTCAAAAAGTTGCCAAAAATGGCCAAATTTGGCCAAAAAGTGAAGGGGTTAACCTTAACTTTTTGACGATTTTCGACCATTTTTAACTTGTCAAAATAAGCTTAAAATATGAAAATATAGCCTAAATAATGCCTTAGGTATTAATATGAGCAGAAACTAGGCTACATTTAGTCATTTTTGGACATCCAAAAATTTGGCAAAAATGGCCAATTTTGGCCAAAAAGTAAAGGGGTTAACCTTAACTTTTTGACGATTTTCGACCATTTTTAACTTGTCAAAATAAGCTTAAAATATGAAAATATAGCCTTAATAATGCCTTAGGTATTAATATGAGCAGAAACTAGCGTATATTTAGTCATATTTGGACATTCAAAAAGTTGGCAAAAATGGCCAAATTTGGCCAAAAAGTGAAGGGGTTAACCTTAACTTTTTGACGATTTTCGACCATTTTTAACTTGTCAAAATAAGCTTAAAATATGAAAATATAGCCTAAATAATGCCTTAGGTATTAATATGGGCAGAAACTAGCGTACATTTAGTCATTTTTGGACATCGAAAAATTTGAAAAAAAATGGCCAATTTTGGCCAAAAAGTAAAGGGGTTAACCTTAACTTTTTGACGATTTTCGACCATTTTTAACTTGTCAAAATAAGCTTAAAATATGAAAATATAGCCTAAATAATGCCTTAGGTATTAATATGCGCAGAAACTAGCGTATATTTAGTCATTTTTGGACATTCAAAAATTTGGCAAAAATGGCCAATTTTGGCCAATAAGTAAAGGGGTTAACCTTAACTTTTTGACGATTTTCGACCATTTTTAACTTGTCAAAATAAGCTTAGAATATGAAAATATAGCCTAAATAATGCCTTAGGTATTAATATGAGCAGAAACTAGCGTATATTTAGTCATTTTCGGACATTCAAAAAGTAGGCAAAAATAGCCAAATTTGGGGAAAAAGTAAAGGGGTTAACCTTAACTTTTTGACGATTTTCGACCATTTTTAACTTGTCAAAATAAGCTTAACATATGAAAATATAGCCTAAATAATGCCTTAGGTATTAAATAGTCATTTTTGGACATTCAAAAAGTTGGCAAAAAATGGCCAAATTTGGCCAAAAAGTAAAGGGGTTAACCTTAACTTTTTGACGATTTTCGACCATTTTTAACTCGTCAAAATAAGCTTAAAATATGAAAATATAGCCTACATAATGCCTTAGGTATTAATATGAGCAGAAACTAGCGTATATTTAGTCATTTTTGGACATCCAAAAAGTTGCCAAAAATGGCCAAATTTGACCAGAAAGTAAAGGGGTTAACCTTAACTTTTTGACGATTTTCGACCATTTTTAACTTGTCAAAATAAGCTTAAAATATGAAAATATAGCCTAAATAATGCCTTAGGTATTAATATGAGCAGAAACTAGCGTATATTTAGTCATTTTTGGACATTCAAAAAGTTGGCAAAAATGTCCAAATTTGGCCAAAAAGTAAAGGGGTTAACCTTAACTTTTTGACGATTTTCGACCATTTTTTAACTTGTCCAAAATAAGCATAAAATATGAAAATATAGCCTAAATAATGCCTTAGGTATTAATATGAGCAGAACTAGCGTATATTTAGTCATTTTTGGACATTCAAAAAGTTGGCAAAAAAGGCCAAATTTGACCAAAAAGCAAAGGGGTTAACCTTAACTTTTTGACGATTTTAGACCATTTTTAACTTGTCAAAATAAGCTTAAAATATGAAAATATAGCCTAAATAATGCCTTAGGTATTAATATGAGCACAAACTAGCGTATATTTAGTCATTTTTGGACATCCAAAAAGTTGGCAAAAAAGGCCAAATTTGACCAAAAAGCAAAGGGGTTAACCTTAACTTTTTGACGATTTTAGACCATTTTTAACTTGTCAAAATAAGCTTAAAATATGAAAATATAGCCTAAATAATGCCTTAGGTATTAATATGAGCAGAAACTAGCGTATATTTAGTCATATTTGGACATTCAAAAAGTTGGCAAAAATGGCCAAATTTGGCCAAAAAGTAAAGGGGTTAACCTTAACATTTTGACGATTTTCGACCATTTTTAACTTGTCAAAATAAGCTTAAAATATGAAAATATAGCCTAAATAATGCCTTAGGTATTAATATGAGCAGAAACTAGCGTATATTTAGTCATTTTTCGACATTCAAAAAAGTTGGCAAAAATGGCCAAAATTTGGCCAAAAAGTAAAGGGGTTCAACCTTAACTTTTTGACGATTTTCGACCATTTTTAACTTGTCAAAATAAGCTTAAAATATGAAAATATAGCCTAAATAATGCCTTAGGTATTAAATAGTCATTTTTGGACATTCAAAAAGTTGGCAAAAAATGGCCAAATTTGGCCAAAAAGTAAAGGGGTTAACCTTAACTTTTTGACGATTTTCGACCATTTTTAACTTTTCAAAATAAGCTTAAAATATGAAAATATAGCCTACATAATGCCTTAGGTATTAATATGAGCAGAAACTAGCGTATATTTAGTCATTTTTGGACATCCAAAAAGTTGCCAAAAATGGCCAAATTTGACCAAAAAGTAAAGGGGTTAACCTTAACTTTTTGACGATTTTCGACCATTTTTAACTTGTCAAAATAAGCTTAAAATATGAAAATATAGCCTAAATAATGCCTTAGGTATTAATATGAGCAGAACTAGCGTATATTTAGTCATTTTTGGACATTCAAAAAGTTGGCAAAAATGTCCAAATTTGGCCAAAAAGTAAAGGGGTTAACCTTAACTTTTTGACGATTTTCGACCATTTTTAACTTGTCAAAATAAGCTTAAAATATGAAAATATAGCCTAAATAATGCCTTAGGTATTAATATGAGCAGAAACTAGCGTATATTTAGTCATATTTGGACATTCAAAAAGTTGGCAAAAATGGCCAAATTTGGCCAAAAAGTAAAGGGGTTAACCTTAACATTTTGACGATTTTCGACCATTTTTAACTTGTCAAAATAAGCTTAAAATATGAAAATATAGCCTAAATAATGCCTTAGGTATTAAATAGTCATTTTTGGACATTCAAAAAGTTGGCAAAAAATGGCCAAATTTGGCCAAAAAGTAAAGTGGTTAACCTTAACTTTTTGACGATTTTCGACCATTTTTAACTCGTCAAAATAAGCTTAAAATATGAAAATATAGCCTACATAATGCCTTAGGTATTAATATGAGCAGAAACTAGCGTATATTTAGTCATTTTTGGACATCCAAAAAGTTGCCAAAAATGGCCAAATTTGACCAAAAAGTAAAGGGGTTAACCTTAACTTTTTGACGATTTTCGACCATTTTTAACTTGTCAAAATAAGCTTAAAATATGAAAATATAGCCTAAATAATGCCTTAGGTATTAATATGAGCAGAACTAGCGTATATTTAGTCATTTTTGGACATTCAAAAAGTTGGCAAAAATGTCCAAATTTGGCCAAAAAGTAAAGGGGTTAACCTTAACTTTTTGACGATTTTCGACCATTTTTAACTTGTCAAAATAAGCTTAAAATATGAAAATATAGCCTACATAATGCCTTAGGTATTAATATGAGCAGAAACTAGCGTATATTTAGTCATTTTTGGACATCCAAAAAGTTGCCAAAAATGGCCAAATTTGACCAAAAAGTAAAGGGGTTAACCTTAACTTTTTGACGATTTTCGACCATTTTTAACTTGTCAAAATAAGCTTAAAATATGAAAATATAGCCTAAATAATGCCTTAGGTATTAATATGAGCAGAACTAGCGTATATTTAGTCATTTTTGGACATTCAAAAAGTTGGCAAAAATGTCCAAATTTGGCCAAAAAGTAAAGGGGTTAACCTTAACTTTTTGACGATTTTCGACCATTTTTAACTTGTCAAAATAAGCTTAAAATATGAAAATATAGCCTAAATAATGCCTTAGGTATTAATATGAGCACAAACTAGTGTATATTTAGTCATTTTTGGACATCCGAAAAGTTGGCAAAAATGGCCAAATTTGACCAAAAAGTAAAGGGGTTAACCTTAACTTTTTGACGATTTTCGACCATTTTTAACTTGTCAAAATAAGCTTAAAATATGAAAATATAACCTAAATAATGCATTAGGAATTAATATGAGGAGAAACTAGCGTATATTTAGTCATTTTTGGACATTCAAAAAGTTGGCAAAAAATGGCCAAATTTGGCCAAAAAGTAAAGGGGTTAACCTTAACTTTTTGACGATTTTCGACCATTTTTAAACTTGTCAAAATAAGCTTAAAATATGAAAATATAGCCTAAATAATGCCTTAGGTATTAATATGAGCAGAAACTAGCGTATATTTAGTCATTTTTGGACATCCAAAAAGTTGGCAAAAATGGCCAAATTTGGCCAAAAAGTAAAGGGGTTAACCTTAACTTTTTGACGATTTTCGACCATTTTTAACTTGTCAAAATAAGCCTTAAAATATGAAAATATTGCCTAAATAATGCCTTAGGTATTAATATGAGCAGATACAAACGTAAATTTAGTCATTTTTGGACATCCAAAAATTTGGCAAAAATGGCCAAATTTGGCCAAAAGTAAAGGGGTTAACCTTAACTATTTGACGATTTTCGACCATTTTTAACTTGTCAAAATAAGCTTAAAATATGAAAATATAGCCTAAATAATGCCTTAGGTATTAATATGAGCAGAAACAAGAGTAAATTTAGTCATTTTTGGACATCCAAAAATTTGGCAAAAATGGCCAAATTTGGCCAAAAGTAAAGGGTAAAAAGTAAAGTTAACTTTTTGACGATTTTCGACCATTTTTAACTTGTAAAAATAAGCTTAAAATATGAAAATATAGCCTAAATAATGCCTTAGGTATTAATGAGCAGAAACTAGCGTAAATTTAGTCATTTTTGGACATCCAAAAAGTTGGAAAAAATGGCCAAATTTGGCCAAAAAGTAAAGGGGTTAACCTTAACTTTTTGACGATTGTCGACCATTTTTAAATTGTCTAAATAGGCTTAAAATATGAAAATTCAGCCTAAATAATGCCGTAGATTTTTATATGAGCAGAAACTAGTGTAAATTTAGTCATTTTTAGACATCCAAAAATTTAGCAAAAATGGCCAAATTTGTCCAAAAAGTAAAGGGGTTAACTTTTTGACGATTTTCAACCATTTTTAAATTGTCTAAATAAGCTTAAAATATGAAAAATTAGCCTAAATAATGCCGTAGATATTAATATGAGCAGAAACTAGCGTAAATTTAGTCATTTTTAGACATCCAAAAATTTAGCAAAAATGGCCAAATTTGGCCGTTAACCTTAACGTTTTGACGATTTTCGACCATTTTTAAATTGTCTAAATAAGCTTAAAATATGGAAATATAGCCTAAATAATGCCTTAGGTATTAATGAGCAGAAACTAGCGTAAATTTAGTCATTTGTGGACATCCAAAAATTTGGCAAAAATGGCCAAATTTGGCCAAAAAGTAAAGGGGTTAACGTTAAGTTTCTGACGATTTTCGACTATTTTTAACTGGTCAAAATAAGCTGAAAATATGAAAATATAGCCTAAATAATGCCTTAGGCATTAATATGAGCAGAAACTAGCGTAAATTTAGTCATTTTTGGACATCCAAAAATTTGGCAAAAATGGCCAAATTTGGCCAAAAAGTAAAGGGGTTAACCTTAACTATTTGACGATTTTCAACCATTTTTAAATTGTCTAAATAAGCTTAAAATATGACAAATTAGCCTAAATAATGCCGTAGATATTAATATGAGCAGAAAATAGCGTAAATTTAGTAATTTTTAGACATCCAAAAATTTAGCAAAAAAGGCCAAATTTGGCCAATGGGAAAAAGGGGTTAACCTTAACTATTTGACGATTTTCAACCATTTTTAAATTGTCTAAATAAGCTTTAAATATGAAAATTTAGCCTAAATAATCCCGTAGATATTAATATGAGCAGAAACTAGCGTGAATGTAGTCATTTTTAGACATCAAATGGCCAAATTTGGCCAAAAAGTAAAGGGGTTAACCTTAACATTTGGACGATTTTCGACCATTTTTAAATTGTCTAAATAAGCTTAAAATATGAAAATATAGGAAAATAATGTGGTAGAAATTTTAATGAGTAAAAAATACTTTAAAATTCGGTCATTTTTCTACATCCAAAAATGACGAAAAACCGGAAATTTGGCCAAAAAGTAAAGTGGTTAACCTTAACTTTTTGACGATTTTCGACCATTTTAAATTCTCAAAATAAGCTTAAAATTTAGCCAATAGAATGTGCTTAGAAATTTATATGAGTAGAAAATACGGTAAAATTCGGTAATTTTTAGGCATCCAAAAATGGCTAAAACCTGGAAATTTGGCCAAAAAGTACAGGTGTTAACCTTGTTAATTCAAATGCTGAGTATCTAGTCACCAGGACCAAAGTTTCCGATGTCGCGCGGACGGCCGTTGATGCATATATAAATATAAACAAATAAACTGAATGTGAGACTGGAAACGCTAGATTTCCCGTGATGAGGGACTAAACGCCGGTCGATATTAGCACCCTCGCCCTCGGGCCTTCGCTTCGCGCCGGGCGAGGGGATTAGAAGAAGATAGATGATGATTACCCATGGGGCATAATATCTAGTTTGCAGAGTTGCGAACCAAAAAATAAAAGAGTAATTACGTTCATCATTCGCATATCCTAAATTTTGATTGGTTAGTTTACCTGCAAACAACTGACTGCAAATAATTTTCTGATCATGCGCACTAGCCACAGCTGTTTCAAATAATTTTCGAACAGAATTATGGCAGTTAGATTTCCTCAGCTGTCGGAGAGCAAAATTGAAAGTATTTTGGAGGCAAGAACAAGTGATAATTACTACTTATTGACCGAGCGTGAGGTCTGTACTAGTGAAATATCGGACCGACGACGTTTTTAGTACGGACCGAGCGAGCGCAGCGAGCCGAGGTCCGTGCAGAACACGGAGGTCCGATATTTCACTAGTACAGACCGAACAAGCGAGGTCAATAAGTAGTTTATTATATGACCACAAATGTTGTGAACGTTCTGTGAAAACTCTGCAGTGTTAGGCTCGTATTCGCCACCATCTTTCTTGCGAACTAAACCAAAACGGCAGATGTTTTCCAATTAAGTTTAATAATATGTTTTCCAAGTACTTTCCGTTTAGCTAGATTCCTAAAATTTCTACCTCGAATAGCATTTTTCATTTGCTTTTGTTTGACATATTGTTCAAGGTTGTGCGTTAAGTATAGTTAAACAAAAACCCACCTGAAATTCTACATTACCTGCGAGAAGTAAATGTTATATTATCACGAACAATGTTACGAACGTTTTGGACATTTTAAAAAGTTTCACATAACGCGGAAACCTGAGCTATACATCAAATGAAAGCTTATAAAATTTCTAACAACATACCTGCACGATATATTTCAACAATGAATAGTTCTGAAATTATTATCCATCTTGTTGCGTATAATGACACGACTTTCATTTTGTTTATAAAATTCTCACTGTCAGCGGTCCGGAACGGCCGGTTCCGGACCGCTCAGGAACCAATGAAATTGCCGAATTTCACGTTCCGGACCGCTCACGAAAATAGTCATATAATAAATCTTTATTATTAAATCATATATCAATTATTGAATTCGTCTATCGCAATATATCATGATTTTTCAGTGTTTCGCGACCAGTTATTTGCCTCTGCATTCGGCATCGGCAAGTAACTGCTAGTTCGCCACTGATAAATCATGGTATTTTGCATAGATTCATCCAATAATTGATAATTACTGTTTGGTGTCATTATGGCTTCCATGGGATCACTTTCAAGATTGCAGGAAGAATACTTGATATTAGAGACCTTAAGCTCTACGACGGCAACCTAGGACGGCGACGTCGTTCAAACAAAAGAATCTTTATGCGAAACAAAAAGAATGAATAATTTTTATTCCCAAGAGTAACTTCAACGCCGTCCTCGTTCTGTTTACAACGCCACTGAGAACATTTTCACGTCTCCAGGACGACGGTAACTCGCGGAGAGATGAGAGCTGTTCCTTAAGACTGACTTAAACACAGACACTACAATCGTTTTAGAAATATTGAAGCGTTTTGGAGATCATAAAACAAACTTTGAGTGTTAAATACGCTAGTCAATCGACAGTGGTTTCATTCAAATACTAAGATTTATATTGCTTTCGCTGCCGTCGCCGTCCTAGGTTGCCGTCGTAGAGCTTAAGGTCCCTAATGTGTTGTTTACGAGGGTAGGGCGGCAAATGTGACCAGATATAAAATGGACAATAAATTAAACGGTCGGACTAAACTGTTCGTTCTCGCGGAAATTGGGCTGGAAATATACAGTTAATACCAGCCAGATCAATACTGAAGTCGCACTAGAATTGTAACCACATGGAGGTAAGAATACTGTATGAAACTTATTTTGTTTGACTACCGAAGTTTTGCTCGTATCGTATCATCGCTGAAATTTTAATTATATGCCGCTACCCTTATGTTTTACATATAGTATTTCCGCCATCTTTGTTTACTAATTTGTGGGCATGCGCAGTTTAAATGTCCCAAATTTCTGGCCATGCTTAATTTGATAAATTTTTCATATTTTTCGCTTAACTTCAAAGTTCAAAAATAGTCGTGGTGGAATTCTCTAATTCACTCAAAAACAAAGAAAAGGAAGAATTTCTTGTAAATTCTTTCATTCCCATTGGAATTCTCACACCGCCTGATTTCGTCAAAATCCACCATTTTGACTCTTTGGGAATTAAAGAAACAAAACAAAATAACTAGAATAAAAGGTTGGAAAATATTAAACAATTTTCACCTGATAATTCTGGTGCTATTCTTGCGTTGTTGATTTTCAACGGCGGTGTTTTTCTTCCTTCGTTCGCTTTCTTTGACTGCAAAACAACAAAACGTCTTTTTTCATTCATCCCCATGTGAGCTTAACAAATGATATTTTTTATTTAATCCTTTTTAAACAACAACTAAAGGACGAACAAGAACAATGGCTTAACACCAGGTGGACGAAGCTGTAAATAAAGTTTGGTTTAGCAAGAGCGGGGTTCAAGTCTTAAAGGGGTCTACAGTCGCACCTGCGCATGTCCAAGTGTTTGTTTACATCTCGTGTTTACATCAGTACTGGGCTCATGTTACTTTACGAAGTAGCTTCACGCTTGAAGATTTGGAAATCAGTCAAGTAGAACAGTTCGCTGCATTACCTAACATAGATAACATAACTACGTGCAAATGTCGTGATCACTGTCTTCAAGGAAAGGGCAGAAATTTCTGTCCATGTGCCATGGCTAAGACTTCGGTCGCGACTGTGATATAGCGGTATAAAGTTTATTATTTTTTATTGTATCCAACTATATGTATTCTGAGCAACGGACTAAAATCGGGACTGGAATCATTGTAGCGTGTGACGCTAATTTTCTTACTATTGTATATATTTAATACGTCTTTGGGCTTCAATGGCTTCATCCGCGCAAAGTTGAAAGTTGATATTCTGTACTTTTTATCGTTGAATTTCCAAATTGTGACACAACCTCGACTTTGGAATTCTAATACCTCAAGTACTGGCCCTCAAGTCGGACCATCAGGTCGAAAGAAAAGAGTACTACATATGCTTCTAGACTAAAGTTTACTTACTCGACGCTTTTGAGAGATGCCCCACTTGGACATGCGCAGATGCGACTAAGAGTGAGTGTCAGGGTAGTGCTTTGCGCGCTTGTGTTTTTGTTTTCATTCAATTGATTGCAGTGCATCGCATCGTTAGAACTATAATTTGCATGTGAACTCTAGATTTATTTGGAAATGTTGAAATTGGAGTCCGATCCTGACTTCGGGGCGGTATGAAGTTAATGTTCAAGACGATTTGAACAGTTGCGGTTCGCTTGTTTGTGAACCACTGCGGGCCGCACGAATGCAGCACCGTTTCTGACGAACAACTAGCTGGCCTGGATGGCTTTAGTTACTGAATCTTTGCAAATTCAAATGAACAAAACATCAGAAGAAACAAAATATATTTATTTACTAGTTACTCATCAAACACTTCCATTCGCAAACTTATTCGCGCTGTTTCAGCAGCATAACCCGGCCTTCCACGCTTCGGAGGCGAAGCGCTCGTAGCAGCTTCTATGTATCGAAAAGATTACTATAGTAAATGATCAATTTTACGAAAAATATCACAATAATTGATCACTCGGGTATATTTACTTCTTAGAAAGCTTGAAAATAGATAATTTATAAGAAGGATTGATCAAATATCGACGGATTCGTTTGTGAACTGAAATAGGCGTCCCATAAAATGGCCGCCAAGAAGAAAACAAGCGCGCAAAGCACTACCCTGACACTCACTCTTTAAAGAAGGGACAGATCAAATCTAAATGTAGAGAACAAGAAACAACAGAGCTGTATAGATGAAGATTGTTTGTAAGATAGCTGTATGAAATGATTGTTTGTAGATGTTGTGATATTGTCGCAATGAAATGTTTTCGAGTGAATGAGCCCAAACCGCGTAAGCAGAAAACTGCTTGCCGTGGCTGGGTTTTGAATCCGCGACCTTTGATTTACTAGTTCAACGCTCTTACCACTGAGCTACACGGTCAAGGCGATGGAGGCCTGGGATTTATGACTTATTCTGAATTTCGTAAACATACTCGTTTACATCGATCCAGTGCCGAACAATACTTAGTTCAGACAGTGATATGTGATGTTGTTAAGGTCAATAAACACAACAAAATTTTCATAACTTCGTTTTTATTTAATTTATCAATGAATACATACGTACGTTTTTGTAGGAAGTAATTTAGGTTTATATGACACCAAAAAATATAGCACACTGTCAAAAATGGCGAAAATTATAGAGTTTTTGTGTTTATTGATGACGTCATGGTGACGTCATAAAATACGTCACCAGACGAAAGATGTTTGCCAACATATTCCACACATAAAATATCTTGGTTATACCTTGAATTTATTGTCCACTCATGAAGTATATTGGGCACTAAATTACCTGTCCTTAGCTACGTCTGAACACCCTTAAAGTGGCACTACGACGAAAATTTACCCCCGTTTTTTAGATTTTATTTAGCATAGAATAGTGTTTCAGCGTCGAAAGTGATTATCGATGTAAAAAACGGTATTTTGAAATAAGTATTTTGAGCTCTGAGATTACTACTATTTAGGCCACCATTGCTAAGAACATGTTCCAAGTGAGCTCGCAATTTCAAAAGGTAATATTGTTTGTGACGTCAGACTCTCAATGCTACGCCTGTAATTCAGTCGAGATTACTTGTTTTCTTGTTTTATTCGAGAAGCACATGAAATGTTTAGCCTTTCAGACGAAGAATTTGAAAAAGGACCTTGATCACTGATTCACTATAGATGTCGTTGAGAGTCTGACGTAACTTCCTTACGCTGGTTAGGAACATGATCGATTAATGGCGGACATATAACAACTCCAGATTCAGAGTCAGAAAAATAATACTCGACCGAGTAATATTTAGCAGCTCTGCTTTATAAATACGTAAAAATATCGATAGGTAACAATTTGATCGGAGTACCACTTTAAAGAAGATTTGAAGATGATTTCAACAGCTGGTTTGAAGAACGCAATATGTTTCAAAAATTCAGAGATATATTTACCTTATATTTCGACGGCAGAATACCGTTCAAGGTACGTTGGATAGAACTTTTCTGTTGCTGCCTTTTAAGGGCGGCACGGACCTGTGTATAGAAGAAATATGACATGTTGTAACATTTCTTTATTGATAAGGTTCAATTTATGCAAATAATAATAGAAAACCATTTACCTCCGAGTTAAAAACACAGTGGAACATAAATATGAAGAAACCCTGTGAAGAAAATAACGACGAGATTATATTTTGAAAAAAGTCTATTTTGTAAACCATATAATTGCAAAATTCATGAACATTGAGCAAAATAAAATGTTACGTCAAACGTTGTTGACGTGCATGCAACTCATGAATGACACACCACAGCGTTAAAGAAGTTCCTATCTCGTGTTTAGGTTTATATATATATTTATTATATATATATATATATATATATATATATATATATATATATATATATATATATATATATATATATATATATATATTTATATATATATATATATATATATATATATATATATATATATATATATATATATATATATATATATATATATATATATCTTTGGTGCATTCTGATAAAACGTCCTTGATATTATCATCTATTAACTCTTTCCTGACAGGCTGAAAAACATCCAAATATCTCTTGTAATAACCACAACTGTTGCGAAAGCTATACATTTTCTGAAAGTCCAATAAACCGGCTTTTACTTGTGCTTTTAAATTTCCCAAACAAAACACATTATGTTAATATAAATTAGCATTAATTATCATAAATCAGGTTGAAAAATTTACATTTTACTAGAAAAGGCCATCTTGCACGCCCGCGTAGCATCTTGAAAACTCAAAATGCCACCAATCGCAGAGTTGTTTATGAAATCAAATCAAACTTGGCGTGTGCGTGGATCACATGTTCCTGGCGCTTGTCGAATTTCAATTTTTAATCGTGTGCCGTGTTTTTCGATTGACGACTTTGCGGGTCTTCTAAGCGCCTTTACTAAAACCTTCGACTCGGCCGCGTTGAGCTGCGTCCGTCGTGTAGTTCGTAGGATGATTAGCATGACCCCTTTACTTTACTTTATTTTAAGACCCGTTTTGACTGGCCCGGTGAGGAAAGAGTTAATGTGGTTCTTCGATGAAAAATCGTCTATCCAATTGTGATTTTATCTAAGAGTGCTTTCAAAATGAGTGTGGCTTTCGCGGTTTCTCAATACCTCATCTCGTTCCAGAGATACCGTATTTGCTCTAATAAACGCCTAGCCTCAAATAAACGCCTCCCCTTTCATACAAGAATGGTAATAAACTCCTCCCTCTAATAAACTCCTCCCTCCCTCTAATAAACGCCTCCCTCTAATAAACGCCTCCCTCTAATAAACTCCTCCCTCTAATAAACTCCTCCCTCTAACAAACTCCTCCCTCTAATACACGCCTCCCTCTAATAAACTCCTCCCTCTAATAAACTCCTCCCTCCCTCTAATAAACGCCTCCCTCTAATAAACGCCTCCCTCTAATAAACTCCTCCCTCTAATAAACTCCTCCCTCTAACAAACTGCTCCCTCTAATACACGCCTCCCTCTAATAAACTCCTCCCTCTAACAAACTCCTCCCTCTAATAAACTCCTCCCTCTAATAAACTCCTCCCTCTAATAAACTCCTCCCTCTAATAAACTCCTCCCTCTAATAAACTCCTCCCTCTAATAAACTCCTCCCTCTAATAAACTCCTCCCTCTAATAAACTCCTCCCTCTAATAAACTCCTCCCTCTAATAAACTCCTCCCTCTAACAAACTCGATCCTCCCTCTAATACACGCCTCCCTCTAATAAACGCCTCCCTCTAAGAAACACCTCCCTCTAATAAACGCCTCCCTCTGATAAAAACACCTCCCTCTGATAAACGCCCCCCTCTAATAAACGCTGCATCAAATTGTTTCAAAATTTTATAAAGGCCGGTGGCGTTTATTAGAGGAAATACGGTAAGGTTTTTAAAACATGCAAATTAGATATATATGACGTCATTGCCTAACATAGACTAAATAAAATTCACAAAATGATGCATGTTTCCACAAATAATAGATAGAAAGAAAGTGTTGAAACATTGCACATGTATGCCTTTGAGGAAAGTACACACCACTGTGTTGTTGTCATGGTGACCACTTGGTGTTAGACCCCTTCCATTTGTAAAACAAAATTTGTTAATTTTTCCTCTATCAAACAATGTTTACTGCAGTGCATATATTTTAAGATTCATACACACGTTGATATTATATTCCGGATGTTTTGATCATCATATTCTTTTAGAAAGAGACAGAAATTAAGATTTTAGTTTTTAAATAAAAGACTCCTGTTTCGCAGTGGTAACCTTGGCAACACTATTATTGACACAGTGGTGTGTACTTTCCTCAAAGGCATACATGTGCAAAGTTTCAACACTTTCTATCTGTTATTTGCAGAAATATGCATCGTTTTGTGAATTTTATTTAGTCTATGTGAGGCCAAGACGTCATAGATATTAATTTCACGCCTGTTTCAAAAAACCTGAATATCTCTGGAACGAGATGATGTATTGAGAAACCGCGAAAGCCATTCCAAGGCAAAGAGATTGTACAATAATTCAATAACAATTCACGAAGAGTGTTTGCTCTGAGCTTTAAACAGACTTATCCAGCAGACACAATTACCAAACTGTCATCGTATTTCACTGATGAATCACATTGTAATGTCTTTGCGTATCATGGGTTGACGTCACTTCATGTGCAGAGTAGTAAACCAACTTTATCAGGCGAAATTAGATGCATCAATATGAAACTTTAGCTGATGATAATATTAAGGAAGTTTTACCAGAAAGTATCATAGATTATAAATATATAAAAAACCCAAACATGATATGAATCTACCTGTAAAACATTTAGAACTGTAAAAATGTACTGAAAAGCTACAGTAGCACTGTTTACGGCTAAAACACCAAACAACCACGTCAAGCCAAGAAGTGGAAACAACGATATGATGCCTTTAATACTAGTCCTGTAAAATATAAAAAAGACTTTTAGAATTGCCACAATGTTGTTTGTCTACTTTGACGTCGAGAACGGAAATAGATATCGAAGAACTGTCAACGCCATTTTTTCACAATTTTAAGTGTCTTTTCAAACAAACACTTATCATTTTGGGGGTTTGAGGCACTTTAAAGATTTCGTGGAGTTTTGTACATAATCCAAAGACAATCAAATAATTTCACGACACCTGCACTGAAAAGGACTTTTTAGGAACTGTACATGACTCCGAACCCTATTTTTACCTGCTTACTCTAGGGGACTCTCCAGAAGATGCGACAGGGTTGATAACAACAAGCATTGCCCGAATAACAAGGATCAAAATGATAAAGTTGATCTGTTAAAAGAAAATAAGTTACTAAAGTACATAAAACGTTATGTTATGTATAAACCACGAAGAGATTAACGAGGAGATTACACAGCTAAAAGTATAGCACAATTTACAGCATGTTGGCTGAACAATACTGTAACAACGCGGTTATTATGGCAGGAAAAAATAATATTGGAACAGGAAAAACAATATTGGAACAGGAAAAACAATATTGGAACAGGAAAAACAATATTGGAACAGGCAAAACAATATTGGAACAGGAAAAACAATATTGGAACAGGAAAAACAGTATTGGAACAGGAAAAACAATATTGGAACAGGAAAAACAATATTGGAACAGGAAAAACAATATTGGAACAGGAAAAACAATATTGGAACAGGAAAAAAACAATATTGGAACAGGAAAAAAACAATATTGCAACAGGAAAAACAATATTGGAACAGGAAAAACAATATTGGAACAGGAAAAACAATATTGGAACAGGAAAAAAACAATATTGGAACAGGAAAAACAATATTGGAACAGGAAAAACAATATTGGAACAGGAAAAACAATATTGGAACAGGAAAAACAATATTGGAACAGGAAAAACAATATTGGAACAGGAAAAACAATATTGGAACAGGAAAAACAATATTGCAACAGGAAAAACAATATTGGAACAGGAAAAACAATATTGGAACAGGAAAAACAATATTGCAACAGGAAAAACAATATTGGAACAGGAAAAACAATATTGGAACAGGAAAAACAATATTGCAACAGGAAAAACAATATTGGAACAGGAAAAACAATATTGGAACAGGAAAAACAATATTGGAACAGGAAAAACAATATTGCAACAGGAAAAACAATATTGCAACAGGAAAAACAATATTGGAACAGGAAAAACAATATTGCAACAGGAAAAACAATATTGCAACAGGAAAAACAATATTGCAACAGGAAAAACAATATTGAAAGAACAAGCATGTTCGCCAATGTTACCATGTTGTTGCTGAAACTTCTTAAAGCGACAAAAACAAGTGTTGCTTAAATGAAAGTTCTTTGTCGCCTTACATGAGAATGGGTATTAGTTTTCTTCTAATCGTTTTAGTTTTAGAGAAATTGTGCTTTTTATCGTATTTTTGGTAAATTGAAGGCCGCCATTTTTGTTCTGATTGCGCTGATCTGATTGTTCTGATTTTTGTTCTGATTTTGTTCTGATTGAAAATGCGGTCGCTTCCATTAATTTTTGACGTCATTAAGTGATAAGAGATACTTTGAAAGGAAATCCTTCACAATAGCATGAATAGAAATCCTGTACAATAGACTAAGACCTGCATGTTATTGTCATGCTATTGTGAAGGGGTTTATTTGAGTGGTGTTTCTATCACTCAATGACGTCAAAAATTAATGTGAGCAACGAAATCAGAACAAAAATGGCGGACTTCAATTTACCAAAATACGTCAAACAAAGCCAAATTTCCCTAAAACTAAAACGATCAGAAGAAAACTAATACCATTCTCGTGTAAGGCGACAAATAACTTTCATTTAAATAACACTTATTTTTGGAGTAGAGTGTCCCTTTAACAAGTTGTAGCAGTATTGATGGATGAACAATGCTGTAATAATATTGTTATCATTGCGCTCACATTGTTTACTTTAATTATCATCAAATGGGGTGATGGGCATATAATCTATGGAGTGAATTAATTCTCGAATACGATCGCCTAATTTGCGTTTAGTTTCATCAATATATAAAAAAGAGAGCATAGTTTACAAATTATGCAATAAACTAAATGGCATAATAATCGAAAAAGAGTAAAGTGTGTTGTGTAATTTACTTAAAGCTGATCCCATGATATATTGACATGTTTTGCAACGAGATCTATTGCAATGAAAAGTACCAGGATCATCGCAAGTTTTGGTATGATTGGTTCAAATAGATCTGTGAAAAAGCAGGTCCTTTAAATTTGGGTCTTGTCTAAATTAGGCATTAACCGGTTTACATGAAGAATATTTTTGTCAAGAACTCTGGCGTTTCTTAAATATGGCCCCCAGCAAAGCGTACCAAAAGTATGATCAACACAGGAGCTACAAAAGCCCATATGAATCCACGTTCCAAGGACAACCAGCACCTATAAAAAACAATAAAAGAAAGAAATAAGTCTGTTAGGTTTAGAATCCTTCTCAGGATAACCTGAAAATGTATTATTAATTATGAATTTCCTACACAAGCAAGTTTACTGAAAAAATCAATTGATTGATTCATGGCTTCGCTCGAAACATTAGATCTCCTACACACTACACTAACTTTGTAGAGTTTTCAATTTGTATTTCTACACTACCTACGCATCACAACACTTTTATATCACTAATATAGATATAAGGACTTGGCATATTGAAAAAGAGACACCCTACTAACGCTTTGTCAGTGCCATATCCATCGAAACGTGTCAAGGCACAAATGAACACCAAGAACGCAGGAGCACCTGCCGAAATAAAACAACAAAAGGCTGGATTATACAGTGTAGTTTGCGAGAGGAAGAAAAAGAAAAGTAGAATACAAGTAAATAAAAGCAAAGGTGTTGTGGAGTGAGAGTGGAGGAAGTTATAGAGGAAATTGATCAAGGTGTTGTGGAGGGAGAGTGGAGGGAGTTAGAGGACAGTTGATCAAGGTGTTGTGGAGTGAGAGTGGAGGGAGTTAGAGTAAGGTAGATTAAGGCGTTGTGGAGAGAGAGTAGAGGGAGTTAGAGGAACGTTGATAAAGGTGTTGTGGAGTGAGAGTGGAGGGAGTTAGAGGAAAGTTGATCACGGTGTTGGGAGTGAAAGTGAAGGGAGTTTGAGGAAAGTTTATCAAGGTGTTTTGGAGTGAGAGTGGGGGGGCGGGGAGTTAGAGGAAAGTTGATCAAGGTGTTGTAGAGTGAGAGTGGAGGGAGTTAGATGAAAGTTGATCAAGGTGTTGTGGAGAGAGTGGAGGGAGTTAGAGGAAAGTTGATAAAGGTGTTGTAGAGTGAGAGAGAGTGCGTGTATGTGTGTGTGTGTGTGTGTGTGTGTGTGTGTGGGGGGGGGGGGGTAGAGGAAAGTTGATCAAGGTGTTGTGGAGTGAGGGGCGTTTGAGGAAAGTTTATCCAGGTGTTGTGGAGTGAGAGTGGAGGGAGTTAGAGGAAAGTAGATCAAGGTATTGAGGAGGGAGAGTGGAGGGAGTTAGAGGAAGGTTGATAAAGGTGTTGTGGAGAGAGAGTGGAGGGAGTTAGAGAAAAATAGATCAAGGTGTTGTGGAGAAAGAGTGAAGGGAGTTAGAGGAAAGTTGATCAAGGTGTTGTGGAGTGAGAGTGGGGGAGTAGATGAAAGTTGATCAAGGTGTTGTTCTATCCAAAACGTCTTTTCATGCGTGCAAAAATGGTTGTGTCATAATTGAAGTTATTCATGTAATCCCATTTGAAATGCCTTTCGAGGGTCCTATTGAAAAACACTATGGTACATTATATTAATTGATAATGTAGGTTCCCTATTAAAATATTATCATCATCATCATAAATAATATTTTAACAGGGAGGTGTTAAAAAAAACTCATTAATAATTCATAAACCAACTATCCAATTGCTGCTACGAAATTAGTCACATGCATGCGTCTTTATAATAGCTAAAGCACACTTATTCATGCAGAAACACAATACTTCTCGTGAATAAACATTTTCATATAAAGATTGTTTATATAAAGATTTTTATATAAAGATTTTTTATATAAAGATTTTTTGTATAAAGATCGTATTTTACATTAACATAATTATAGTTTCAACACATAATGATAATTCTCGCACAACAACATTTAAATTTAAGAACTACCACGATCTAGCTCTTTACAAGAATCACTTTTCAGCAAAATTGAAAGCACAATTATTGAACACACAACTCGACATGTTCGTGTTAACATTTGATACCCTCTCACCTTCACTCATTACTCAACATTTCGGGAAATTACTCAACATTTCGTCGGGAACGTCAAATCTAAAATCAGCCAAACTGAAGTCTATTAAATCCTTACATTCCTCTTTCAAATCACTGTTCGCCCTCTCTGTTATATTTCTTGGAGATCCTAAAATAGTACTCACACGCTTTTCTTGCTCTTCGTTTTTTGGTTATCGAAATCTTCGCTTTGGAGGCATATCAAAGACAAACGCTTCCGAGAATGTAGGCTTCGGCATTACCACGCCTCGGCATTTAAAATTCATATTCAAATTTTTGGTAGAGGACAACCAAGTTGCTATTCCTTAGAGATTTTATTTTCTATTTAAAATCCATGTTTCTCATTCACAGTTTTTGAAGCCATTCAAAAAACTCGCATCACGTGTTTTATCAGATATAAAACACTCGGGCTACGCCCTCGTGTTTTATATCTGATAAAACACTGCTGCTCGTTTTTTAAATAGTACTTTAGGATTTTCACCGAGGTGTTTTTCAATGGGGCCCTGAATACAGATAATAATGACATTTCAAATTTATTTTTTTGAGAAAAACGATTCGAAACCCACGCCATCTTGCATTTTCATCGGATATCATCATATTTTCTCAGAAACCTACGTCACTCATCACTACTTCGGAATGTTCTCCAGCGCGATGACGTCATATGACGTCATTTGCGCAAGTACTGTCCACCCCCCGTAATATATTGGCCGTATGCTCGTGTGTGAAAACTTATCTAGAGTGGTGTCAAAGATAGTGATGTTGAACGTTTTTAGAATAAGTAATGATACCAACCCCAGCCAAAAATATAGTAGCATTTCTTGTCGTTGACTTTGATGAAAACTTTCACAACTTTCCGATACAAATGAATTCCCTCAACGCACATCCAACAAAATGACACAGTGTAGAAATAATGTAGGAGTATGGCTGTTATTTTACAAGCAATCTACAAAAATAGAGTCCATAACATAGATTTCATATAACAAATAAATAACACATATAAATGACTGTGAAACCATACCCACATTATTATCTGTAGCCCTGATACCCAACAGGAAAACGATTTGAGCTAAGGATAGTGACACAGCCAGATTACAATGAATCATCGTGTGTTCTGAAATTAAGTCTCTAAAGAAAGAAAGAAAAGCAGATAGATTCTTGATGATTGTTCTAGATCATTAGTCCAGTTAATAATAATATTTCAATTAATTTTACCTACTCCTGATGGCATCAATATAGTAAACTTAAATTTTTATATACTAGGGGAATTTAGGAAAAATACAACATGTGTGTTCTAAATAAAAAAATGGCATTGTAATGCTGACAAACAACTCAGCTCTTTCGCTTTCGTAGTAAAATTTCGTAATGCATAAAATTGATTAAAATGTTATACGTAATTAATGTCGAGTTTAAAAACAGAAAATATTCAGAGAAGTGAACAAAATTAATAGAAACCCCAAATGACCGCGCGGTTATAGAACTCAAATTTCGCAATGTTTTGTTATATATATATATATGTGTATATATATATATATATATATATATATATATATATATATATATATATATATATATTTGGTTTCAGACATGAAAGTCTGTGCCATCCTTCCCATCTCCGGTGGCAACGATAACCGCAAGCGGCAAGAGAAGAAGCGTCTCATTTTTAAACTTGGCACCACACATCCTCTTGGTCTTAACGAACGTTTTTTCTTTTATTTAATTTCCTACAAGTTTTTGGTTATTTTAGTTTGCTTGGAACCTTTATTATTATTAATTTTTTATTATTCGCGTATGCACTTTCATTCCTTTTCAAGTTTTTGTTTCTTATGCTAATATTATCGCCTAATCCCCTTGAATATTGGACCTGTCATTTCTCCCGCCCCCTCAGTCTGCTTGCTGATCGACTGTTAAAAATAGCAAATGATCTAACGTTTCCCATCTCATTAATTATTAGTTTGTTTATCTCCCGTGCATTTGATTGGCTACTTTCTATTTGTGACACCCTTTTGGCATATATATATAAGCCCTATTTATTTCATTTCATCTCGTCTTACTCTGATGAAGGGCTCCGCTCGAAACGTCAGTATATCGTCACTAAATTCTTGGCAGTTTACCACCTTTTCACTTTGCTATATATTCTAAACACTGTCCACGCAGCACTATACCGCTGCGACATGCCTAACCTTAAGAAGTTTCGTCAAAGTCTCCGTCACGAAATGGTAAGTTATTTGCTTCCTTTTTTACCGTCGATCAGTAATCATGCTCTACGTTTGTTTGACCTTATTTTATCTAAAACCCGTTTTTCCAGTCACATTACTTTTATTAGTCGTTGTTTATATCGGGGGGTCATTCCCTACGGTTTTAGATCCTCTTTTGATTTATTGTCTTTTAATCTCCCCGCTATCGATCGTCGTTATTCCCATCACATATCAGCGGCTTGTTCGAGTCATTCCCGTCGTTTGATGCGTATCACTATTAAATCTATGTCCAGTAATTTACAACATTACTGATGACTACATCTCGGGATGTAAGTCCTCTCTTTCCCAGGTCTGCCCACCTATTTTGTTTACCGCTATCGTTCAACAAATTCGCATGCTAAATTCCAGACTCTATGTTTTTCTTAAAGACGTTAAGGCGTCCAAATTGGCCAAATTACTGGGTCCTTCCCCGAATCCCTCCCAAAGCACTAGTTCCTCTAACGAAGTCACTCGTCTAGTTTTCACTATTCCCTCTGATTTGCCATTATCTGACCCCGAGAGATCTGTTCTTGCGAAAGGTCTCAAGTTTGTTCCCAACTCCGGGCCCATCGATCTATTTTCAGTTAAAGAGGATACCGAATCTTTCTTCCGCCGCATGCGCCTCAAAGCCTTTTTTTCATGATAAGCCCCCACTTTCAATAGCAATAAGGATATTTTCGAAGAACTCAACCCCAAGAAGTCGTCTTGGTCTCCATCCGAAGGTGATTTTTCTTCCCTTGATCTTTTCGTAAGACAATGCCGCCATGACATTGATAAATTGCAACCTCCGCGCAGAAAAACAAGTTCATAACCTTAACAAAGAAGAGCTTCTAGCTTTGAATTCATTACGATGCCGAAATGACGTTGTCATAAAACCTGCGGACAAAGGTGGCGCTGTAGTTGTCTGGAGAGCGGACTTGTATCGACAAGAGGCTCTTCGTCAACTCAGCGACACCATCTTTTATACTAAGTTGAATTCCGATCCCACTCAATCTCACCAAAAATCCGTCAAAACTACCATCAAGAATTTCATCCAAGCCGGTGAATTGCCTGCCTCTGCATCTAACCTTATATTAACAACCCCAAGAACGCCTGTCATATATTTCCTACCTAAAATCCATAAACCTAACAATCCTGGCAGGCCGATTGTTTCCGCTTGTAGTTGCCCCACCGAGCTCGTTTCCAGTTTTCTAGACAACGTTATGTATCCTTTGGTTAAGAAGTTGCCTTCTTATATCAAAGATACTAAACATGCCTTGCAAATTTTCGACCAGTTACGTTTCAGTAGTTCCGATAAATTTATTTTCACGATGGACGTCAAGTCCTTATACACCGTCATTCCCCATTGTGATGGCCTTGAAGCTCTGAAGTTTTTCTTTGATCAGCGCACTAATTTAGAACCCTCCACAACCACGTTACTCCGCTTAGCAGAACTAGTGCTTACCCTTAACAATTTTTCGTTTGATGGTGAACATTATCAACAAATAAGTGGTGTTGCGATGGGCACCAAAATGGGTCCAAGCTATGCTAATTTATTTGTTGGTTATGTTGAAAAACAGATCTTTGAACAATACACGGGTCCCTTGCCTGATTTTTTCGGAAGATTTATCGATGACTGTTTAGGAACAGCGTCGTGTTCACGTGTCCTTTTAGAGCAGTTCATCAACTTTGTTGATGATTTTCATCCTGCTCTGAAGTTCACGTGGGAAATCAGCGAGACCTCTGTGTCGTTCCTTGATATTTTAATTTCGATTAATGGTGATTCGCTGAAAACGTCGGTCTCGTACAAGCCTACTGACTCCCATAGTTATCTTCTATTTTCATCCTCTCATCCCAACCACACTAAGCAATCCATCCCTTACTCTCAATTCTTGCGTCTTCGCCGCTTATGTAGCGACGACCAAGATTTTCAAGTCAAATCAATGGAAATGAGATCTTTTTTTGTCCAACGTGGTTACCCTACCAACCTTTTAGACCTCGCCGTTCAGAAAGCTTTTCTCGTCCCCCGTTTAGACGCCCTTGAACCATCTTTGGAACGAGTTTCAAACAATAAAATTCCTTTAGTTCTAACATTTCATCCTTTCAATTTTAAAGTTAAAAATATTATTAATCGGAATTTTCACATTTTACAAAATGATCCTGAGACGTCAGCCATTTTCAACCGACAACCCTTTGGTATCTTTTCGCCGTAATAAAAACATTCGTGACTCCTTAGTACATAGTGCCCTTAAACAAAATACCTCGGCACCAGCGGGAACATTTTCTTGCGGCCGTTCCCGCTGTAACACATGCGCTTTTCTCAATCCCACTACAGTTATTACTGCCCCCAAATTCGACCACACAATCCGTCATGCTTTTTCATGCACGTCCACCAACATAATTTATTGCATTTCATGCGATAAATGCCCTAAAATCTACATCGGTGAAACTGGGCGACGTCTTTCAGACAGGTTTGCTGAACATCTTCGTTCCGTGAGGATCAATGATGGTGACAAACCTGTAGCCCGCCATTTCAACAGCTCCAACCATTTGGTTTCAGACATGAAAATCTGTGCCATCCTTCCCATCTCCGGTGGCAACGATAACCGCAAGCGGCAAGAGAAGCGTCTCATTTTTAAACTTGGCACCACACATCCTCTTGGTCTTAACGAACGTTTTTCTTTTATTTAATTTCCTACAAGTTTTTGGTTATTTTAGTTTGCTTGGAACCTTTATTATTATTAATTTTTTATTATTCGCGTATGCACTTTCATTCCTTTTCAAGTTTTTGTTTCTTATGCTAATATTATCGCCTAATCCCCTTGAATATTGGACCTGTCATTTCTCCCGCCCCCTCAGTCTGCTTGCTGATCGACTGTTAAAAATAGCAAATGATCTAACGTTTCCCATCTCATTAATTATTAGTTTGTTTATTATGAAGGGTTATTAGGGTCAATATTAGAGTTTAAATTATATTATTCGTGCACTCAGTTTGCGTTTCTCGAAACTGCCGAACATAATTCGAAACTGCCGAACATAATTCGAAACTGCCGAACATAATTCGAAACAGCCGAACATAATTCGAAACAGCGATTGCGTCTCGAATTATGTTCGGCTAGTGGACTGGGGCCTCACGGACAGAGAAAATCTTCGCGTAACCCTGGAACGAGTAAATATTTTCCCGCGCTTGGGCCACAGAACAACATGACGGATGAGTCGTCAGAGTCGCTAAGATCAGAATTAAGCAAGCGTGTATAAGAGAGATATCGAGCAAAGAAGTTTTTGCGAAGACGATTTAATACAATTTCGACTTGATTGGTTGTATAATGCTATTGTCCGTTATGTTGACCAAGTTCCTTATGGGGAAGAAGTGATGAGTCTTGTTCGCCAAGATGTACAGTTGACAGAAAGCGGCACCGATAGTTCTTCGAATGTATCGTTTCAGGCTGATTTTGTTCATACTGGTCAACGCGGAAGGCCTCGTTACTCTATTTCGATTGACCAGCTTGAATTTCTTTTGGATATGAGATTTACATCTGGCGAGATTGCATCTATGTTTCAAGGCGAGATTGCATCTATGTTACGCGAAGATTTCCTCTGTCCGTGAGGCCCCAGTCCACTAGCCGAACATAATTCGAGACGCAATCGCTGTTTCGAATTATGTTCGGCTGTTTCGAATTATGTTCGGCTGTTTCGAATTATGTTCGGCTGTTTCGAATTATGTTCGGCAGTTTCGAATTATGTTCGGCAGTTTCGAATTATGTTCGGCAGTTTCGAATTATGTTCGGCAGTTTCGAGAAACGCAAACTGAGTGCACGAATAATATAATTTAAACTCTAATATTGACCCTAATAACCCTTCATAGTTTATCTCCCGTGCATTTGATTGGCTACTTTCTATTTGTGACACCCTTTTGGCATATATATATAAGCCCTATTTATTTCATTTCATCTCGTCTTACTCTGATGAAGGGCTCCGCTCGAAACGTCAGTATATCGTCACTAAATTCTTGGCAGTTTACCACCTTTTCACTTTGCTATATATTCTAAACACTGTCCACGCAAGCACTCTACTATATATATACTATATATATATATATACTATATATATATATACTATATATATATAATATATATATATATATTATATATATATATATATATATATATATATATGTATATATATATATATATATATATATATATATATATATATATATATATATATATATATATATATATATATATATATATATATATATATATATATATATATATATATATATATATATATATATATATATATATATATATATATATATATATATATATATATATATGTATAGTTACCAGAGATTTAACGGGCGGAAATCTTCAACGTAAAATGAATATCAAAGCCCAGCTCAAAATTCGAATGTGGAGAGCCATCTCGTAACAAACATGAAACAAACAAGAAACAAATTTTAAAGAACTTTTACTGACGTTTCGTTGCCAACGCGCAACATTCTCAAAGTGAATACGTTTGAATTACTTATCAGAGAAAGTTTACTTATTTCTAAATTTAAACCCTGCCTCAACGGAAACGTTGTTCCGCTTTCTTTGTTTTGACTTTGTTTTGATTGGTTTATTATTAACACTGTAAATGTATTTAAAGTATTGTTTAATAAACGAGCAGCAGTGTTTTATCAGATATAAAACACGAGGGCGTAGCCCGAGTGTTTTAGATCTGATAAAACACGTGCTGCGAGTTTATTAAACGGCTTCAAACACGACCCATTTGATAAGTTTATTGGCGTAGTAATTTTGAAAATCGATGTTGCATCTAAGCCGAGAAAATCAAAGATAAATTTTATGTAAATCAGGACGAATCTTTATCACATTTAAAGACACGATACGGTAGTGATTTTCTTTTGTCTTTTCCTCATGAATTATTAATGAGTGTTTGAATAATAGTTTTCGCATCTTGTATTAATTCACTTTGAGAATGTTGCGCGTTGGTCAGTAAAAGTTCTTTAAAATTTGTTTCTTGTTTGTTTCATGTTTGTTACGAGATGGCTCTCCACATTCGAATTTTGAGCTGGGCTTTGATATTCATTTTACGTTTGTATATATATATATATATATATATATATATATATATAATATATATATATATATCGGTATATTACAAGTAATATTAGGCATTTCACTGCGACGGAAAATTTCGAGTGGAGGAATATATACATTTTTAAGACCAAACCGGGACCAGTTGCGAAAAATGCAACTTCAAGGTCTTCCGGCTGGAATTGAACCCGCGACCCTGCGATGCTATAGAGCAGTCATGTGCTCTAACACTGAGCTACGGAGGCCGTTGCCGAGAGCCTAGTGTACGCCGCTGTGTATGCAAAACTCGTGAGTAGGCTCTCGGTAACGGTCTCCGTAGCTCAGTGGTTAGAGCACTGCTCTAGCATCGCAGGGTCGCGGGTACAATTCCAACCGGAAGGCCTTGAAGTTGCATTTTTCGCAACTGGTCCCGGTTTGGTCTTAAAATGTATATATTCCTACACTCGAAATTTTCCTTCACCATAAATCCCGAGTATATATACATATATATATATATATATATATATATATATATATATATATATATATATATATATATATATATAAATATATATATATATATATATATATATATATATATATATACATATATATATATATATATATATATATATATATATATATATATATATATATATATATATATATATATATATATATATATATATATATATATATATATATAATATATATATATATATATATATATATATATTGGTCAATGGGTGATACCGGATAACCCTATTGCTAACATAAGGTGGAGTGATACATCATTTAAACCATGCATCTATATAGACTTACTTTAAAAATAAAAACGTTATTAGAGTTAGTATTAAACAAATCAACGAGAATCCACAACCCAGGTACGTGATCCATTCCAGGCCCTTTACATGGACATCATCAATCTGTGTAAGATAAAGAAGTTGATTATTTTTTTTGTTTAGCTGTTTCCAAATGAACATCACTTTCGAGCCAAGGCCCCGCAGTATGCATATAGTTCCCATGATTTATTTAGAGTCGATCACGCAGGATAAGGTTACGCTATTTATCCGAGCCAGAGGTCATGTTTTAAGTCTCGAATGTCTCGACGGAACTGCGACTCAGGCTGTAGTCCCCCGTAGCCCCCCGCAATAACAATATCTTGCTTTGTTGCATTAGCACGAAGTGGAACTTGAAGGGCACGTTCTGCATTACTCAACTTGTGTAGTACTTCATTACAGCTCTGACTTCTTTGACTATTTATCACTCTCAGGTGAACGGAAAACCCAACAGAAAGGGATTCCGAGGGCCTACGATTTAAGGTCGTTTTCCGAGAAGACCCGAAAGTCTTACCATTTGATGGTGTTGTTGCAAAGGCAGCACCTTCACTTCAATTATTTTAAGACCCTGAGTGGTGATCCGACCCAGGATTTGAACCCTGGTCTGCCAGCTCATAGACATGTGTGGAGTAGTATAGAAAGTGGGGCTACCGGCGCATTTTTCCATTTTTTCATGCTTCGCAATCAAAATGTGAAAAAGTTCGCCGTTAACCCCACTTTCGAGACTACTAACAGTGACGTGTCACAGGTTTGGAAGCGTAGAAACGCGTCTCACGGACTCCAAACCACGTGGTATATCGCTTGGTATGGTGTTGTTACGAGCGGTATCTTCGTTTACAGCAGCACCACATCAATACGTGTTATTATTAGTAGTCTAGAAGTATAGTCACTTTTTTGTAGTCTCACAGACTCCAAACCACGTGGTTTATCGCTGTTGTCTCCACTCTTGAGACTACTAACAGTGGTGTATCGCGTGTTTTGAGCGTGTGGAAACACGTCTCACGGACTCCAAGTCGTGTGGTATATTGCCATTGTCCCCACTTTCGAGACTACTAAAACGATACGAGATAAGTTTCGTTAAATGAAACAAAAATAAGTTAGACTCGAAAGCCGTCACGCGTTTCCAGAAATAGTTTTTCAAGTGTTAGTACGTAGAGACCGCAACTCTCTTTTATGGCTGGTCATCCTTTTCCCAAGTACAGTATGTTTAAACCTCTCATCTAGTTCATCGCGTTCTAATCTAGTCTTAGCGAAGAGTTGTCGTTTGAGCTTTCTGACCTGGTAGATAAATGATAACTCTTTGTTGAGTCTCGCTGTCTTTTCCTCCGCTGACTCCTGACGTTCTACACTTCTCATTAAGTTAGTATATACTCATGTCTTTAGGTCGTTTTGTAAATTGTTATAATTAGGTAGAACTGTCTCCTTCGTTCGGAGGTTCCCCCTCGGGGATTCCTCTAGCCATGTGGCTGAATACGTGTTTACTAGTTGTCAGTCCACCTGATAGCAACCCTAAACAAGGGAGGTAGGGGGATACGTATGATATAAACTTCTCTACGTCTCTTTTAAGTAGTTGGTCAGTGATCAACTCTTTTTCTAGCTTTTCAGGTGATTCAATAGCGTTGAACCCTCCTAACGCGTGGGCGAACTTGCTTATTAAAAGATCACAGAGAAACACGTTCGCTTTCTCCATTCTTTTTACCTCCCATTCTTCGTAGATCTTGTTGATGACTTTGTCTGAAGCCTTTTTGAGGTAAGCGACGGATTTGTCTATCTCACCGTCCTCTGAGAGTCTTCTTAGTTCGTCTCGTTTCTTGTCTACATCAGTTTGAGGAGTGTCGTCAACTTGTGACGTGTCGATTTGTGGTTCGTCAATCACTTCCTGTTCTGCTTCTTGTATGTCTCCAATGAGTTTTTTGTCTTACGTTTTGGCATGTCCTATATTATACGGTGTGTTTTGTTTTTGCGGAATAACTATTTCGTATGAGTATGGATGTCTTAGAAGTATCTCCAATCTTGCGTACTCGTTGTCTTTCAACTGTTTTATTATTTTCTGAATTTCCTTTTTATCGACTCCGTTGAGATAATCGTCTACGATAATTTTCATATCATTTCTGTTAGGGTTGTAGAATGTTACTAACTTCGAGATGTTCTCACGATATGGTTTACTAATTGAGGTTAGTTGTTGTGTTATGACTATTGTGGATAGGTTGTAGTGTCTAGCGCTAAAGGCTAGTTTCACTAGTTCACTTGTTCTGTTTTTAACGTCCTGCCCACCAGCACAATCGTCTAATATTATTAGTGAATTGGTACCTTTATAAGTATCAGTCACGTGTTTAAGGACTACGTTAACCTTATCTTGCTCACACTGAATAGTGATAAAGTCTGGGTCTCTCAAGTATTTCCACTCTGTGTACGTTTTGTTCCATTCAAATGTTGGACATATAAGAATGATATACTCGAAGTGATTCGTGTATTCTTTCTCTATCATATCCAATAGGTATTGTGTTTTACCACAGGCTGTCATACCAACAATTAGCATGTTAAAAGGTGTTTTCATATAGAATACTATATGTTTTAGTATTGGATTGATTGTAGATCGTTGTTGATAAGGTTTACGAGTCCGTCGGAGAGTATGAATATTCTACACATGACGTTCGCTGTTGTGACTTTTTTAACGATTTCCATCAGTATTCCTGACTGAGTGTTCACAATCTTTTTTCCAGTGGCTACTTTCGCGTTATCTTCGATAGATCTAAGGTCAACAACCAAAGCGAAACCGTCTTTGTAAAACTTTTGGACAGTCATGTGCTGGTCACAGTCTAGTTTTCGTCCGAATAGTCGTTTCGCTTCTACCCATAGTCTTGATTTTGGTATTCCTTGACTGTATACCATGTTTGGCACGCCTTCAATAGTAAGTTTGACTGACTCTATGTTTGGGTAGACGAACTCCTCACTGTCAGTTCTTGTCTTATTTGTGAAGAGTAGAACGATAGCTTTCATTGATTTTCTTGGTAGGTTAATGTTTTCGTTCATAAGTGTGATTCCTTTATCCCACTCCACAGTCTTCATTAGCGTGACGTGCTCGTATGATAGAGACCTACCGGACGCGTATAGAGATGATACTTCATCAGCGATCTCTTGACTCTCGATAGTTTCGTACTCCAATTCGAGGTTCTCCAACGTGTATCCAGCTACAGCTGATCCAGATTGGGCCACCATAATATCAGTTGCTTTGGGGAGTGTGATTATGTACCTGAGATTGTTGTTCATATTATACGGTGCGTATAAACCATGATCTTCTAGAATCTTGTCAAGTTGAATCTTTTGCTTGGTACCATGAATAGAGAACATAAGACCATCACTAACTTTTTGCACGTTTCCACTGGCAGCGCCGCTGTCATCCTTCGAGATTAACTTTCGAAGGTTCTCGTTTGCTAGGCCGTATTCGATCATAGCCGCTCGCTCTGTTTTAGATCTCCACAAATCTCTGTACGTATACCGATAACACTCTCACCACAGTTGTCGTACACAGTCTCACCTGCTAGTTTTATAACCAGTTTTTCAGAGAGTAGTCTCGAGAGGTTATTAAGAAACCATGATTTCACGTTCACACTTTTGAAGTCGAATAGAAGATGGAAACTGGAGGGTACCAAACAAGTGTTACTCTTTGTCTTTGGGATATCAATGTATAACTCCTCCTCTGGATTGGCTTTGTTAGGGTTCAGTGTCACAACGTGACGGGTTCTTGTGCCTTTGATAGCAGATATTTCGCGACGTCTATATCCAGGAATCAACTCTTTTTCACTAGTATTCATACTATATATTATAACACATGTTTTATTTCCTCTGTTTGTACTGATCGTAGACGAACCAAGCTAGTGCTATCGCTAGGATCCATAAATTAGACGCTAACCAAGATATGCCTGCAGCTCCCCACTTTAACGCAGTTGCCACCACGTTTAGCAGTCCAGCCAGTAGAGGACCAGCCTTTGTGGCTAGGTTAGTTATAGCTTTTCCTAGTTTTCCAAGTGCTTGACCACCTTTGAATACTACGCTTCTAGCGGATATTATAATCGTGGTGATAAAAGAGGCTATGGTTATTCCTAAAGCTGAGGCACCCAACCAATTTTCTCTAAACCACTCCTTTATTTTTTGTAACCGAGTGATGTCCTCTTCTTGTCGCTCCCTAACATTCTCACGTTCCAATTGGTTTAAGGTTCGACCCTTAGCTGTCTCGAGACCTGTCAATCTCTCATACAATTCTGTCCTCTTTACGGAATTATACTCCTCTCTATTCATATCGTCTGCGGTCTTGTCAATAGCGTCCTGAAAATAGTCGGCTTGAGCTGTTAGAAATTGTGGTCTAGTGCTTGAGTCGATTGTATCACTTGGGTTTAGGACACCTCTTAACTCACGATTTTCTTCTTCTGTTAACCCAAATACACTATCCCAGTCCATTTCTGTTTCAATTACTGGAAAGTTACTTGAAACTGTGATGTCTTCTGTTCTATCGTCAGTTGTTGGGGTGTCTACGTTTTCTGTTCTAACGTTAGTTGTCGTGTCGGGGATTTGACCGACCAACTGCTTAAACTGCTCAATCGCACTCTTACTATTTTTGTCTGTACTGTAGATTAAACCATTTTTTCCAGGTTTTAGTATTAGTTTAGGTTTCAAATATTCACCTTTTTCATTTACCGGTTTGAAAATAACAGAACCTGAGGGTGTCACATATGACCTATTGACTATATTCCTTGACACATCGTCGTTACTGAGTCTTTTTTTGTACAATTTACGTATTTTTCTATCTATTAGATTGGTTCTTTTTATACCATTTTCTAAAATCTCTTTGTTATGTGTTTTTAGCTTACCTAACCTTCTTTCGATTTCGCTAGCCTCTTCGAAAGCTAAATTGAAGCTCTCGTCGTGGACGTCACCATATGTCGCCGGTTCGGCAAACACTACTGCTGGAGCCTCAGTGGTGACATCGCTGCCTTTACTAGTGATTAACACTGTTTTTCCATCTTTTCTGCCTGTGAATAATGTCTCCGTAAATCTGTTTTGTACTCTGCGTGCTATGTCTCTCTTCTCTATCTCTACTTCCATCCTGACGATTTTGGCTAATCTAACGGTTTGTTCTAGATCTGTTTCGTCTTCTATGAGTGTAGTATTGTCAAGTGTCTCAAACTCTTCTTCTAACTGCTCGTCTGTATAATCCTTAAACTCGTCAAGACGTTGCATTTCGATTTCATCGAACCCTCCTTCAGCCATTATATACTACTCGATGTTTTGAATATCACTCTCTGGTATCCATGAATTATGTTTACTGTCATAGCCAAGCCACTTGACTAAAACCATTTTCTTACCTCCCACCTTCTTCCTCTTTAGTATCTTCTCAACTTTATATACATCGTCTTTTTTATCGACAGCTGACAACTCTTCCTCGTAGAACTTACCAACGATAGGTTCCCCTTCATGGTCCTCTATCTCGTACACGGTAGGGTCACCACGTATGACCTTTGTCACTTTGAATAGCTCCTCAGTGAAGTTAGCCTCATACCCTTTCGCAAATATGCTCTTGTACTTTGATATCCTGACAGTATCACCTACTTTAAACTTTGGTAGTGGGTAGTCACCGAAATGGTACCCAAACAACGTCGTCCATACTTCGTTTTCGTTTTTCTTGCTAACGTCTTTAGGTTTCATTAGAATAGTACTATGTTTGGTATTGTTGTAATTCTCAACAAGCTGGTCTAGAATGTCAATCCACTTGTACGTTCCTTTACTGTAGAAGTACTTCCACATAGACGTCTTGAGTGTTCTGTTAAACCGTTCGACTGCTGCCTTTTTATCAGAGTTCGTGCTGAAGTACTTAACATCGTGTTTATCCAATAGATCCTTCACACCAACGTTATAGAATTCCTTACCGTCGTCAAACTGAGCCAGCTTTGGGTACTCGCCAAATCTAACCTTAGCCATCTCTAGTAACTTTGTGACAGCCTTAGTCATGTTTTTCGTGTCTTTCCTATAGACGGGTATTGCGAAAGCATACCTACTAAGGATCTCAGTGGCTGTTAGTATCCAGTAGTACCCGTTGTTCTTATGCTTGTACTTGCCCATATCAACCAAGTCCATCTGTATCTGCTCACCCAGATAGTCAACAAATGTTTGTCTAAACTTGTGTTTCTTAACAACTGGTTTGTACCTGGTGTACGTGTCTTGAGATTTTAACCAGTCCTTTATCTTTACCCTACTAACGTTTAGACCGCCTTCCTGTGCCTTTTGGTACAGCCTCTCGGCAGATTGGTAACCAGTTGATGGGTTGTAGTAAATATCTCTTAGTTCTTGCTCCATATACACTACGTGATGTGTAAATCTAACAACACCTCGCCAACGTTAACACTGTTATCGTCCTGATCTGTTATCTTGAACTCTAGTTGGTTGATGACTCCTTTGTTTATTAGGATTTTAGATCCAACACCAAAATGTTGTACAGAGCCCTTAAGTGCCTGTGTGCTAGTTATTGGCAGTACTGCGATACAACCACTTTTGCTACCATTAACTATGTTATTAGACCTGTCCACAATATTAGATGTTACTTGTATGTATTTCAGTCCTCTGTTAACGTTCACAACGTTAGGACTGGTTTTTGTGGTGGTTATTGTAGTGTTTTCGTCAAACCCTAGAAGTTGTCCAAATTTGAACAGTTCTATTTGTTGATCAGTTGTTATCGTACACGTCGAGTCATATCTGTTAGCCACTAGCTTGACGTCTCCTAACTCTCTCAAGTCGTCGGCAATCGTTTTAAAGGTGTGGTACCCAGGACTAAAAACATGGTTGTTACTGTTATAAGTTATCTTACTGTTGACTGTGGTTACGTTGACGTAGTCCCAAAAGATGGTTGCCTTCTCCACTAGTAAGTGAGGGTCTGAGTTAGTTGCTAGAGTTGACTCTGGTAGGTCTATAGTTTTCGTTGAACCACTAATCAATACTACCACTCTCATATAACGTACGGTATGTTATGATGGATGAGTTCAAAATAAAGTATCCTTATGCTGACAAGAATAGGTTTTTTCTTGATGTTGACGACAATATGCATAGACATATATTCTTCGTGACGAAAACTAATATTGGTGACGTTAGTGTAGACTCAAGTAGGTTTAAGAGTAACCCGGAGTACACTAAGTATCTAACTATAAACAAACCAATGATAGTTGACCAAAAAGAGACAGCTAATGCCGTACACGTGGCTAAGCTGAATCTAGTTAAAAAGTACCCTCACGTCACTTTGAGTAAGTTTGAGTTCGATCCAACTGTCTCACAAGATGGTGAGGTCAATGGCGTTGACATATATTTTAGAAACAACGACATCATAAGCACTAACATAACTAGTGATACCTTCAAAAACGACAAGAGTATGTGGGTTTGGTTACACAACAACAAGTCTCCAAAAGGTCACGACGATAAGTTTCCAAAAATATGGCTATCTGGTGGAACTATCCAACCACTATCAAAAGGTCGCAAGAACCACTGGGGACTTTGGGATGGCTATCCAACGGAAAACGTGTTGAACTACTCAGTGAATAACTTTAGAGTCTTCGTTAATCAGAAGAACTACTTTCTCTCAAAGTTACCAATATTACAAATCACCACGTCAAAGACAAAGTCAAAGTGGGACGATAATGAGAGCTACTATAGGGTCGTGTTTGCAACGTATTGTGCGAGTTTCTGTTGTGGAGTGTCGTTACAACACTTGTCACCATCGCAAGAAGTTCACCCTGTTATCACTAGTGTAATGAGGTTTCATCTATACTTTACTGTTAGAAGACTTCTCAGAAGGATGGAGGGTGGTGAGAGTATGAGATCGATAAGTAGAGAGTTTGACGCTGGAGAATTGTATGGTAAGACAGACAAGATTCCTAGAAAACATTACTACCAAGGTAAAGTCCTTGCTGATGGTACAACAGGTGAGGAGAGAGTCTTTACGATTAACGACGTTAAGAACGACTACAAACGATACATTCCTCTGACGTCGAATGGTTTCACCAACATTGGGCGACAATATCTAAATCAGTCCATAGAAGCCTTTGTTTACTCCACACTTGGTGCACAAGCGAGAACACGTGTGTCAGTCGTTGGTGATTCTGCAGGCAGTCTAGAGACTCAACAAGAGTTCCGAAAGTTGGTGGAGGATAGTGTTATAAACTACGACGTGTCAACGTGGATTCTCAACATGAACAAGTCGATTAGGGACACTAACGTTGTCCAAAACCTTGCGCTGTCACCGTCTACGTGGTTAATGCCAAGTAACGTTGTAATCCTAAAGAACAAAATCGCTGGGTACAACAACCTATTGAAGACTGCTACACAGAGTATGAAGTTTGGGGTAAACACTGGGTTAAACCACGCGAAAACGACTGAGGTTAAGAAAGTACACCAAGAAGGTGGAGAGCACCTGGAGACACTTGACAAACCAAAGGTGACGAATCGTCTGGTGACATCAAACGTGGCACACCAGGAAGGTGGAGAGCATCTGGAGACACTCGACAAACCAAAGGTGACGAATCGTCTGGTGACATCAAACGTGGCACACCAGGAAGGTGGAGAGCATCTGGAGACACTTGACAAACCAAAGGTGACGCATCAAGAACGTCGTCTAGAAGTGACACCAGGTGACAACACGACAGAGTTGTGGCTAGTCTTAGGGGTCTCGGCTGCGTCTGGCTATTTAGTAAGTAAATATATGTTATAACATAATGAGTTATGGGTTTGAGGACAGAGACTACGAGAGTGACAAAATATTAAGAAGAGCGAAGAGACATCTAGACAGTGACCCTAAGTTAAGCGTTAGCGGTGGGAGGATGTCTGGGAATATAGATATGGCGTTCAGGGCACTCAAAAACGTAGCAGATCCAGAAGACGATTGGGATGCTATCAATAAAAAAGTGTTGGAGTCTGTATACTTATCACAATACTTTAGAACGCAGTCCTATAACGTTCTATTTGATTTTAACGTCACAAACCATGCTGTGAGTATGGTGGAATACCACAGTGGAACAAATAAAGTGAAAACCATTAGAGATAAAACGAACATGTTAGTTCAATACGATCCAACGTATGGTCCTATTATTGGTGTTAACAACGGTCATAGCTTCCTATCCCCCGAGCTAACTCCAATTCCGTTTGAAGCTGGAGTGCATTTTAACTGTCCACGTATGCAATACTGTGACATATCCGTTTTTATGGTAGTGAGGTTAGCCATGAGGGTAAATACGAAAGATTGGGAGGCGATTATCTCAAACGATGATGGATCGTGGGACAAATACATAGGATACAAAGGAGGTGAAAATGATAAATTATCATACGGTGGTGGCTCTCCAGTAAGGGAGTACACGTGTACAATCCCAAATAACATCGACACCACCAAGAGACATATGATATCAATACATTGGCGGATGGGTAACTCCTACGTTAAGGTGAACAACATAAGATCAACAGACTCAGACTTCACAGCTAATCATGAAGAGATAGGGTCTCCTTACGTAACGATCTTTGGAGTTCATCGACCAAGAGTACCACTAGCACCGTATAAGTACCCGTCTATGATAGAGTTCTACGGTGTTAGGATTGTCTCTGGCTACATGACGAGCCGAGACATAATATTAGTTGGTATAGATATGATGAAGGAATATGATGTGAGCTAAGATATATGAGGAGGAAGTCAGTTGTTGTTTTCAATCACATATCAAAGGATATACCAGAGGAAGAGGTGGTAGAGCTCAAACGCTTGTACGCGTACTACCACAAACTAGAAGCCTGTTACAAATGGAAATACAAGAGGTTGAAGAAAGTTAAACTATCGTTAAACATGACTAGCATAGGGTTAACGACAGTAGGAATTGTAGCTGGATCGGTAACCGGTAACCCTCTAATCATTGCTTGTATTAGTGGTCCTGGCGTTATCATCCAAGGATACTTGGCTAAATCCAATCTGACGAGTAGAGTGGAGCATTGCAAGTTTGCGTACACTAGCTACAAAAAGATACTGACACAAATAAGATCATACCTTAGAGGTCTTCCTTACAACGAGTCAATATTCCTCTCAGACGTTAAAGTGTTGGACGATAATGTGACTGACTTATGCCCACCAATTAACGGAATGGTGAAAAGGTACAATAAAATATACGAGACACAAGCGGGGTCCGATTCCGACCTCCCTTTAAACACAGGTCTACACGTAAGAACCAGTGATGTGTCAGTTGACAAGTTCCAAGAGTAGGTGATCAGAAGTATCACCAATTAGGAGTTTGTTCTGACATAAAAACAAAACATGTGGTACATTATAGGTGATGAGTATCACTAAAATATTTAGAAATAACGATACGTCAGTCACTACTACAAAAGATGGAGATAATATTTGGTTCTACGGAAAAGAGGTAGCTGAAATCTTAGGATATAAAAGACCTTCCAAAGCGATACAACAGCGTGTGAAAGATGATGAGAAAAGAAAGGTTCAAAATCTCAGGTCCCAATTTGGGACCCGAGATTTAGAGTGTCAAAATAGACAAATTCAGAATAGGCAAGTTTGGCAAATAAATGAGAGTGGTCTATACAGACTAATATTCTCGTCTAAACTAGAGTCGGCAGAAAACTTTAGAAAATGGGTATTCTTAGAAGTCCTACCATCTATTAGAAAAACAGGTGTTTACACGCAGTATAACCAACTGTCAATCATGAATGAGACAGATTTACACTACGACATCGTGAAGTACATTAGAGAGTACCACCCAACAATAGTCATCCCAGGGTTGGGTGAGTACCAAGACACATCTACTAAAAGAATAGATGGATGGAAGAAAGGTTACAGTGGTGGACAACCAGACTTGATAGTTCCGCAACTACACAAGAGATACAATGGTTTTGCTATAGAGCTCAAAACACCGAAAGGTAATGGGGTTATTAGGAATAACCAGTTGAGGGTATTAAGGAGACTAAGATCACAAGGGTACAACACGTTACTATCCTCAGACCAACATGAGATAATACATTTCATAGAAACATATATGATAGACTCTAGAGTTCTGTGCGAGTACTGCAATAGAAGATTTAAGAGTGAAACCACACTGTCTAATCACCAAAAATACTTTCACCGAATACTCTATCTGTGAGATAATCTGTGAGATGACTGTGAGGTCATCTGTAACAAGACACCACGTATAGTATAAGATGACTGACAGTGAGTCCGTACCTATTATAACGTCTACAACAAGGGTTAAAGACCCTAAGAGAGTAGAGGCAGGCAAACGCTTGGCTGCTATATCTAAAGCAGCCAAAGAGAGGAAGATGAGAGAGAGAGTCACAAGTGAGGACGATAGTTTTAACTACGGATACATCATAGGTACTATTGGAGTGGTAATAGCCGCTGGCTCACTGTACTACACGATTAGTCAAGATAAACAAGTAGTGACCGAAGAGCCTAAGACCGTTGTTATAAAACAATCACGTAAACTCGACAGCCTCGATTAAAACATATCGTATAATATATGTCATCAATAGACAGAAAAGAACTGATGAACGAGCTATACGACGCAGCCCTTGTGACTGCTGGAGCCGTAGCCGTATCCATGGCATCAAAGAAAGTACTAAAAGAACCGTTAGGCACTCCTGAATCAGTGAAGGGCACCCTCAAGTTAGCGACTGCTGTAGGCGTTTCGACGCTACTCGTTAAGTGGGCGCAGAGCAAGAAATACTTACCTATTGACCCGTTCTCGAAATAACACAGCGTAATATATAATGGCTAGTGCGGTAGCAGGTGGGTTGTTCAACGCCATAGCATTCGCAGGAGCTGGGTTTCTATTTAGCAAGCTAAACCATACAGGTTACGAGACAGAGATAAAGAGACACAACAAAGCATTGGAGAGTCTTGCAAGAGCTAAAGAAAAGTTCTATGAGAACGAGATTCGTCAGAGAGATAAAGTCCAGGAATTAAGACAACAGTTGTCAGATGCTAATGCAGACATAAACGACACGAACCACGCTCTGGATCAACTAAGACAAGTACTTACGATACAGTATGATGGGAAGACATTTAGTAAAGAGCCTGAGTTGTCAGACTATTACAAACCCTCGGACAAGATGAAAGAATACCAAACAGTATTCGTTGGAGTCGTTGGACTACCTTTAGGTTACTTAATATATAGAGTGTTATAGAAATGAGCACTAAAACTTTGAAGGAGATGGCTATGGAATTTGATAAAAAGCGTAACTTAACAGACACACTCTCTTACCAAACTCGTCAGATAGAAGAGTTGGAACAACTACTATCAGACGCTCTAAAACAGGTCATAACAATAAAGTGTGAGTTGGAGACACTCAACAACAAAGTTACTATACTATATAGTCTAAAGACACATATAGTATAGTAACTTAGATGGTTGACGAACGTACAATGAGAATGTTCTATGCTGGGTATACATTAGATGAGATTGCATCAAAAAAGTGGAGTGGTACTACATTAGGGTACACATTGGACGAGATCAAGAACGGAAGTAAGGACGCAACACCAAAAAAGTGGTACGACACCACGTACTGTTATGAGTGTAGTAACCACAGAACCCAAATCGAAGATGGTGTATTTAGTTGTAACAAGTGTGGAGAGACTACCTACGGACGCGTGAGAAACTTTGTACCTAACATTTGGATGTACAAGAAATCGGCTCATAGTTATAGTAAGTGGCTAGATAGAATGTTGACTGGACTAGTTAACGAGAGTGACATACCAACAGTTGTCAGTGATTTTATAGAGATAATATGGTCTCTTAAAAGAAACAAACTGATTGTCAAGAACATATCGAAATATATTTTCTATGTCATAAGAATATGCTCTAGAAGAGGTATAGAGTTGAGAGGTAGTCTTAACGACCCCAAACCTGGTAAGGTTAAGGTACGATTCGAGTATAACCTGTATAGTGTAGTATACAAGGATCTATGTTGGGATGGGAGAGAAGATCCATACTACAACGAGTGGATAAATAAAATATATGGTAATATATAATGGCAAGACCAAAAATTTACCAAACCAAAGAAGAAGCTTTGATAGCATCCAGAGCTCAAACCAAAGAGTGGATTAGAACTCATAAGTGGGTGTGTGAGACGTGTGATCGGTCATACCACGTGACCTCTAAATCTAAACACGTCAAGACTAGAAAACATTTGAGAAACCTAAGCAGCTAGTTCTTGACTATTTCGTAATGTCCATACGCATAGCTAGACACACCGTCTGATAGTATATGTCGCTTGTCGTCAAAGCAGCTCAACGATATCTTATTTATTTCGTAGCTTCCTAGTCTGTGGCTCTTGCTCCGAATAGTTTTAATTATGTGAGACATTTGCTCACCATTTGTCAGGACACTTTTATAGTTGTCATGTCTTATATTATTTCTAATGGTACTCTTCTTGATACCTTTAGCAGTCTTCCCACCTTTTCCGTCCTCTTTTATGTAGCTATACATTTTCGACCTTAAACCAACAAACTCAACGATGGGGACTCCTAACGTCTCATCCTTCATTTTACCAATAACCTTCTTGTTAGTTGGGTCGAAGTAAGGAGATGACTTATCATATCCACTAAAGTCAAACACTTCTTTGTTAGCGTACATATCTTTGTACACATCCTCCGTCTCAATCTCATACATTAGACTATCCGTGTCTGTGAATAGTAGTTTGGCTTTGTTGCCATACTCCTTTTTGATGTTATTGTAGTGGAAGTCATACATTAATGTCTTTGACAAGTCTAGAATACACATACCCACGTATGCTGGTCTATTTAGAGTTAGTGTCTCTTTGATCTTGTGAACTGCTACCAAGTTATTGTCAAATATCTTACTGCTTACAAAGGTTGGTTTTGACGTTAGTTTCTTCAGTTTTTCCTTGTCTGTTACTAACTCCACGTTCACACGTTTTCGTAGGTTCTCCATAGTCTTTCCAAACACACTATTATTCATGAGCTTGAAAAAACCCTTCTCAAAATCATTCTTTGCTTGGGTTCTCTTAACTGTGTTAAAGTCGATATACTGCTTGAGCCATGGTGACTGATCGAACTGAAGTACTCTATGTATCTTTTTAACCTTCATTCCCAAACTTTTGTACAACTGTAGGTTTCTATAATGAACGACATACTTACTCTTATCACTTAGGTTAGGTATAAGTTTTGCAACCTCTCCAACAGATATCTTAAACTTGTTTTGGATCGTCTTACAATAGTTTGACAACATATCACTACTTACTTTCATCCTCTCGGGGGCTAAAGGATAGTCGTTGTGAAGATCGTGCAACTCCTCTGGATACTCTAAGTCAACCTCAAGTATCAACCCCTTGTCTGAGTCGTTGTTATATTTGTCTAAATTGTTGATGTCAAAACCCTCGACCCATTCAAACCCACCAGTCGGTAGATACTGACACATAGCCCAACCGTAAAGGTTATTCGCATCTAGGTACACGATGTGTTTCGATGGTTTACTACTATCATACCCCTTCATGTATTTGTTATTAGCTTCTCCGTGCCTATGTGTTATGCAGGAGACACCACCCCGCATTCCTTTCTCGACGAACTGAAACATGTCAATGTTAGTCATTAACTTTAGTTCCACTCCTGTCATCTTTAGAGCAGCGTCCCACGATAGTCCAGGTGATGTGAAGTAATGACAAGGATCTAACTGGTAGTACTGTTTACACGTTCTTCTAAAGTTCTCGAACACGTCAGCCAGTAGTAATACGTCAGACTTTAGGTATAGGTCGTGGTACTCGCCCATATTCTCCACGCCCATTGTCTTCCACACTTCTTGAGCGTGCTCGTAGTCTGTGTCTGACACATGCTCGTCGTTTAGGATGCTGTAGAAACTCTCCTTTGATGGCAACTCAAGTTCATTAAACTTATCAAAACTATCCATATAGTCATATGGGTACACACCTTTTCGCGACACCAACTCTAGCTCCTCGCCTTGAAATAGTTCAGACGTATACTTGAGACAGTCCTTTGGTAGGTTGTTCACTAGGTTGGCTAGACTAGAGCTCATGAACTGGAAACTATCTAGAAACACTAGATGTTTACCTAACATGAATGCCATATATTTCTCCATATTATTTGGTATGACGTTGATTTTCTGACCTAGCTTGCCTATCTCTTGCATTATGAAGTGACTATCATACCCTCTTAGATTATGGAATATGACAGGTACATGTATCTTATCAGTCAGTCTATAGTTTCTGTTGCATAACTGATGTGCCGAACCTCTATACTTACCAGTGACATGACAATGATCTCTAACTCTCACGCTTCTACGTATATATTTCCTATCACAAATATGACATTTAGTCGCTTCCTTGAAGTTAACCTTGTCAGCTATGGTCATTACCATGTCCTTACTAAAATGCTCCTTTCTGACTTTCTTGCAGTACTTGACCTCCTCTAGCATCTTTTTCATGAACTTCTTAACCGCTTTCGGGCCTCGAAACATCTCTACTGGTTTACTATATTTATCATCGTAACAGCACACTACTTTGTATCCATACCCACAGTCCGTGTGTCTTTGGTACTCACTAGTGTACGATCCTATGAGTGGTGTCACGTTGTCGACCTTCTCTGTAATAGCCTCGAAGTCTGCATATATTACGAATGGTACTTCTAATTGTTTGTGGTAATTTTCATACTCAAGAGTGCTGTCTTCTTCTACTGGCATCTTGATCGCTTGCTTACCATTTACCACCATACAAACCTCCTTATGATTCTCTAGAATCTCATTGGTAGTAAAACATTGAAGACAGTATCTACAGATATTCTTGCGACACTTATGATTAGACTGACCGAACATAAACCTACCAAAGTCTTTGATGTACACGTAGTGTCGCTTAACACCATTCGTTATTAGCAGCAGGTCCATATGATCCTCACACTTCTCCTCAGAAACGTAGATAGGAAATGGTTGCTTGTCCTCATACCCAAACACACTGATGCTAATATCATTCTGCCTCTCTATCTTTTTGTACTGTTTCGTATCCACTGGAAATCTCACTCCCTCATAATTGACAGAACCTACGTTCTTCTTGTGTTTTGACACTCTCTGCGGATCCTTCCTCACAGGACACTTGTGTAACACGTGACACCACATGAAACACTTGTCATCTTCATTCTTTATATTAATCAAACCTTTCGACGCGTTCCTCAACTCTTCTGGTAGCTTAATATAACTCGATCCTTTAAGAGGCTTGTACACTACCACATTAATATAGTGATAATTAACACTATCTACAACCCACCCAGACCCTTCTGACAACCACACAGCTATACGATTTAATATCTCCTCACTAGCTTGTCTCGTAGTCCCACTAATATCAACACTACTAACCACTGTTTTGACCACACTATTGAAGAAGGCTGTCTTAAACAAAGACTCCTTGTCACCAATTTGTTTCTCTAGAGTCACTTCCAATGTCTCGGAAAACTTCAAACCTTTCAGTCTCTCTAGCTCTTTCTGTAAAGTTGAGCCTACTACTCCTCTAGTCCTGACTAGTTGTTTTAGTGAATCCTTATTGTCGATTACCTTGACACTATACGACTTGGTATACCCTTTGAGAGCAACTCTCATTTGTACTACAGTAGGACGTCTCACCTCAGCAATAAGACTAGTGATTCTCTTGTACTCTTCGTCTGAGGCCTCCTGACTTAGTCGTGACCTCCTCACGTATCGTTTAAGATCGCGTCTAGCCTTTCGAACTTCTCTGACCTCCCTAAATCTGGTGACTCTACTAATGACGTTCTCTCTAGATACTCTTCTAATAAGGTCCGTCCACTTATACCCCAATGCTTTAGCGTCAGCTAGATAGCCAGACATCCTATCTAGAAAACTCATCTTAATATTAGGCATAACTAAGTCACCAGAACCTATAGCAGGACCACGTGCACCACCACTCGATAGTGTACCACTACGAGCTATATTACCATCCATAATAGAGTTACGCTTACTCTCAGACATTTTCACACGAGTCGTTTTATTACTTAATATAGCTAAGTCCTTAGACCTTTTAGAACCACGAGCTCCACTCGACTCATGACTTGAAATAAAGTTCATATCAGGACCACTCGCAATATTGCTTGACATAGTCTTGTTACGAGTGACATCCTCACCTGCAGCAGCCCCACATCCAGACACCTCGCTCTGTAGCCCACTAGCTGATACATGTCTGACTTTAACGAAATTCATTTCGTATCGTTTTAGTAGTCTCGAAAGTGGGGACAATGGCAATATACCACACGACTTGGAGTCCGTGAGACGTGTTTCCACACGCTCAAAACACGCGATACACCACTGTTAGTAGTCTCAAGAGTGGAGAAAACAGCGATAAACCACGTGGTTTGGAGTCTGTGAGACTACAAAAAAGTGACTATACTTCTAGACTACTAATAATAACACGTATTGATGTGGTGCTGCTGTAAACGAAGATACCGCTCGTAACAACACCATACCAAGCGATATACCACGTGGTTTGGAGTCCGTGAGACGCGTTTCTACGCTTCCAAACCTGTGACACGTCACTGTTAGTAGTCTCGAAAGTGGGGTTAACGGCGAACTTTTTCACATTTTGATTGCGAAGCATGAAAAAATGGAAAAATGCGCCGGTAGCCCCACTTTCTATACTACTGTGTGGTAACCTCTAGACCAGAGGGCAGAGACTGTGAAACGCATTTTAACCAGCTGTTGTGGTCCAGTGGTTACCACACATGTCTATGAGCTGGCAGATCCGTGTTCAAATCCTGGGTCGGACCGCCACTCAGGGTCTTAAAATAATTGAGAAGGTGCTGCCTTTGCAACAACACCAGCAAATGGTAAGACTTTCGGGTCTTCTCGGAAAACGACCTTAAAACGTAGGCCCTCGGACTCCATATCAGTTGGGTTTTCCGTTCACCTAAGAGTGATAAACTGAATAGTCGAGCACTTAAAACATGATCCTCTAGCTCCGACAAATAGGGTAACCTTATCCTGCATGATCGACTGTAAATAAACTCATACTCAAACGCATCAAGTTTAGAAACTTACTTGGGTGTTATCGATTTGCAGTAGCACTGCAAAGTGTGTAAAATGATTACAAGAACATTTCGTATTTCCTAGACTATCTACGCTTTCTATGCATCCGTTCGTGGACCAAACCGTTTTTGAGCTAAATTGTTTTCAAATGAAGAGATTGGTTAGTCCCATGAGAAAGTATCCTCAGAAACAAAAAGTAATAAAGAAATAGAAAATGATTTTCCATATTTATATTCAACAATTAGACAACCAACCCGAGTTTTCTATTTAACATATAGTCAATGAGCATGGAGCCGAGTTGACTATCGCTCCTAGAAAACAAGGGCTAGTCTTAAACTTACAAGTTTCTAACCCAATAAATAATTTTTATTTCACATTTTTCACGAATCTATAATGATTTGTATTGAAATCAATGAAATATCAATGATGATAATTTCATTTGCACTCGCGTTGTAAAGCAATAAACATACCTGTCGGAGAAATCCATAAAACAACATAATTTGAAATCTTTTTTTGTATCCTAAAAATAATACAACTATTATTACTCCGCCTGCCCGTAAGGGTAGCGCGGAGGTTTAAAATGACCAGATGGTACCCTCGCAGTTGAGTTTGAGTTCGCAGTTAGTTGAAGACTGCGAGTAAGGTTGGAGTGGGGTTAGGGTTAGGGTCAGGGCTTCGGTTAGCTGATTAGGGTTAGGGTTAGATTGGGATTTGGCTTTAGTTTAGATATATGTTTACGTCACGATACCGTGTCAGAAACTGGCAGGTACATGTGCACAATTTCCTTGTGAATTGTGTACATCAAGTGACATCAATAGACATTTAGGGACTTTATAGAGGGGTACTTGTGTTTTCTTGTGGATAATCAACATAATAAACTATCACCTGTTGGGAGAGTCAACCCTATTGAGCAGTCATTAACCCCCATTTATTTTTCCACCCTGTGTATATTTCGTTGCCTGCAGGCGGAGTGAACGCCTGAGCAGGCGTCTTGTTTAACTATATTTTGTTCGTAGAAATGTTTAATTTTTAGGTACCTAAAGACATTGGCTCAGTCAATAATCTTTTATGATAATAGTATGATCTTAATTCTAGTAATTTCGATGAGAGCAATCACCTCAATCATGATATTACAAGTTTGCAATGCTAATGGCAGTTTAACGACAGTTAAAATATATTATGATACAATACTCGTACAATCTCTATTGTGATTGGCTAAAAAACCTACAAACAATTCTTGATTTCTTGCCACCTACAAAATATCAAAAATTGTCTGTAGGTGACGCAATTGTCTTTGCGTGGCTTACTTCCTAAACTCCCTAAAGGCTTCTATACATTTATAATTGCATAATAAAACAATTATTGGATTAGGCTTACACATGATATCAAGAATTATCCAGACCTCGATCGGTCTGGACAATTATTGACATCATGCTCAGCCTCATCGTAGCTTTATAGGTTTTATCAACTATTAATTTATAGGTTTTATCAAGTTATTACCACTGAAGATAAACTAACAAAAATGGATCTGCCCCATCTATGTCTTGAATACGTGGACATAGTTTCTTTTTTAAAGGATCTTAAAGCGACCAAATGTTAATTAATCTGAACCCTGATGTAATCCCAGTGGTCCGTAATTCGTCTAACAATAATCCCAGCTCTGTTCAATTTACTAGTCCAAAACGTATACCTTTTAAAAATCGTTTTTCAATAGAGCTACAAGAATTTGGAACACGATAGTCAACGATCAATACAACTTCATAACATTGAGAACTAGCCACCTTTAGAAATCTCTTGCTTAATTCCAGGGCCCTCGCTGCATCGTACGATCCCTGCTCATGGAGGACAATTTGTTTAAACTGCGGCACTACACGCAGCCTTGTTATTCCTTAGTTAGTTTTTGGACTACTGTAATTGGCTTAATGCTGTTGCAGTTATGCTGCCATTGTTTTATGTGTTTATTGTAAATTGTGGAAAGCTAATAAAATAAAATGAGATGATAGCAAGGAGAATTAGACAGATGGAAAATCTATACTTGCCATAGTTCCTGGGAATAAGATGGTGATATTGTGTCTCATTTCTTTGCTTAAAGATCGACTTAGTGAAACAGCAATAATATTGGAAACCAATAAAGTCTTTGCCGATCTAAAATAACATGTCAGAATTTAAAACACAGAACACAGAGTGACGGACCTATAGCAAACGAGGATCGCCTCAATTAACATCAGGTTTAATTAATAATTCTATCTATATTCTTTAATTAATAATCTATTTCGCATTTTTATTGCGTGCTACAGTAAAAACCCGCTAACAAGAAACTACATTTTACCCAATCAGCCTGGGATGGGTTCTTATACAGTATGTTCTTATATAAAAAAATTCTTAATTTAAAGAGTCTATGAAGTGAAAAATTCGCTAGCATTTTTTTGCTTTAACGGACAAAGTAGCACGGGAAGAGCGTACACTGAAAATTTCAAGTGAATTTGCTGCGTAGTAGTTATCAACTCTCAAAGTTTGGCGTGGCTAAATGTTTTTGGTGAAATCTGAAACGCGCGGTTCATTGTCTTGTGACGTATGCAGGTGTACTGTGCATATAAGAACAATTGATTTGAACATTAATGATGCAGATGGCATACGTCATATACCATATAATATATTCAATTCCAGTCTTTCCCTATTTTGTAACGTGAAACTATGCCGATGGACAAACTTTGAGAGTTGATAGCTCGAAAACTATGCAGCAGATTCACATATATATATATATATATATATATATATATATATATATTATATATATATGCGAAAATCGAGGGGCAACTTTTAAAAATAATTCATCAAATCATTAATAATGCATGAGGAAAACACAAAGGAAAATCATGACCGTATCGTGTTTTTTTATATGTGATAAAGATTCGTCCTGATTTACATAAACTTCTCCTTCAATTTTCTCGGCGGAAATGGCTTGAATCACTGAAATAGTTGGTAAACATGGTTATTTAGATGCAGTCGTTTTTGAAGTCGTTCAAAACACTTGCAGCAGTGTTTTATTGGGTCTAAAACACAAGGCTATCGCCTTGCATGTATTTTAAACCTAATAAAACACTGCTGCTCGTGTTTTAAACTATACATTACCTTTCAATTTTCAACCACTATGACGAGATTTGAGTATGGAAAGTCCCTTAAGGTGATTCCTAAGTTTTGCATTGCGCACATTTACTGCGCACATCCAATAATCAGTGTTTTTATGGCCATTATGCAACACTTTCAAAAAATTCCGACCATTTTAGGACAATTTAGTGCCAAATCTAACAATGGCCGCTTATGTAGTGGTAGGGAAGAGTTATTAAGGGACTAAATCAATCTTTTCCGAGGACGGTTACACAAGTCTAGCTAGGGCTCCATGTGCAAGTAGGTTTGTAAACTACTTGATAATGCATGTTTAAGGCCATAATTCTTAAAGAAGGTCGGTGACCATAATTTTTTCCTTAATAATTCTTTTTTTCTACCACTTTTACGTGTTATTACAGAACATAGAGAAAAATCATTTCTACAACTTACAATATTTTACATTTTTGATGAATATTATGTTCTTCAAATGTTCTTCAAATAACATGTCAAAGAATATGGGAAACGACCTTTCTTTATCATAATAAACCCTGTTAGCTGTGTCCTTTTCCCTAAAATATCATGTTTTCTTGTATAAAATTACTAGTTGCGAAAAATAAAAAATATCTTTGTCAAACTCTTACTCACCATACTGAGTAAGAGGTGATCTGCGATATGCCATATCTTCTAAACAAGGTCCGTGACCCCAACTTTTTTTTTTGGTTTTAATATAAGTATGGTCAATAACTTTAAGACTGGGAAGTTTCAGCAAATTTTCATTTCGGAAAGAATTACTGAGGAATTACCTTAACTTAAAACACACAAAATATCACTTACCCATTTCCTGCTAATGTTGTTGTCAGCAAAGGTGAACTCGGCTGGTATTTTAACAAATTTAAGCTAAAGGACGCTGTACCTAAATTCATTTCAAGAAAAAAGTTAAATAGGTTGTTTAGTAATCCTTGGTTTTCACGAGTGAAGCAAGGGCAAGCTCAAAGGCAAGCTCAAAGGCAAGCGCAAGAAAAAGGCAAACGCAAGCGCAAGAAAAACACATGACGTTGTTTTGATTTTATATGTCTCTATCGTAAGACACTTTTGTGGATTTGTGGATCGCTTTTGTGGATCTGTGCTGTGATCGAAATTTCTCGAACTCATTAATAATTCATGAGGAAAACACAAAAGAAAATCATTGTTGGTAAATGTGGTAATTAACGTCCACAAATTAACCCAACTTTCCACTCAAATTTCTCTTAAAACACTGGTTCGTTTTAGAAGCTATATCATACACTCGAAAGGCGTTTATTATCTCATTCGAAAGCACTTCGAAGTTGGTAAAAAAACTCGGCTATCCCTCGTTTTTCAACACACTTCTCGGTGTGTTAATATACACATTGCTGTAGTGAATGTGGGAGAGCTTGGAGTAGACAAACGACACATGGACGATCGTCAGTCATGCTCGTATCCTCAGAAAAATTCTTCTTCTGGGTTTTTTAAAATCAGATAATAAACGCCTTCTCGCGTGTGTCATGTAACATAAGAAACACGAGAAAGAGTGTCTCAAAAGTAGTATATCCAAAAATCGAGAAGTTTGTTGAAAATCGAGGCGAAGCGGAGGTTTTTTTGACAAACTTCGAGGTGTTTGACTGATATCCTGATGAAACACTCTTCCGACTGTTTCATATTACATCTCAAATAAATCAGTATTTTAAGAGAAAATCGAGGTGAAAGTTGGCTTAGTTTATGTAATTTATTCCTCCGATATATCCAAACCTCCGTCTCAAACCCTTGTTTTTGGCTCATGTATTATTAATGAGTTCGAGATATATGCCACGAATGCCAGACGCCATTTCAACCGGAAAAATACCTGGAAATACTCAGCTTCGTCTCGTGTTTCGACTTGGCATTTTTATGAGCTTAATTTTTTTGGAGCCAATCACACAGGCTATAAGGTTGCCCTATTTATCCGACACAGAGGCTCATGTTTTAAGCAGTTTATCACTCTTATAGGTGACCGGGCCTACGATTTAAGGTCGTTTTTTCCGAGAAGACCCGAAAGTCTTACCATTTGCTGGTGTTGTTGCAACAACAGAAAAATTGAACCCAGGTCTCTTAGCTCATATATACATGTGTGGCAACCACTAGACCTGCACAACAGCAGGTACAAAAACAGAGATTAATTATTCTTATATACCTTCAATGGATTTAACCAAGGTATCAGGAATAAAGATGTTTTCAAGACCTTTGTTTCCATCAGACACAAAATTCGCCGAACGTTCTTGAATGTCCAAACCAGAGAATGTATAATTCCGTTCGTAAAAGTTTGAAGGATTAATGACTTGTACATAGGCGCCTATAGACAAATGACAACGCAATAATAATAAATAAGCCTGACATTCTTATACTGGATAAGAAAACGAGAACCTGTTTTATAATTGATATAGCGTGCCCATTTTACCATTTGACACAAGAATTGTGAGAAAAGAGAGAGAGAAAGTTGAAGTCTTAAATATGGGATATAAGTAGAGAAAGTGCTGATAATACAAATCATCATTGGTCATGCCCTTGGATTGGTAACCAGAAATCTAACCATCAATCTTAAGAAAGTCGACTTCATGCCACGAATAGAACCGTTACAGAAAACCTGCCTGTTGGGAACAACGAGGATCTTAAGAAAAGTACTGGACTGTTCAGTTAAATGAAATATTGAGCTAAGAAGGAGAAAAATGTAGATGTAAAAGGGGGCAATTTCATGGTTTCTCGATCTAAATATTTTTGCATTTGAATTACAAAGCTATTTATTGTTTTTCATTCGCGTTTATAGTTTCGACATACCAAATTTCGTAGAATTCAGGTTTATTGTTTCGTCCACTTTCATCCCACTTTCAAGAAATTTAACGATGTCTTCCACGCATCTGAGCACTATATCAGGACTCTTCTACAAATTATGGAATTGTGTTAAAGGTAAAAATGAAAAAAGGTTAATGGCCATTTATCACATAAAATTTGCAGGTACCGAGGAGCGAATTAAAGTGAAGGAGGGACTAGCGAGCGAAGTCAGCTAAAAAATTGGGGGTTCTCCCCCGGAAATATTTCATTACCAGAAATCAACGACAAAATGGCCGTCGCTTGAAGACTAATTTACATATGGTCCTTATGCACTAGTCAATTGAAACTACGGACCTCCGACTCCCGGGACTGTGCGGGGATTTTAATATTTCACGAGTGTTAAAAAGCCGGCTCAAAAATACCGTTCAGTTGTTAAAATACCGGGCTACCCGGGCCTAAAGATTTAGTTTTCCCTGATTTTCACAGATTTCAATAAGTTTAATATTCTTACAACAAACAGAACACAAAAAAATGTTAAGGCTTTCTATTTGTTTTGCTCATTTCGTCTTTTAATAACTGTTCTTCAAAAACTGATTTTTTTGCGCATAGGCTTGCACTTCGGGCAGAACCACGAACCTTTTGGTGGATCTTTCAAACCGACACATGCATCGAATGTGAAACCAACAATAATAGTCTAATTGTAAAAAGCATAACAAAAGTTTGAGTTTAATAGTAGGATTTCCTTTTTCGTCAGCTTCTTCGTCTGAAGCGTCTGATCATCGTAAATCGATTAGTTCCCAGCCACTCTACGAGTGTTAAATCCCGGCCACCAAAAGATGTTAAAACCTTGTATTTCCCCTGCAAAGTCCTGTTAAAACCACGCATAGTCCCGGGGGTCGGGGGTCCGGGATTTCAATTGACTAGTGCATTGACTAGTGCAAACTTGGAAAAAGACATTTGTTGTGCGCCAGTTCCAAGTTTATCTTCTTCTTCAAACGCGCAAGGCATTTTAGGTATACATATGCTTTCTCGGTTATCTCTATATCCCATGGTAAACTCGTTATAGCATCAACAATGTTAAAAGTGCTTCTTCCACTAACAGAATATCTAGAGAATATCTGTCTTTGGGATCATGTAGTACCAACGAACACAAGATACATGAATAATTTATAAGATCCATGCTTCCGACAAATCCGCTATCCGCCATTTTATCATTTATCAAATCGAGGAATTGCATATATTATACTAGTCGGAATTTAAGAAAAAGTCGGAATTTAAGGAAAAAAGTCGGAATTTAAGAAAAAGTCGGAATTTAAGAAAAAAAATCGGAATTTAAGAAAAAGTCGGAATTTAAGAAAAAGTCAGAATTTAAGAAAAATATAGCGCTTTAAAAGTATGGCACCTATGGGGCTCCGTAGATTGTGCTTATTGAGTAGATCGTCCACTGTTTGCCGACCTCTATGATATATGCAACAACGATTGTCATATTATTCAGTTACCGGTTTGATTAGATCATTCAAATCTACGATCCACCAAATGACAATTTCTAGAGATAACTTTCGTCAATACTTGTGACTCTATTAATTACGGATGTTTTAAAATGCCCATTGTCTAGCTGTCATTACAAGTTTAGTGATTATTAAAAATATTGGAATATAACTTTAGCCGAATTACTTAATATTCAAATTTAAACATGTAAGATATTCTGTATTTTGTTTTAATTGTTAATTTTGTATCTTGATTATTCATTTTGAAACAATTTTTAAATTACTAAAAATCGACTAAATATTTTCCCATGTTTTTACAAAAAGTGGTGGGGCTATCCCACCCAGTTATATATTGTTTTTACGTAAGTAGTAATACCCCCACTCTGGAGTACAAAGCGATGCCGGCTCATTAAATATTAATTACGTCATGACTTCTCGTGAACCTACAACCCTAATTATTAATTCAGATTGAGTCATTAAAACTTCAGGATCCCTAACCCTAGCTCGTGTACCTGTATGAGTTGTCATTATCCCCTGTGTACCTTTAAATCTCCAACCGAGAATTCACGCGGCGACGCTTTTGTTTTTCAAGGAAATGCTTTTTGCAGAGTACTTTTCTAGTTTCTAAACAAAATGCAAACTTTGATTTTTATGCTTTTAACAGAATAAATATTTCTACAACATGCATCAGTGGTCGACATTGTTGTCTGCGAGGGTGTCCGTGCCCACAAACACGCAACTGATCTTGGTTTTGATAAAAAACGTTGACGTGCACAGTCAAAGATGACGCGCGCGCTGACCAGAAACAGAAAAACTTTACAAAGTTCGTCCTGCCTCTGGTGTATAAAGTAAGCGATTTCATGGATAAAGAAATAGGCTTCGGCAAGCTATTCGAGGAACGACAAGCGATTTCAAACGTATTGATTTGCCTGTAAGCGAAATAAAACTTTATCAAAATTGCTTATCTAGATACAATCGAAATAAAACTTTAACACGGTTGCTAAGGTTTATTTGGCTGAGTCAGACCATTCGAGAAGCTGTGAGAAGAATGATCAGGAATCTTAAACGTATATATATTTCAAGATATAAACGAAATAAAACGCGATTCCAAAGAAATAGTCCGAGAAGCCATAAGAAGAACGATCGAAGATTTCAAACATGAGACAAAAAATATATATATGAAAACTATATATCGGTTTGATTTATATGGCTGACTTTATTAATGTTGTCATGCATTTTGTTACGTTGCTAAGACTGATATACAAAGGAAACGGTCATTAAGAGGTCGTAATTAATTTCACAACTCACAATTCTTTGGAATATTTAATGAAACAAACTAGAGGAGGCCAAACAAGATAAAATATTGTAACGCCTTGCCGTGGAGTTTAACCGTGGAGTTTAGAACCGTACGTGGGCATCGAAGATTTGTAAGTCCATAAGAATCGTGATGACAAATGATTGATTTGAAATAATGTTCGAAGCTAAATATTAGAGTAGCACCCCACGTCCCCCTAGTCCCTACACGTCCCGTTTCAGAAATACACACACCATCCCCCTCCTTCCCCCGTCATCGACAAGAGACACATTATAATAAGGTAATGAGTATATATTATTCAGTTTCCCATGTACACACAAAGTCCTAAATCACACACAAAAGTTAAAAATCCCTACGTACCACTAATATTTACAAACACCAAAAGTTAAAACCCATACAGACTCGTATTATTATTTACAAACACAACAAGTTAAAAGTAAAATGAAAAGGTGGTAAACTGCCAAGATTTTTTGTGACGAAATACTGACGTTTCCAGTGGAACCCCTCATCAGAGTAAGACGAGATGAAATAAAATAAATAGGACTTATATTTGTATATTCCAAAAGGGTGTTACAAGTAGAAAGCAGCCAATTAAATGCACGGGAATAAACAAACTAATAATTAATTAGATGCGAAAATTAAATCATTTGCTATTTTTACAGTTGATCAGCAAACAGACTGAGGGGGAGGGGAGAAATGACAGGTCCAATATTCAAGGGGATTATGCAGTAGTAACGTGGTAATTAGAAGCAAAAACTTGAAAAGGGATGAAAGTGCATGAGCTAATAATAAAAAAGTTCCAGGCAAACTAAAACAACAAAAAACTTGTAGGAAATTAAATAAAAGAACCTCATACGCCCCTAACACCCCTGAAACTCCCATCAATATCCCTCAAACGCCTCTAACACCCCAAAACACCCCCATTACACCCCAAGATTCGTAATGGAATCGGTTGGGGATTTAAAGATACACGGGGGATATATAATGACAAGTCCTACAGGTACACAAGCTAGGGTTAGGGATCCTGAAAGTTCAATAACGTAATCTGAATAAATAATTACGGTTAAGGGGCCGCGTGTAGGCTCACGAGAAGTCATTACGTAATGAATATTTAATGAGGCGGCATCGCTTTGTACTCCAGAGTGGGGGTATTACTACTTACGTATATACGAGAAGCAGTGTTTTCAGTATCGGGTTTAAAAATAAATAAATGAATATAAATATATAAATGATAAACTTAAACTTACGTTTTCTAAATGCTTCCATGATTGAAGAGTATTATCGCTGAGCATTCTGTCGGCAATATTTAAAACAATCTGATGGAAAAAAGAGAAAGAGTTGTATAGCTTCATGTAAACGTTATATGTAAGACGTTATGGTTGGTTTTTCCAACAAATTAACATGGTTTTATTTCGAGTCATTTGCAGGGTAATGATTATTTATCCTTCTCTTCAGATACCAGGTTTAATTCCTTTGCAATGTTTTTATTTTCAAAAATCACTTGCATAACATTGTAATATTTAAAAGAGCCAAGCAATACGAGACGATAGCCAAGTGTTTTGCTAGCTTCTCGAGTGCCGTTATAAATTTGCCTAATATCTGAAAGAAAACTTCAAACATCTTTGCCTTTATCATCATAATTTCGATCCCAAAGTTTTCATTAATCTTATTGGATTAACTCTTTCCTGTCTGGCTGAAAAAAACATCCAAAATTGAACCACCTCTTTGTCCTATTGATATCTCTAGAAATAATCATAACTGTAGCGAAAGCTATACATTTTCTGAAAGCCCAATAAACCGGTTGTTGCCAATGATTTTAAATTTCACGAACAAGCACATTATGTTAGTATAAATTAGCATTAATTATCATGAATCAGGTTGAAAAACTTTCATTTTTCTAGAAAAGCCCATCTTGCATGCCAGCGTAGCATCATGAAAATTCCAAATGCCACCAATCGCAGAGTTGTTTATGAAATAAAATCAAACTTGGCGTGTGAGTGGATCTCATGTGCCTGGCGCTTGTCGAATTTCAATTTTTAATCTTGCGCTACCACGTGCCCTATTTTTCGATTCACGACTTCATCAGTCTTATACGACCGATTTTGATTGGGCCAAACAGGAAAGTGATTTAAGCTAACCGCCTTTGAACAACTGCAACGTGATTAAAAGTGTTGCATGCATTGTAAATCTAAGAGTCTTTATGTAGTCCACGATACCTGGCCAACGTGCTTGCTTTCGTTAACATCTTTTGTGAAAACAACTTGTTGGTCGATGATAGTCTGAAATATCGACAATGAGGAGTTTAAGTCAGCGGGATGTAAAACGACAACATCGTTGATTAATCTGAGCAGTTCTTCCAGAGTCATTATAAAATTCGTCTTGGTTATGGGCTTAGTCGCAAGTGCTTGAATCTTTAAAAAAAATTAAACAGATCATATATAGTTTTAAAGTACATGATTATGCAACAAAAATATTCTATACGCAAAATTTTGTTTCGCTCTTTGACATTGCTAGAAATTCGAGACATGCGATTGCGCAATCGAATTTAGAGGTTATTGTTTTTTTTTTATTTAAAATTTATATTTGAAATCACATGGACGCCGAGCTATTTCGCCTAATAATACTAAAGAAAAATTTGAAATAAAAAATGTTCAAACGTTTCATGAAAGGTTCACATATAATCTTCCAGATTGTAAAAGAAAAGAAGCTGATTTATAATATGCCATGATTATTTGAGAGACTTTTTTAAAAGTACTAGCGGTTGAAATTGTGTAAAAGACTGTATATAGTTGAGCATTAACAAAATCCGAAAAGTCATAGTGTATACATTGTGATTATCGCTAGACTAAGGATGAGAGTAAAAATGTTCAAACAGATATGATATAAGTAAGTACTGTATACATAGAATAAACCTAGGGAACTGCTATTGGACCAGTAAATTTAGTTTTGACGATTATTCCGTGCATTATATTTGAAAACTGTACTTAAAGCCGAGAATCCAGCAGGCATCAAATTTGCGCAGTTTCTCTATAAGATTATATTGGAGCGGGCGTATTTTTTTGAAATAGATAAAGAAGATATATCCGAAATCGGATCTTGTTAAGGTACATGTTGAAGAATATCATGGGGTAAAAATTGGGCGCAAATGGCAAATGTTTGCTTGTCCATTTCCTTGTTGTATTTTATAAAGCATAATATGACCAAGACACCGACTTAGAGACACAAATGAAATCTTCGTGTTTTTAAATCTTCATAACTCCGCGAGACGTTTCAGTATCACAACCCATGTCGCATCGAATTGAAGCTTGTTGGTCTGCCTGTATTAGTTAGCATGGTTTGAAGAGCGATGCGCGCATTATTGGACAATCCTAAGAAGGCTGAAAGCCAGACGAAACCAGCAGGATATTGAGAATCCGCCGGATCGTCTTACTTATGCGCTGACAAAACGTGCAGGCTCAAATATCGCGCGACGCTCGAAACTCCTATATTCACGATTTCTCGGTCGCCTCTGCAAAACTCTGGAATTCATTACCAGAGCAAATTTAAATCACTGAATAGTTTTAAGTCAACGTGACTTTTCTTTTTTCGAATTAATAATTGTTGTAGTTATCATAGTTTTATTGGTTGTATACGTGTAGCAGTTTTGATTTTATAACGAAATGTAATTAGTTTTATAAGTAACTTAAGTAATAACTCAACTAAGGAGTGGTTTGGGAGTGGGTTTGGGACGGCCCATTTTAGGGCCGTTTAGGGGCAAGTACCTAAGACTTTTAGTTTTTCGAATCAATAGTTTTTGCAGTTATCATAGTTTTATTGGTTATAGGTGTAGCAGTTTTGATTATAATGAAACTTTAAGAATGTATTTTTGTAAGATCATTGAGATTATATTATATTGTATTGTATATTATTATTATTCATATTTTATTACCTGTTCGGAAACATTCATTTTCCTTTTAGTGGTTGGCATTGTTGTTGTAGAAGAACGTGTTGAGTTGAAGGTCGATACTTGTGTCGTGGCGGTCGACACTTTCGTAGCAGTCGTCGACACCTTCGCAGCAGTAGTAGACACCTTCGTAGCAGTCGTCGACACCTTCGCAGCAGTAGTAGAAACCTTCGCAGCAGTAGTAGACACCTTAGCAGAAGTAGTAGACACCTTCGCAGCAGTAGTAGACACCTTCGCAGCAGTAGTAGATACCTTCGCAGCAGTAGTAGACACCTTCGCAGCAGTAGTCGACACCTTCGCAGCAGTAGTCGACACCTTGCCAGTAGTAGACGACACCTTCCCAATGGTAGACGACACCTTCGCAGCAGTAGTCGACACCTTTGCAGTGGTAGTCGACACCTTCGCAGTAGTAGTCGACATCTTTCCAATGGTAGTCGACACCTTTCCAATGGTAGTCGACACCTTCGCAGCAGTAGTCGACACCTTTGCAGTGGTAGTCGACACCTTCGCAGTAGTAGTCGACATCTTTCCAATGGTAGTCGACACCTTTCCAATGGTAGTCGACACCTTCGCAGCAGTAGTCGACACCTTGCCAGTAGTAGACGATACCTTCCCAATGGTAGTCAACACCTTCGCAGCAGTAGTCGACACCTTTGCAGTAGTAGACGACACCTTTGCAGTAGTAGACGACACCTTTCCAATGGTAGTCGACACCTTCCCAATGGTAGTCGACACCTTCGCAGCAGTAGTGGACACCTTTGCAGTAGTAGTCGACACCTTCCCAGTAGTAGTCGACACCTTCCCAGTAGTAGTCGATACCTTCCCAGTAGTAGTCGACACCTTTCCAATGGTAGTCGATACCTTTCCAATGGTAGTCGACACCTTCGCAGCAGTAGTCGACACCTTCGCAGCAGCAGTCGATACCTTCGCAGCAGTAGTCGAGACTTTCTCAGCAGTACTTGACCCTTTCCCAGTGGTAGTTGGTACCTCTATTATACATAAAAATAAAAATACCAATTCGTTGTAGTTAAAAGCTTTTAATGGGGGGAAGCAACCTTCAATTTTAGGATAGCGGTGTGTTCGCTCTCATTTGAAGTAAATATAAGATAATGCCAACAAGCTATAGTATAATTTTAAAGCTTACAACATGCTCTAACAGAATAGCATCACTGATTTTTTATATAATCCAATACATAAAAGTGAAAATCTAAAATGTTTTATGTTTTCAGATGGTTGTTCTTAAAGTGCCTATGAAACGAAAATTAAGTTTGTCTTGTTTAAATAAACTGAAAATTATTAGGAATTGTAATTTCGAGCACTTTCATATCTCACGTCGTTCTTGAGACAGAGTGCAATATAATTCCAAAAACTTGGTCTGACATATCATGTCAGACCAACCCAGGTTTTGAGGATTTATGGTGAAGGAAAATTTCGAGTGTAGGAATATATACATTTTAAGACAAAACCGGGACCAGTTGCGAAAAATGCAACTTCAAGGCGACCCTGCGATGCTAGTGCAGTGCTCTGACCACTGAGCTACGGAGGCCGTTGCCGAGAGCCTAGTCACGAGTTCTGTGTCGGACATGATGATGGTTTTGGTCGGATATTTTGGCCGAATGAGATATTCGCTGAAATTTGTTTTTGTCGAATGAGGTACTCTCCGATTTTGTTTCAACAAATTATTTATTCGGTTTCAAATTAAGATATCCAATTCACGCATTGTAAAGGCCCGTTTACACAGGATATTTTTGCTGCGATTTTTCTCTTTTTAACACATACGATCGAATGGATTGTCTTACAAATGTATTGAACCATTTGTGCAGATCTATGACGTTGAATACTTTAGTGAGTAATCCACTATATCGCATAAGTAAGGGTCAGAACAATCGCAGCAAAAATCGCCTATGTAAAGGATTCAAGGATTCCCCCGGTCCAATCTGCATGTTAAGTCTGCAGATTATACGGACAGTTTGAGAAATTAGCTTCGAAGTTTAAAAACAAGCGAATAAGCGATATTTCGCACTAATTAACGACTCAAAACAGAGTGCGCTAGCCTAGAAAAGGCTGGCTCCGAATGCGGGAGAAGATCTTCACGTGCACATGTAACCGATTACGTTTTGATTTTGTGAGCATGAGGGAGAAATTACTGCAGCCAAATGGTCGGCCAAAATGTCCGTGCAGAGCAATCAGTGGACGGCCATACCACGTTTTGCGCAGAATATGGCCGGTGGCCGACCGTTATATTGCACTCTGTCTTGAGATGTTTAGACTCATGTGATATGCAAATGAAATAACCTATAATGTAAGGAGCTTTACACATTTTTAGGAAATCAAGAAATTAGAAATAGTTAATTCATTTTCTAAAACTGTCTCTCTTTGCGTCAGATGTTATTCATTTGCATATCACAAAAGTCTAAATATCTCAAGAACGACGCGAGATATGAAAGAACTCTAAATTACCATTCCTAATAATTTTAGGAGTTCATTAAAATAAGACAAACTTAATTTTCATTTCATAGACACTTTAAGACTATGTGCACACGGTGTCGTTTTCAAGCGTTTTTATTTTTGTCGTTTTCAATTTTTTCCTTTTTTGGCGCTCCGTTCACACGAAGTGTTTTCGCAATATTCATCTGCTAAATAATATAGAGTTGCTGCCACTTTCGTGCATTTGTCATTGTAGTGTTTCCCCCAGTTAAATGGGGCCTTACAGTAGCTTCTCGCATAAGAGCCTTCTTCTCATTCTGAAATTTTCTTTCCGCTCTTCCATACATACTGTGTCCACCAAATGTTTATTCGACTTGGTCGACACCATATCCGTTGCTTCTTTGGCGGTCGTCTGTTCAGCCTTTTTAAATGCCGTTTTAATCGCTTTTTCGACTCATTAAATAATTGAATGGCTGCTTATCATTATTAAAAATATTATTATTAAAAATATTATTATTAAAAATATTATTATTAAAATAATATCATAATATCCGCCATTTTGAATTTTTAGCGTTTCAGGGTTTTCCCAACGTTTTCCCCTGTTCACACGAGAACAAAAGGCAAAACGACACAGTTGAAAACGTTTTCAATAGCGAAAACGGTTATCCGATATCGTTTTCGTTATTGAAAACGTTTTCGTCAGTTGACGTCGTTTTCATCCGTTTTTGTGACTGGAACACGCCGTGAAAACGATACTTTTTGAAACGCGTTTCAGATAAAAACGCTTGAAAACGACACCGTGTGCACATAGTCTAAATGCGATCTAATAAAAAAACTATACATAATTAGTCAATAACTTTATTCAGAGAATTAGTTAATTTATAGACCAGTCAATAAATTAATGAAGGGTTTTAGTATAATTCTGTTTCCAGTATGTCTCTCGTCAAAATGACAGCATGCAGTGCACGTAAACGTTTACCTAGACATCATGCATGTTTCGTAGCCATTAATGGGAACGTGTGTTTTTCCTCATATATTTTATAATAAGTAGTATAGAGAGTGGCGGTGCGAGCTCAGTCGACGCCAACCGTGATATAAACACCAAAACATCACCAAATTTGTTCCGAGCCACAACTCAGCAATGTTTTGGTACTCACGTTTTACAATCGACATTGGTGAGCTCACAGCCTCACTCTCTGTGCTATTATGGTAATCGTTAGTCAATCTAGACACCCCTCCCATGTTTTCTACTCAATTGATGCCAAATACTAAAAAATCACAACTTTCGCTAAAAAATAGAAAGTGTCGTTTCAACATTTTCACATTTTTGTTCAACAAACCACCAACACGTTCTGCTGTTGTCTCACAAATTCACGCGCGAAAAAAAAACCACTAGACTCTCGATTCTAGTGGTAATGTTTATCCAAATGGATATCGAAATGATGCTCTTTTGATTGGCTAACAACATTGACTAACAAATAGCCAGTTGTTTTGCGAATTAGTCCGTTTGCTCGCTATTTTCAGTGTTTGTCGCCTCACTTCTAAAATGGTGATCGTACACGTGTTTCGACGTTATAATTCCTCCAGACAACAAGCCCAAGAAAGGCACGTATGGTGTCACAACCGCGACAATGCTCTCGACGTCTTTCTTTAGTAACGGATCTTTTTGCAACTCGTCATTTAGTTCCTCAGGGTTCTCGATAGCGTTCAACCCATCCAGTAAGCTAGCGAATTTGCTGATTAGCAAATCGGTGAGAAAAGCGTTTGCGATCTCCATTCTCTTCAACTCGTGTTGGCGCCATATCTTATCAATAACTTTTGCGGACGCTTTTTTAATGTACGCTTCGGACTGACTTACCACACCGTCACCGGACAGTCTAATGAGTTCGGATCTCCTAACGTCAATGTTGTCTTCCGCAGTTGAGGTGTCATCAGTCTCCTCAACTAATTCCTCAATCGTAGGGTTTTCCTCACTTTTGCGTTTCACCATCACGCTATTACTTATACCCATATTTTATTGCGGAATAACAACTTCATGACTGTATGGATAGCGCAGTGAGATTTCAAGTCTAGCGTACTTATTATTTTTTAGTGCGGTCACAATCGCCGACGCTTCCTCTTTGCTAATGTCTCCAAGGTAGTCGTCAATGACGACCTTCATATCACTCTTGCTCGGGCAGTAAAAGCAAGTGAGCTTACTAATGTTTTCTCTATACGGTTTTGCGATTGACGTTAATTGTTGTGTGATGACAATAACGCTCAACATAAAATGTCGCGCGCTAAAAGCCAAGTTGACCAATTGACTAGTCCTATTCTTGACGTCCTGTCCACTTGCACAGTCGTCCAACACAATCAGAGTGTTAGTGCCTTTAAAAACATTTGTTACATACTTGAGAACAGCGTCAACACTATCCTGCGCGCAGTCTATCGCTAACACATCAGGGTCGCGTACATATTTCCAATCTTGATACGCTTTGTTCCACTCGAAAGTAGGACAAATCAACACAATGTAGTCAAATTTGCTAAAGTACTCAGATTCCAGTGTATTGAGTAAATAATGCGTCTTACCACAAGCTGTCATACCAACGATTAGCGCATTAAACGGAGTCTCCATTAACTCACGTTTGATTTAATACTGGATTGATTGCAACCCATTGTTCATAAAGTTGACCAACCCATCACTTATCACAAACACCCTGCACATGACATTTGCAGTCGTCGCTTTCTTCGTGATTTCAAGAAGCACGCCGGATTGTGTGTTTACAATGTTCTTGCCAGTGGCGACATTGCGATTATCTTGAACACTCCTCAAGTCGATGACTAACGCAAAACCATCTTTATAGAACTTCTGTATGGTCATGAACTGAGCGTGTTCTTCACCCAACCCAAACAGTCGCTTCGCTTCTGCGTAGAACTTCGACTTTGGAATACCCTGTGAGTACACACTATTTGGCACACCTTCAATTGTGACTCTAACACTCTCAATGTTTGGGTAAAGAAACTCCTCGCTGTCTGTTCGCACCTTACTCGTGAATAGCAACACAATCGCCTTCATGCTTTTTCTTGGAAGATTAACATTCTCATTCACAATGGTCGTGCCTTTGTCCCATTCGGTGGTTTTCATCAACGTGATGTGCTCATATGACAAACTACGACCACTTGCATAGCCCGACGCTATTTCGTCAGCGAGCTCCTGATTGTCGATCGTCTCGTACTCAAGCTCGAGGTTCTCCAGAGTGTATCCACCCACAGCGCTACCGGATTGCGCCACCATGATGTCTGCGGCCTTCGGAAGTGTGATCACATACTGCAAGTTGTTGTTCATGCTAAAAGGAGCGTACAACCCGTGGTCATTCATAATCTTACCAAGCTTAATCCGCTGTTTCGTTCCAATCACACCAAACATTAACGCGTCACTAACTTTAGCAACATTCCCACTTGTCGCGCCACTGTCATCCTTAGAAATTAGCTTTCTCAAGTTCTCGCCACCAATACCATAATCAATCATTTGGTCTCGCGCAGTAACACTTTCCCAAAGGTCACGATAAACACCAGTGTAATTTTCCCCACTGTTGTCATACACAGCTTCTCCAGCTAGTCTCACAACAAGTTTCTCAACCAACAACTTGCTAACATTATTCAAGAACCAGCTTTTGGCGTTTGCATTCTTAAAGTCGAACACTAGACCCAACGATCCAGGCACCAAACAGCTACTAACCTTGAGCTTTGGTATATCAATGTAAAGTTCCTCACCAGGGTTGACTTTATTAGGGTTCAACGTGATCACATGTTGTGTTCTCACCCCTTTTATGACACCCATGGTTGCTCGTCTAAAACCGGGGCTCAACTCTACTGACGTGACGTTCATATACTTTACATATGTTTTATCGCTACCGTTTTAGCTTGTAATAATCATAAGCAAACCACGCAAGTACCACCGCGAGTACCCACAGATTTTGAGCCAACCATGCGAGACCCTTTGCACCCAACGTCAACATATTGTAAACTAAATTAGCCAGCCCAACAGCCCATGGACCCATCTTCGTGATTGCGTTCTTAACAGCCTGCGCGAACGACTTTGTAGCCATAGCGCCTTTCATAACAGCAGACCTCCCAGCGATAATAATTGTTGTTATAATTCCAGCCACTGAGATTGCTACAGCGCTCAACCCAACTACATTTTCTTTAGTAGTAAAAAAGTAGAGTGCTGCGTAGACAGTGTTTTGAATATATAGCAAAGTGAAAAGGTGGTAAACTGCCAAGAATTTAGTGACGAGATACTTGGTCTTACTCTGATGAAGGGCTCCGCTCGAAACGTCAGTATCTCGTCACTAAATTCTTGGCAGTTTACCACCTTTTCACTTTGCTATACATTTTCTTTAGCCCATTCCTTAAATTTCTGAAATCTGTCAATGTCGACCTCTTGCTGCTCTCTAACCTCTTCTATTTGTCGCTGTTCAATAGTTCTGTCTCTGGCTTGCTTGAGTCCTGACTCTCTTTCAAACAAACCAGCGTACTCCCGCTCTTCGTCAGGTGTGAGACCAGTTTGGTTAGCTTTTTTATCAAGCTCTGCCAATCTCCCACTCGTCTCATCTATCGTCTCTTGAAAGTGGTCTACCTGCGCTTGCAACGCGCCAGTGTTACCTACTCTTGACTCACGCAACACACTCTCACTTGGATTAAGCACGCCATTATGTTCGCGGTTTTCGTCTGGTGTTAGCCCAGGTATGTCATCATAGCCCACTCTTGTTTCGATTACTGGGAAGTCGTCTGAGACTACTCCTGTTGTGACAGCTGTTGTCTCTGTACTCTCAGGGATTTGACTAACTAACTGTTTGAACTGCTCAATCGCGTTTTTACTACTCACATCTTTACTAAAGATCAAACCTTTTCTCCCAGGTTTTAGAATTCGTTTGGGACTCCCATATTTACCATCTTTGTTTATCGGTTTGAAAAGAATGGCCCCTGAGTCCGCGACCTGCGACCTGTTGACTATTTCCCTTGACGTGTCGTCACGACCGAGTTTTTTTTTATACAACTCACGTATTTTCTTATTTATTAGCTTGACTCTTTTTACTTCGTTTTTTATTACCTCTTTGTTGCGCGCTTTTAGTTCACCAAGTCTTCTCTTAATTTCCTCCTCCTCTTCAAAAGCTATACTGAAACTTACGTCATCGACGTCACCATATGACCCCTGTTCAACAAACTCTACTGTTGGGACTTCTGTGTTAGTCCCCCTTATTGTCACCGTTTTACCATCGTCAGTGTCGGTAAATGACGTCTCTTTTTGCCCACCTCGCCTCGCGTCTAGCTCACTCGCTATCTTTTTCGCATAGTCTTGATAGTCGTCGTAATTAACACGGACGTTCATCGACATGTTTTTTACAACGTACTTAGTGTCTATGTCTTTGAGCCACTCCTCAGTCTTAGCGAGCTCCTCTTCTAGTCGCTCGTCACTCATGTCTTTGTACTTGTCGAGGTTTTCCATCTCAAAGTCGTCGAAATCTCCCCCACCTTCAGCCATATTACATTAGCTCACGTTTTGAATGTTGCTTTCTGGTATCCACGAATTATGTTTGCTCTCATAACCTAACCATTTGACCAGCGCCATCTTCTTTCCTCTGACTTTCTTTCTTTTCAACACCTTTTCAACTCTGTACACATCGTCGCCATGTTTCTTATTGACCAGCGATAATTCCTGTTCGTAAAATTTACCAATAATCTGTTCACCGGTGTGATCCTCAATTTCGTACACATTCGGATCACCACGAATAACCTTTACCACTTTAAACAGCTCTTCAGTGAAGTTGGCCTCATAGCCCTTTGTGAACACACTCTTGTATTTACTAATTCTCACTGATTGACCAACTCTAAACTTTGGCAATGGGTTGTCTGCAAATTGGTGACCAAACAAAGTAGTCCAAACTTCACCCTCATTTGACTTATCGACATCCTTTGGCTTCATCATAATGCTGCGATTCACACTGCTATTATAATTGCTCACAAACTGGTCCAAAGCGTTAATCCATTTGTACGTTCCACGGGTGTAAAAGTACTTCCACATAATGCTTTTGAGGCTTCTATTAAAACGCTCAACGACAGCGGCCTTTTTGTCGCTCTTAGTGCTGAAATATTCAACACCATGTTCTTTCAACAAACTTTTCACCCCAACGTTGTAGAACTCGAGTCCATCGTCAAATTGTGCTAACTTAGGTGTGGTTCCAAACCGATCTTTAAAGTCAACCAACAATTTTCCAACAGCCTTAGTCATGTTCTTAGTGTCTTTTCTATAAACTGTAATGCCAAAAGCGTATCTACTCAATATTTCAATACCTGTCAATATCCAATAATACCCTCCATTCTGTTTTGAGTACTTACTCATGTCCACTAAGTCCATTTGGAGCTCTTCACCAAGAAATCCAACAAAAGTCGCGCGGAACTTGTGTCTTCTCACAATAGGTTTGTACCTAGTGTAGGTGTCCTGCGCTGTCAACCATTCTTTCACTGTTTTTCTAGTCACTTTCAATCCGTCTCCCAATGCGCTTTGATACAACCTCTCTGCACCACTAAACCCTGTCTTAGGATTATAATAAATGTCTCTCAACCCTTGCTCTGTTTCCACGCCAAGCTCCATATAATTCACACAATATACAGTTCCAATAGCACCGCACCAATTTTAGGATCGTCGTTATTTGGTTTGACACGAAATGTCATACTTGAGTAAACACCTTTTTTAATACTCACCTTAGACTCGATGTCTACGTGACGTTGCACTGACCCATTCAAAGACTGCTTAGTGGGTATTGGCAACGTTGTGATCACACTGCTTCGCTTCCCATCAATACCCACATTGCTCTCAGTTTCAACAATATCACATAAGATTTCTATGTACTTCAGACCTCTAAGCATGTCGACCTTTTGGGCTGACGTACCACTTCGAGTCACCCTTAATCACCCTACCCAACGCGAAACCAAGTAGAGGCCCAATGAGTTTAAGTCTAAGTGGAGTGCTAGCCTTAATCCTACATCTACTTGTGAGCGGCGCTCTCTCTATCTCAACGTCCCCCCCACCATTTTCTTTATTCACTTCTTTTATTAATTTGACCAGTGTGTCGAAGTTAGCGTACCCCCTACTCGTTATCGTGCTTTTAAGATCGCTCGAAGGGTGGCTCAGAATGGGGATAAGTATGTCGGCGTCATCTCGTATGTTATTGTAGTCCCAAAACACAGTGGCTGTCTTAACCACTATGTATGGGTTGTCATGCATGATCATCACACTGTTGTCAAAGGACACCACTTTTTCTGCACCTTCAATGAATACCGTCAACTTTCGCATTATGTATAACATATGGTATATTATATGCAGAAAGCCCTTCGTGACTACTATGGGAAGTGCTACAAACTCGCGATGGCTAACACATCGAAGGCTACACACGACGCGAAGGCAGACCTCATCAAAAAGTACCCCCACGCTACTCTAAGCAAATTCGAGTTCAATCCAAATATTTCACAAGACGGTAAAATCATGAGTGTTGACGTATATTTCAGAAACAACGACATCCTCAGCACAGACATAACCAGCACAACCTTCAAAAATGATAAAAACATGTGGGAGTGGCTACACAATAGTAAGTTCCCAATAATATGGCAAGGCGGTGGAACTATCCAACCACTACCAAAAGGTCACAAGAACCACTGGGGGCTTTGGGATGGCTACCCAACAGAAAACGTGTTAAATTATCCAGTGAATAACTTTAAAGTTTTTGTTAACCAAAATAGTTACTTCATGTCAAAGCTACCAACCTTACAAATCACCACGTCAAAGACAAAATCAGAGTGGGATGACAGCGAATCTTACTACCGTGTTGTGTTTGCGACATATTGCGCGAGTTTCTGTTGTGGAGTTTCGTTGCAACATTTATCAGTGTCACAAGAAGTTCACCCTGTGGTCACAAGTGTGATGAGATTTCATTTGTACTTCACCATCAGAAGACTTCTCAGAAGAATGGAGGGTGGTGAGACCATGAAATCGATAAGTAGAGAATTCAACGCTTCCGAATTGTATGGTAAGATTTCCAAGATCCCCAGAAGGCACTACTACCAGAATAAAGTCCTGAGCGATGGCACTTTAGGCGAATCTAGAGTCTTCACACTCAACGACATCCATAACGATTACAGACGATACGTCGCGCGACTCTCAGACGGCTTCACCAACATTGGGCTACAATATCTAAATCAAAGCATAGAAGCCTTTGTGTACTCCACACTTGGTGCGCAGGCTAGAACACGTGTATCAGTCGTTGGTGGTTCTGCAGGAAGTTTAGAAACCCAACAAGAATTCCGAAAGTTGTTTTCTGACAGTGTTATACAGTACGACGTATCGACATGGATTCTCAACATGAATAAATCGATTAGAGACACCAACGTTGTTCAAAATCTTGCAGTGTCGCCAAGTACATGGTTAATGCCAAGTAACGTAGTGATACTCAAGAATAAAATCGCTGGGTACAATAACTTATTAAAGGTTGCTACAGAGTCCATGAAATTTGGGGTGAACACTAGCTTGAATGCAACAACACCAACAATTACGGCTAAAAAAGTCCACGAAGAAAATGTGGCGACTCACTCATTAGTAGTACCAACGACCGTGAAGAAAAAAGCTCACCAAGAAAATGTGGCGGCGCCAACTAATCTCATGGCTAAAAAAGTTTACCAAGAAAGTGCGGCGCCACTTCCCATGAGAAAAGCAGTGGCCACAAGTAAGTCAGACACGACAACGTTGGCGATAATCTTAGCGTTCTCAGCAGCCTCTGGTTATCTGCTAACCAAATACACCTTGAAGTAGTAATGAGTCTAAACTATGGGTATGAGTCTGACGACCCTCACGATAAAATACTAAAGAGAACGAAAAGGCATCTGGACGAAGATCCTAAATTAAGCGCGACTGGTGGAAGGATGTCTGGAATAATAGACATGCAAGGCTCAGCAATAAAAAACGTAGCAGACCCAGTTGATGACTCAGACGCCACGAATAAAAGAACTCTAGAGCAACTACTATCAGGTTTCCTCAAGAGTCAGTCCTACAACATTGTGCTCGACTTCAACGTTAGCACACACGCCTTGAAAAATGTGGAATTTCACGCCAATGGTTCAAACAATGTGAAAGCTATTGGTGAAACAAGTAAATTAGTGCAAAACAACTCAACTTATGGTCCTATTATTGGCATCAGCAGTGTAAGCCAAAGTTTTCTATCACCTGTGTTAACACCAATCCCACTTGAGTCAGGTCTCCATTTTAATTGCCCTAGTATGCAATGGTGTGATCTCTCCATTTTTGTTGTGGTGAGGTTACCTACTCGCACCGCTGGATCAAATTGGGAGACAATTATATCAAACGACGATGGTCAGTGGGATAAGTTCATAGGGTACAAGACTGGTATGACTAATGGACTCGCGTATGGTGGCAGCATCCCAGCAATGGAGAGCGTATGCACTATTCCAAGTGGTGTCGACCTCACAAAAATGCATATGATATCAATACACTGGCAAATGGACAATTCACACGTCAGGGTCAACAACGTCAAGTCAACCGATTCAGACTTCATAGCGAATATGAAAAAGATAGGCACACCCTATGGAACAATTTTTGGAATACACCGACCAAGAATACCACTCGCACCCTATGCATACCCATCATTGATAGAATTCTACGGCGTGAAAATTGTGAGTGGCTACATGACGAACCGAGACATCATAATCATGGGTGGAGAAATGATGAAGGAATATGGTGTAAAGTAAATGGGAGCGTGTGTTTCGAGACCTCATGAAATATATAAGATAAATAAGACGACTGATCACATGTTCAAAGCTGGTGGGTCATTTGGCCGCGGTGACGTGACTCTCGAGCTCCACGCTGAGATTGGTATGAGGTCTAAAAAGACTTACGGCAAACCTATTATGTTACCAGAGTCAGACACTGTGGGAGTGGTGGGAGACGTGACTTAAGTTATGTAATGGGTTGGCTTAGAAAACTGGCTCGTAACATTAGAAACTTTTTCAGACGACGTAGAAAACTGAAGACTAATAAAACACACCTGCTGCATTGGTACACAACAAACCAGATCTATAAAAAACCCGACACCTATGTCGAGTAGTTTTTTGTGAGGCTATAGTAATGGCAACCAACTCAGTGCAATTATTCGATGGTCACCAAATCACGATGGCTAATCACAACGGTGACATATGGTTCAAAGCAAGAGAAGTCGCAAGCGCTCTAGGTTACGCTCGACCAAAAGATGCAGTCAACGACCACGTCGAACCTGATTGTAAAATGAAGATAGAGCAGGCCTCGTTTATCAACGAACTTGGTGTCTACTCGTTAGTGTTCTCGAGTAAAATGGAGCGTGCGAAACACTTCGGAAGGTGGGTGCACTCAGAAGTCTTGCCAAGCGTTAGAAAAAGCTTGGCTGACGTTGGTCTCAAACACAATCAGTTTAAAATGATTACCGAGTTCGATCTCCACACGAAAGTTGTTGGTTTTCTTAGGAAATACTATCCAGAAGCTATTTTGATAGCCGCTTGTGGTGAGAATCAAGACACTTCGAGTAAAAGAATAAATTCGTGGAAAAAAGGTTACCAACGTGGAACACCTGACTTGATTATTGCCAATGCAAACCGACAGCATAGCGGACTCGTGATTGAGTTCAAGAACCCAGGTGGCACAGGTAAGACGTCCAAAGAGCAGGAGTCTCTGCTACTCAGATACAAATCCGCTGGTTATCTAACACTCTTGTGCGACTCGTACGATGACGCTATTACTGCAGTAATAAAATATTTCTTTGACGTTGGGTTTCAGTGCCCCCAGTGTTTTCGTAAATTTAAAAATAAATCAGCGTTGAGTAACCACGAGAGACGTTATTGTAAAGAGACTTTTTAGACAGCGAGTAATAAGTCAAATTAGCACTCGTTCTCGTTGTTGAGACGACGTTTGAAGCGACAACTGCTCTAGCGTTTTTTAAAGACGTTTTTAACTTGGTGAAAGGTGTCTGCGAAACTTTCTCTCTTTATTTCACAAACCTTCTGACCACTGTGTGAAAAAATGTTTCTACGGTACATTGGACGCTTCATGTGACCAATGTCTAAATTTAAAAAAGTGGGGTATCCGAGAACACCCTTAATTTTGCGTGGAAGGATGATGACGTCTGCACACTGCGCGATATTGCTCAGCACCACCAACGAACGATGGTCCTGGATTATATCTCCAACTGAATGGTGCATCGACAGTTGTTCCGTAAGTGTCGCGACAAACGACGCAATACGCTTTTAGAAATGTGATGTCGTCTGCTATTGGAAAGAGTGTGTCGAGCTCACCAATTCTTTTTAAGTGCTCCGTTGATATGAGACCACAAATAATGACGTGAGTGCCAGCTTTAATGTACTCGCGAGTAACTGGGAGTAGATCAGAGTACCAATGGCCCTCATCAATGCCGATGACGTCATAATCAGCTATCTCGGAAGAACTCGGAAGGTTGGTGATTAACTTCGCAGGTAAACTGTCTGATCCGACAACAATGGTCTGACGATGTGTGGAGAACGCGTGGTCAGTTCGCCTAGTGTCACCTGTGTTGTTCATGTAGAGGACTTTGAGCCCCGACTTACTTAACGTGAGTAACCTGCGGAGAGTCTCTGTCGTTTTTCCTGCGAACATGGGGCCAATCACAATCTCTAGTTTACCAACTTTTCTCATGGTTACTATACCTCCAGAGAGATATTTTTTATTGTGGTGGAAACCGTCGTTCCATGTTGAATATCCGCTGGAGCTCTAAGTTTTTAAGATGGGACCTCGAGCTCTCATGTCTTAAGCGATGCAGTGGGTCGTTGGTGACCACACCGCATGGGTGACAGGTGTACACGTTTTCATCTCTCGCAAAGTGTCTGTGGGCGGGCGAGAGTACGTGGTCCCTAATATCGTCCACACCTAGTATTTCCTTACACCCAACCTTGCAAACGTGAACGTCGCGGTTCGCGGCGAGATCTAGCCACGCTTTGGCTTTGGTTGGGCATGGTTTCCATATAAGGGTCACTAAGAACACTTGGAGGAAGTTACCGAGTAACGTACCGTTGGACCCACTAGGGTTGTTCAAGTAGACATCACTTGCTAACATAAGGTACTTGAATGATGAGTAACACCACACAGGGATTATGCTGGCTAATCTATCAGCAATCTCCTTGGCTCTATCTTCTCGAAGATCGATCCAAGTGTCGTGAAGATGCCTCGCACAGTCGACCTGAGGGATAGGCTGTTTTACTAACACCTCCTCACGTCTGAGGTCGAGCAGATTGTATATTGAAAAGTACTCGTTTAAGACGTTGGGTCCATTGTCGACTCGTGGGGTAGACACACTGACAAAGGCCGTTCTCAGCAAGCGGTCAATAACTTCTTCGCTAACCTCTCGGTCTTGAGTCATTATGTTATACTCCCAGAAAAAATCCTAGTTTTTAGTGCGTTTGGTCTGGAACTGTGAGATACCTGTGAGGTCAACTGTGAGACACCTGTGAGGTCAACTGTGAGTAAGATAACACGTGATAGTGTATTAGATGGTTGAAGACTCACAGACGGCTGTCGATGCTAAGATCACAGCTGATGTGAAAAGTGTTAAGGTGAAGGACCCAAAACGTGTCGCCGCTGGTAAAAAGTTGGCTGAGATATCGAAAGCTGCGAAAGAAAAAAAAATGCGTGAAATGATAGTTAACGAAGAACAGGGTAGCGAGTGGAGCTATGGTTATATTGTCGGGACACTTGGTGTTATCATTGCTGCTGCTTCGCTATGGTACACAATTAGCAGTGAAAAAGAGCCTGTGAGTACTGCACCAGCACCCACGTCAGAAAATCGTAGAACTTGTCGTCCAGCGTTAGACACATTTGATTCTTGAACAAAACATACGACAATGTATATGACTGCGATCGATCGAAAAGAACTTATGAATGAATTGTATGATGCGCTTCTTGTCACGACTGGCGCTGTGGCAGTGAGTATGATTTCTAAAAAGGCTTTGGGAGAACCATTGGGAACACCAGAGACTGTGAAAGGCACAGTGAAACTTGCTGCGGCTGTTGGTGCAGGAACGCTGTTAGTAAAATGGATGCAATCGAAAAAGTGGATACCGACAGATCCATTCAAATCAACGTAAGTTAATGGTGAGTGTTGTGGCTGGAGGGATATTTAATGCAGTGGCTTTTGCAGGCGCTGGCTTTATGTTTTCAAAGTTTAACCACTCAGGTTATGAAGCTGAGATGAAAAGGCACAACCACGCGTTGGAACAGCTAGCCAGTGCGAAAGAAGTGTGGTATGAAAACGAAATCGCCAAGAAAGATAAGATCCAGCGTTTACGACAACGGCTCTCTGACGCTAATGCTGACATCAATGACACAAACCACGCGTTGGAAGAACTTAGAAGCGTATTGACCATACGGTACAGCGGACGAGTGTTCACTGACCTCCCGAGGGTTGCGGATTACTACCAACCGAGTGCGGAAATGAAGGACTATCAATTGTTGTTTGTTAGCGCGCTAGGTTTGGGTAGTGGAATTGCGGTATGGGTGCTAACTCGGTAAAAAATGTTGGAGTAGTATAAGAGTGATGGACAAACTTATGAGGCAGATGAGCTACGGTTACACAATTGATGAGATCGCGAATGAGACGCAAATTAAGTGTGGAGACACCTCCAGGCTTCACTACTGCTTGGACTGTGATGTTGTGAAACATGTGACTGACTGCGGTGGGTATGCATGTCCAAAGTGTGGCGACACCGAATGGGGTTACACTCAGAGTTACAGCGACATGAGACTCACGCGATTAAAAAGCGTTCACAAACGGTCTTGGTGGATGGGGAGGAGACTACGGAACGTTGTGAAGGGTGAGCACCTTGAGTTGATAAAAGAGGACTTCTTGAAAGTTGTCAACGCATTGTACTCATGCAATTTGGTAAAGGGTAGAAATGTCAGCAGATATGGATACTACATTATTAGGTTGTGTCATAGAAGACGAGTCGAGACACTCAAGAAGGTGTCAGACCTCAAAGACGGGAAGGTGAAAGACTTGTTTGACGATAATTTGTTTGGGGTGGTGTATCCAAAGCTAGGATGGTGCGAAAGTGGTGACAATTATTACGACGAGTGGTTTAGGAAAAAAACAAGTGTAGTATATATAAGCCATGGGTGACGTCGCTAGAACTGGTGCAGCCGTTGTAAATCCGCTAACAGGTAGAGCAGTCAATGTTCGTGGGCGAGTCTACAACCAACTTGTTAGAGATGGTGTTTTTAGCGACACAACAAGCGTGAGTACTCTTAACCCGCTGACAAATAGGCAAGCACATAACCGTCTTGTTAGAGATCAGGGAGCGCGACCCGCAGTTGAAGACCATAGCCCACGGCTGTTGAGTCAAGCGCTGAGAGGGTTCACCAGGTCCTATGGAGTCGAGGTGGTTAACGACAGAGACATCAATCAGGTAAACGCTAGTAGAAGTGCTGTCACTAACCTTTTGAGACGTGAGCTGGGTGAGACCAACGGAATGAAAGTGGTAGAGACAGTCAAGGTCACTTTTGAGAAAGTTTTAGAGCGTGATAAGACCACATACAAAACTGCCTACTTTAACAGCGAAACGTTCGTCGTCATTAACGAGCATGACATTGAGGGTGTTGCCAATCGTGGGTCGGAGCAGATTTTGACGCGGATAGCTGGGTGGTTATCTGAGGGGTCTGGATGGACTATCGACAAAATAGATGCGCACTACGTTAACGTCGCTATTTACAGACCTTTGCATGGGAGTAGCTACATTGCGTTGCCAAAGGAGCTGTGCAACAGTATGAAGGGTCTGATAAATGTAAATAACGATGACGACAACGAGTGCTTTAGATGGTGCCACCTCGCACACAAATTTCCTGTTGGAAAAAACTCTGACAGAACGTCAAAGTACGTCAAACATGTCAGTGAGTTGAATTATGACGGAATTGACTTCCCAGTCACACTCAAAGATTACAACAAGATCGAAAAGGCGAACGATATTAGCATAAATGTTTTGGGGTATGAAGATAAGCAGCCATTCCCTGTGTACGTTTCTAAGGAAGCGTACCCTGACCATATGGACCTACTGTTGATAACTAACGATGTGGGCAACAAGCATTATGTGTATATTCGTGACTTCAACAAATTCATGCACCGGCAGACAAAGCACGAGGCGAGAAAGCACTTTTGTAGGTATTGTTTGCAGTGTTTTACCCGAGCGGACGTGCTCGAACGCCATGTGGAAGTATGTTTGGTCATTAATGGGAAGCAAGCTATTAAAATGCCGCAAAAAGGTGCGAAAGTGAAATACGAGAATTTTAGCAGACAATTAAATGTACCATTTGTGGTGTATGCAGACTTCGAGGCTATCACACAGAAGGTGCACACAACAACACCATCGAGCAAGTGTAGCTACACAAACGCCTACCAGAGGCACGTTGACTGTGGTTATGGGTATAAATTGGTTTGTTGCTATGACAACGAGTACAGTAAGCCAGTGAAAGTGTATCGCGGTGAAAATGCAGTTAACAAGTTCATTGGGGAGATGTTAGAAATTGTTGAATATTGTAAAAAGACATCTGAGAGTCACTTTAACAAAGAAATGATACTGACTGATGACGATAAGAAGAACTTTGATGAGGCTAAAAGTTGTCATATTTGCAGTGTTGAGTACACTGGTGCTGACGTTAGAGTGAGAGACCACTGTCACGTGTCAGGTAAGTACAGAGGGTCCGCGCATCGTGAATGTAACGTGAACTTTAAGTTGACTGATAAAATCCCTGTGATCTTTCATAACTTACGCGGTTACGATAGCCATTTCATCATGCAGGAGATTGGTAAGTTTGGTCAAGACATAAATGTGATACCAAACAACATGGAGAAGTACATGGCGTTCATGCTTGGAAAAAACTTGGTATTTTTGGACAGCTTCCAGTTCATGAGTAGTGGTCTAGACAACTTGGTGAGGAACCTACCAAGGGACGCTTTCAAATACACGTCAGAAGTGTTTCGCGACGATGGGTTGGCACTCATGACAAGAAAGGGAGTCTACCCCTATGATTATATGGACTCCTTTGAAAAATTCGATGAAAGCGAGTTACCCTCTAAAAAAGACTTTTACAGTATTTTGAATGATGAGCACATCACGGAAGAAATGCACGAGCGTGCCATCGATGTGTGGGACTACTTTGACGTTAAAAATATGGGTGGGTACCACGACCTGTATTTGAAAAGTGATGTGCTCTTGCTCGCCGACGTTTTTGAGAACTTTAGAAAGACATGCCATCGCGAGTATAAATTAGACCCGTGTCATTATTTTACATCGCCTGGATTGGCTTGGGACGCCATGTTAAAGATGACTGGAGTGGAACTCGAATTATTGTCCGACATTGACATGTTCCAGTTCGTAGAAATGGGTATGCGTGGTGGTGTGAGCTACATATGCAACAGACATGGCGTGGCGAATAATAAGTACATGGAGGGGTACGATAAAGCGCAAGAGTCGAAGTATTTGATGTACCTTGACGCCAACAACTTGTATGGATGGGCAATGAGTCGAAGTCTACCTACGGGTGGCTTCAAGTGGTTGACTAAGAAAGAAATAGAAAAAGTTAATCTGCACGACTATCACAACAATAGTAAAAAAGGTTTACTGCTCGAGGTCGACTTGGAGTACCCAGCCCATTTGCATAACCTACACAACGATTACCCGTTGGCTCCCGAGAAGATGGAGATAACCGTTGACATGTTGTCGGAGTACTGCACGAAAATCAAAAATAAGTTTAACGTGAGTGTTGGTGGTGTGAAGAAGTTGGTGACTAATTTGATGGACAAAAAAAAGGTATGTGTGTCACTACGGAAATCTGCAGTTGTACATGGATCTTGGATTAAAAATCAATAAGATTCACAGGGTCCTGCAGTTTGACCAGTCCAAGTGGTTGGGCAAGTACATTGACTTTAACACAGTCAAAAGAACCGCGGCTAAGAACGCTTTTGAGAAGGATTTCTTCAAGTTGATGAACAACAGTGTGTTCGGAAAAACGATGGAAAATTTGAGGAAGCGTGTGGACGTGAGGTTAGTGACCACTGCGAAGAAATTAGAAAAGCTTGTCTCGAAGCCGACGTTTGTGTCTTGCAAAATATTTAGCGAGAACTTAGTCGCTGTCCATAAAGTTAAAGAAACGCTGACACTAAATCGACCTGCATATGTGGGTATGTGCATACTAGACTTGAGTAAAACGCTGATGTACAATTTTCACTACAATTATATTATGAAAAAGTACTCTAGCGATACCTGCAGATTACACTTCACCGACACTGACAGTCTGCTGTACTCAATCAAAACTGACGACGTTTATTCCGACTTTATGATGGAGCGCGAAAAGTTTGACAACAGCGACTATCCCGATGACAGCCCATTCGCTTTTAAAGAAAACAAGAAAGTTATTGGGAAGATGAAGGACGAGTGCGCTGGAACGCCAATTATTGAGTTCGTTGGGTTGCGCAGTAAGATGTACAGCTATTTGAAAGAGGATGGGGGTGGTGGGAAAACTGCTAAAGGTATTAGAAAGAATATAATTAAAAAAGTGATCAGACATGAAGATTACAAAAGTGTGCTACTAGAGCAGAAACAATTGCGACACACAATGAAGACCATTAGAAGTGTCAAACATCAGCTAGGTAGTTATGAAATTAATAAAGTGTCACTATCCTGTTTTGATGACAAACGATACCTTTTAGAAAATGGCATTGACTCCTACGCATATGGTCACAAAAACATTGAAGCGAGAGACAACACTGAAAATAGTGAACAAACGGACTAACTCGCAAAACAACCGGCCACCTGTTAGTATGCAAATTAGTCAATGTTGCTAACCAATCAAAAGAGCGCCATTTCGCTCCCCATTTGGGTACTTGTTTGGATAAAATATTTGTTGTGGGCGCTGGTGTGGGTTGACCAATCAAAAGAGCGCCATTTCGCAATCCATTTGGATAAACATCACCACTAGAATCAAAATCTAGTGGTTTTTTTTCGCGCGTGAATTTGTGAGACAACAGCAGAACGTGTTGGTGGTTTGTTGAACAAAAATGTGAAAATGTTGAAACGACACTTTCTATTTTTTAGCGAAAGTTGTGATTTTTTAGTATTTGGCATCAATTGAGTAGAAAACATGGGAGGGGTGTCTAGATTGACTAACGATTACCATAATAGCACAGAGAGTGAGGCTGTGAGCTCACCAATGTCGATTGTAAAACGTGAGTACCAAAACATTGCTGAGTTGTGGCTCGGAACAAATTTGGTGATGTTTTGGTGTTTATATCACGGTTGGCGTCGACTGAGCTCGCACCGCCACTCTCTATACTACTATAATATAATACAGATAATTGTATATATTGTGAAATTAACTATGTCCACGGCAACATTACAGTTAATAGGTTTAATATTAACATTACAACTATCATATACTGTACTTACTATACACTGTGTAAAACATAGCTGTCCCATTATTTCCTCCACAGAAATAATAATATCTTCCAAAGCATCTCAGGTCACACAGTTTTTTGTTGACTTTAGTAAGACTCGTGAACTCAGTTGCAGAAAGGCAGATACATGTTTTCTCTTGAAGTAAAGCGTGAGTTTTACTGTCAATTTTACGACATTGTGACTTGCAATTCGATGGCCGTATGTCGTAATCACGAAGAACTTGTGGAGTCTTAGTGACATTTCCAGTGAAGCAACCGATATAATCACTTGCCACAATAAGACCTAAAATATGGAAGATGAATTAGAAATCCTCGCAGACTATGTCCAAGCAATGCCTGTGTCTTGTTATAATCTAAGAGGTTCTCATCATAACAATATTTTAGAATTTAGATGTAGTAACATTAACTATTTAATTGGGAGCTCATTCTTCCCCAGAGCTACATGTACACAGCTGGAGTGACCTGCACTCTGGAGCAAAAAGCATTGCTTAACTTGGTTTATTTAAAACTATCCTACAAAATATCCAGGTTAAAAACTGACTGTTTTTAAATATTGAATATTTATTTTCGATTCTCATCTTTTAATTTTTCGTTCATATAATTATACATAATCATTAAGTACGCATAATTAATTTCGGTTACGCGTACCATATGTAAGAAATATTTAATTTACTGTGCTTTCATCCTTGAAACTGGCCTCATCTGATGAAGTATATTCGATAATATATGATAATATATGATAATATATGATACATATGATAATATATTAGTAAGTTTTTCGACGCCATGCTGTCTTTCTCCAGCAGACGCGGATTGTCAGCGGTGCTTTTTCGTTTTATAATTTCATGGCGATCACAATGAGTTTCGTTCTCTGATGAAGATTATTCTAGTTCAAGTTCTTCAAGTCCTCAAGCGAGAACCTAGACGAATTTATTGTACATAACGTACAACAGAAGAGTGATTAGAGTGATTAGGGTTATCGATTTCAACCTAGACAAGTTCTTACAGCAATACATTCGTCTAGGTTCTTGGCTGAGGAATTAGAAGAACTTGAACAAGACAACGAAACTCATTTTGATCGCCAACAAAACAAAACAAAAAAGCACTCAGTGACGTTAAAATACGAAGACCGCTGACAATCCGCGTCTGCTCGATGTTTCCCCCCTTTAATGCTTCAGGCCTATATTACTATAACCGCTGACATTGATCGCAGGATGGTGGTCACTGAAGAAGCCCCGGATAAATTGATTAACTTTTTTGTAGTGTGTATAACGGAAAGTTGGAAACTGACTTTTCAAATAAGAACCTATTTCGAATTTCAGGCTAAAATAGGTTCTTATAAATTGGGGAGTAAATGGCAAATTTCAGCCTTTGGGTTCGCATACATGCGGGTTTTTGCAGCATTTAAACAAACAAACAAAACACATCTAGCTTACTGTTTGGCAGTCTGTACTTGCTGTTACCTAAATTGAACATAGAACGGGTGTCATGGAGAGCTTTACATTTGATTACGACTACGAGATTCATTTGATAACGAGTTTTGAGGAAAATCTTGTAGCCAAATCTCGTAATCAAAACAGGGTGTAATTTACATGATCTTAAGCCAGGACACCTGGTTTTCACGAGCGACGCAAGCATAATCGCAAGCACAATGAATCCTTATTTCACAGTGAAAACAGGCTCCGACGTAAGCGCAAGCATAAGCGCAAGCACAAAGAATCCTTATTTCACAGTGAAAACAAGCTCCGACGCAAGCATAATCGCAAGCACAATGAATCCTTATTTCACAGTGAAAATAGGCTCCGACGAAAAACGCAAGCATAAGCGCAAGCACAAAGAATCCTTGTTTCACAGTGAAAACAGGCTCCGACATAAGCGCAAGCATAATCGCAAGCACAATATGAATCCTTATTTCACAGTGAAAACAGGCTCCGACGCAAGCACAGGCGCAAACATAAGCGCAAGCACAAAGAATCCTTATTTCACAGTGAAAACAGGCTCCGACGCAAGCATAATCGCAAGCACAATGAATCCTTATTTCACAGTGAAAACAGGCTCCGACGCAAGCACAAGCGTGCAAACATAAGCGCAAGCACAAATAATCCTTATTTCACAGTGAAAACAGGCTCCGACGCAAGCATAATCTCAAGCACAATGAATCCTTATTTCACAGTGAAAACAGGCTCCGACGCAAGTACAAGCGCAAACATAAGCGCAAGCACAAAGAATCCTTATTTCACAGTGAAAACAGGCTCCGACGCAAGCATAATCGCAAGCACAATGAATCCTTATTTCACAGTGAAAACAGGCTCCGACGCAAGCACAAGCGCAAACATAAGCGCAAGCACAAAGAATCCTTATTTCACAGTGAAAACAGGCTCCGACGCAAGCATAAGCGCAAGCACAATGAATCCTTATTTCACAGTGAAAACAGGCTCCGACGCAAGCACAAGCACTGACGCAAGACAAGCACAAGGATGAAAGAGTTTCCTTTTCCTTCATGTGCTTGGGCTTGCGTTGTGATCCTGAAAACGGAACATAACGCAAGCGCAACGGAGTTTTGGAAATCTAATTATGTGTGGCCAATCAAAATACCGTAGAATCTCGAAAGTAACCGCTCCCTCGAAAGTAGCCGTTATCAATTTATTTTGAATGGCATGGATTAAAACATGTATAAAACAGTAATATCAAAGATTCAGGAATTTCATACAGTAGTTATAAGTGTGTCTAATTTGTCATTGTTCAGACGTCCTCTTCCATTTCGGTATCTGAATATTCGGTATCGAGTACGGTAAATTATTAGCATTAGATAATAAGTAACAACTCTTATGTAATTTAATCAAAATAAAACAAAACTTTGAAACGTTGTTCAAAATGTACAGTAGTGGTTAAAACTTGGCCGATGCTAAAAATAAAAACCCGAAAGTGCGCCCTCCGAAAGCAACCGCCCCTCCGAAAGTAGCCGCCCAGGTCACTAGTTTCGAAAGTAGCTGCCCCGGCTACTTTCGAGACTCTACGGTACTCGTTCTATCCTATGGTCGTAGAACCGCGCGCTGTCATGCGAATACAAGATGGCAGAATCTGCAGAAAGATTGATGACTGGTAACGCAACGCAAGATAACAAAACATGCGGTTCGTTTTCACTTGACGCATACCTTCTGTGCTTGCGCTTATGGTTGTGCTTGCGTCGCTGCTAATTTGGAATCCGTAGACGGTCGGTAGCATCTTTAGTGGTCGGTAGCATCTTTCTATTATGTATATGGTTCACAATGGGATTACATAAATATTGATTATCAACCGAATATTTCAAGTTCGCTTTAAGGTTCGCAAGAAAATCTTAAAAAATGGTTGATGGCCAATAAACTTAACTTGCTAAAACTGAATTTATGTAGATTGCTTCAAAACCAAAGATAAAAAAGTACTTTAAATGCTCCCCCAAGATTCTGGTACTCGTTCTATAGGTCCCTCGTGTAACCGCGCGCTGTCATGCGAATACAAGATGGCAGAATCTGCAGAAAGATTGACGACTGGTAACGCAACGCAAGATAACACAACATGCGGTTCGTTTTCACTTGACGCCGCATAGCTCCTCTGTGCTTGCGCTTATGCTTGCGTCACTCGTGAAAACCAGGCTTTAAAAATCAGATGAGCTGCACACAAACAAGCTACTAGAAACGGTATAAAGAACACTCTAAGCCAAGGGACCAAATTTCTATTCGCTACAAAACCTTGGGTAAATAACAGTTGGTAAATAAAATAACTTAACCCTTTGTCAAATCTAAAAAAATTGCGGTTCCATGCGATTGTATATGTATGATTGTTGGATAAATATATTGAAATTAGCAGTTATAATTTAGTCAACCGTAATCGTCGTCCGTTGTCGCAATTTTAAATTCCCTACAGAGCCGTAGCTAACATGTCATAATTGGGGGGTGTGTGCGAACACAAAATTTCCGAATAAAATACCCTCCCCCCATTCTTGCAATAATAATCACAATACCTTGCTAACTGCCAAAACCAAACGACAAGGCTAAAAACGATTTTTATCACAGTTATGGTAGTAACGGTATGGCATTTTACCCTGCATATACTAAAACTATTACACAAAATGCGACCAATTACTTCCAGTAGCTAGATTAAGTATAAGACACAATTACAATGTTCGTCACACGATATCTGCATGTTAACTTACGTTCAACTGACAAGTTTTCTGTTACCTTAAGACTACTACTATTTATTGCGGCAACTAATCTTTGCGATTTTTGCGATTTTTGGTAAATCGCAAAAATTAGTCGTCGCAGTAATTTCTACTCGCAAAATGTACCCTGTTTTGCAGTTTAAGCAATAAAAAAGTTGAAATTGGATACTTTATTCATATGTAAAAATATCAGTGAGAGCGAGAGTGTTGTGAAATCATCGTGAGTGAGAGAGCTTTGTATTAAAAGCCGAAAACCGAAACAAATACCATTGTGATTGTTGTGAAGGACGGCCCCATTAAATTGAGCATTCGCAACAGTTTTATGCACTTTTACTACAGTTTACACTTCTTCCATTTCCTCAATATCAAAGTCTTCGTTTCCATCTGCATCACTTTCCTCTTCCTCAGCAAGTGCCTTCAGTATTTCTCAGCAAAATCTTTGCAAAATCGCAAAATTAAAACACTCGCAAAAATACGCAGTTTTCTAAATCGCAATAAATAGTAGCCTTAAGTTACCAGTACATCTAGTATACATTTAAACAGTATATTTTGACATAATCTCTTAAAATAGTCTTAAAGAAAACAGGTCCCAATTTTCCGAATAGAACTGTGAATTTTCCGAATTATTGCAATTTTGTAAAAGTTGGAGGTACGCACCCAGTCCACAACCACCTCCCACCCCCACCACCACCCCCAATACCCCGCTTCGCTACGTCCCTGATTCCCTATTCTCTCCTTATGCTACGCAATCGTAGAAAATTAATTAGTATAAAAAACAAGACCTTATTGAAGAGATAGCCAGCTGGACCACTTCACATCAGAAGTTCTCTAGCTTCATCGACATACTTTACCGTTTATAATGACAACTCCATATTCACCAAGGGAATTATCAATGCCTGTATTATTTCGTGGATCAGGTTCATTTTGTCCAGTTGTTATGCCATTGATCATTATTATCCCCCCTGAGCCAGAACTTTTATGACGACAATCACTTCGACTTCCTTTTGATAACAATGAAGCGTTTGGCGTCAGTATGACCTGTGAATGCAAACAAAGACACATGGACGATCGGCAAGCTCAAATCCTCAGAAAATGTCCCAAACCTGTAACCAGCTTCTGATTGCCGGCGAGACGCTATAATGTCTCGATCAATTCCAAGCGTGACCATCCCCCCCTCCCCCGGGCGTTTGACGGGCATTTGACATTTATGCAATGCCCCACCGTTGGGTCAACATAATCATGCAAAATCCCCACAGAGGAGTCGTAAAATTGATGCAAATGCCCCACCCATGGGATTATAATAAACGTTTTTTTATAATAAAAGTATTAAGCATTGAGCCAGGAAGCCCCTAACCTTTCCCCTCAAAATCTTCCAAAGCAAATAGCAATGTTTATGCAAACGATCGTCAACCCTCCCCAGGGCCTTCGCGCGGTGCGATGTGGCTCGTACAGCGCGAAGGCCCTGGGGAAAAGGTTGACGATCGCAATCATTATTAAAAACAAGCGACTTTTTTGGCGCTTGTTTACGTTTTATATTATATCATTTGAATGCGGAAATATATTTTAAGATATTATTATTAAATAGTCGACGAGTAAAGCTAAATTAAAGAGCAAAGGACTATATGAAATGTGCGGTGTTCGAAATTCAGTATAAATTTACGGGATACGCATCTGCTTTCTTTGAACGGGGCTACTTTTCAAGAAAATAACAGCCAAGCATCTACTATTAACTATTTAGATACTTTGACAAATTCCCCACCCCGGGGACGACCTGTAGAGGCAAATGCCCGACCCTGGGAACAGGTGAGTCGTCGAATGCCCGTCAAATGCCCGGGGGGGGGGGGGGTGGGTGGGGGGTGGTCACGCTTGGAATTGATTGAGACATAACCATTGAGCTGCCAAGACTCAGATGGAGAACAAAGGTTACAATTTAAGTGCCCATGACCCCAAATACGATATTACTGATATAGATGCTACATGAAGTGAAAAGTTGAATGCCAAAATATTTTATGATTTGAGCTTTGCGTTGATGTGCTATGAAGGTTTGTTTGTCAGAAATGGTAATGAGTGTGACGTCATTTACGGCATCATTTCGGATACAATATTCTACTGTTAAAGCAAATTAATCTAACTCAAACGTTGATGATGTACTTGACCGCTATGGTAAAGATTTTATCAACTTTTTCACTCAAATCCTCAAGCAGTCTATCACACGGAAAGCAGAAAAGAAAGCCAAATGCCGTAAATGACGTCACACTCATTCATCAACGCAAAGCTCAAATCATAAAATATTTCGGCATTCAACTTTTCACTTCATGTAGCATCTATATCCGTAATATCGTATTTGGGGTCATGGGCACTTAATGCAAACAAGTAAACAATGAGCTTTGAAAAAACCGAAATAAAAAAAACTAAAAAAACAACAAAAGTATTCTAAACATTGAGATATACTCATATACATCGATTGAAATGATGAATGAAGGTTACATATATACATATAACCATTGATCAACATGGACTGAGATGATGCGTGATGGTTTATACATTTAATTACTATTGAGTTACATCGATTTAAACAATACATACTTACCTTATAAGCTGTGATAATTATGGTACCCCCACTGCTGCCACCGATACAACTATCATTACTGCACGAGAAACTGTAAGCGTTGGTGGAAACAGTCGCATCTACGAAACAACATTAGTACGTAGTCACAGAAAATGGACAGACAGACAGACAGACAAACAAACAAACAGACATTTTATATATATACAAATAAAAAATAGGTTAGAAGCATGATGCAAGGCTTCTTTTAAACTTCGATATGTTTTCGCTGCATTTTACATTTTCAGGTAAGCTGTTCCAACTTTTAGCTCCTGAATATGCTAAACTTTTCTTAAAATATTCAGTGCGTACTAAACACAATTTTCTGTTTCTTAACGCATATTTATCGCTAATGGTAGACAGTTTAAAATGGTCTCGTAGATATAAAGGAGCCATGTTATTTAACACTTTATACATCATTATTAGCTTGTGCATAGCTCGCAATTCCGATAGATTTTTCCATTTTAATTGTTGCCTTATTTCATTGGATCTGATCTCATAACCTTGACTAGTAATCACCCTTGCTGCACGATTTTGCAGCTTCTGTAATCTATGGGCTGTGGTAGAAGGCATATTGTCCCAAACAACATCACAATAATCAAACAGAGGTTGAATTAGTGATTTATATATTGTAATTGACGTCTGCATTGGGACAAAATATCTTACTTGTCGAAGACCTGCAGAGACATATAATTTATGTGACATAACCACGATAATCTTTCGTCTATGTATACCCCCAAAGATTTGGTTACCCTAACTCTTTTTATTGGCTTTTTATCAAGGTATATAATAGAATAAACATATGCTCTGTTTTAGTTACATTTAGGCTAAGTTTGTTTGCTTTTAGCCATTCACTAATATTGTCAAGATCTTTGTTGGCAAATGTTATTATTTCTCTAACACATGATCCTGTTGTGGTGATATTAGTGTCATCAGCATACATTCTAGCTGTAGAATACTGCAGACGATGTGGAATATAGTTAATGTAAATGAGAAATAATAAAGGTCTAAGGATAGACCCTTGGGGAACACCACAATTTAGTGTGCGTTCATTTGAAAGATATTCATTTACATAACATTTTTGTCGGCGGTTGTGTAAATACGACAGATACAGATACAGACAGACAATCAATCAATCAATCAATCAATCAATCAATCAATCAATCAATCAATCAAACAGGCAGGCAGAACGACAGACAGACAGACAGACAGACAGACAGACAGACAGACAGACAGACAGACAGACAGACAGACAGACAGACAGACAGACAGACAGACAGACAGACAGACAGACAGACAGACAGACAACCTTACCCACAGTAACGTTTTCGTTGCTTGATATGCGTATTGCACCACCTCCACATGTTACTGAGAACTCAGGTCGCTTCAAGCCACCTGATGATAAAATGAAAATCAAATGTCCGAATAATAAACAAGGAAGGGAGGAATGAATGAAGGAATACACACGCAGATTGATAGACACGAGATTCCTGTACTCACCAGAACTTCCTCCAATTAGCTCAACATTTGATATATTATTCCCATAACGCCAGCCATATTTGATACCGTAATTGTCCCTTCTAAATCCAAAACCCATCCCACCATGCCCTGCGCTACCACCATCGCGATAACCCCCGCCAGGGCCAGATCCTATAAAGTATACAATTGAATACACGAGCGTTGACTAAGGGTGAAGATTATAGACAAAAAAACAATCAACAACTAGAAGGCACTAATACTGTATACCTCCATACCTCCGCAGCGGGTTGCACTAGGCCAATTACTCACCAGACCTACGTGTCTATAAACTGATCTCTCTTGAATGAATAAAATGCTTGATTGCATTTGCTCCGTTGAGTGTACTTTTTTGCTTTTGTATAAACAATGACACTGACAAGCCCATTGTTTTGTGAATTCAGATTGTTTGTGAATATTAAAGATTTGCATACTATAAGGATAATATAATGAGCGCAATCAAGCGTTTTTTGCCATTCATTTCTTCGACACGGAGAAGCTTACAGACTGCAGATTTTTTATCAATATTTCATCAAATTGTCATCCAAATTTAACCCAAATTTAATGGATTGGTCCTTGGCATATGACCATCCCTTCTACAAACTGTCATGAAAATCTGTTCATTACTTTTTGAGATATCGTGCTTACATACAGACAAACAGACAAACAGACAAACAACACTTGTCTAGTTGATTGAGGGTTTGGAATAAAAAACGTTGAAATACGTTCCGGTTTAGACCGGCATAACGAGCTTTTTTTTAGTGCTTTTAAAGTGCCCCTAACCTCAAAATTTTTTATTGTCTTATTTGGAAGAACTTTTAAAATGATAAAGTTACTTCTTTTGAAGATTTTCACTTCTTCGCTTTCTTTTTGAGATATATCAGTTTGTTTTATATGCAAATATCTGGAATTTCGTCACACATGTATAATGAGTTATCAGAGAATGTTATATATCTTTGCGTTCATGAAATAAAAACACTAAAGTGTGAATAACACGTGTGTGCGTTTCTCCCACAACACCAAACGTCTTGATTTTAAAGGACTTCGTTCGAGAATGAAAGAGATATACACATTTCTCCAATAAGTCATTATGCATGTGTGACGAAATTCCAGACATTTTCATATCAAACAAACTGATATATCTAAAAAAGAAAGCAAAGAAACGAAAATCTTCAATAGAAGTTACTTTATCATTTAAAAGTTCTTCCAAACAAGACAATAAAACATTTTGAGGTTATGGGCACTTTAAATTTCCCGAACGAGACACATGTCATTATCATAAATCAGGTTGAAAAAATTCCATTTTTCTAGAAAAGGCCATCTTGCACGCCTGCGTAGGTATCGTTGTATAAGACTGATGTAGTCGTGAATCGAAAAACACGGCACACTGTAACGCAATTAAAATTGAAAATCGCCAAGCGCCAAGCACACGAGATCCACTTACACGCCAAGTTTGATTTGATTTCATAAACAACTCTGCTGCGATTGGTGCTATTTTGAATTTTCATGATGCTACGCGGGCGTGAAAGATGGCCTTTTCTTGAAAAATGAAAGTTTTTCAACCTGATTTATGATAATTAATGCTAATTTATATTAACATAACGTGTCTTGTTCTAGAAATTTAGAAGCACTAGTAAAAGCCGGTTTATTGAGCTTTCAGAAAATGTCATTAAGCTTTCGCAACAGTTATTTCCACAGAGGTGATTCAATTTTGGATGTTTTTCAGTCCGACAGGAAAGAGTTAATCGAAGATTCCTTGTCCGTATTTTTTATTTAGGAGTCAAATAACAAATTACACTACACGTGTTTTCAGGGTGAAGTGATGTTACACACGCGAATTCACTCACCGGATGAGTTATTCTGATTCGATGAACAAAACCCACCAAGCCACATATCGCTTTGAGGACTAGGCGATGTTTTTGTAACGGAAAGATTGGAAGATATGACAATATTTTTTGTGCTGTTGATAACGAAGCCATTTCTTCCCGTTAGGTTGACAACTGCTGAGGAGGTGATGTTAATTGGAACCAAAAAATCAAAGTGGCATACACTGTAGTTGTGCGGACCATTGTTAAATGTGCTGTCGGAAAACTGATGCCATGTTAAGCTTCCATTCAAGTGGGTGTCCACCGAGCCGTTCTTATAGATTTCCCAAGTGCACAATCTTGTATTGATATGAAGCGGGCTTGTGATCCTTAGATTACCATTAAAAGCCTTGGTATTTGTATGTACTACACAAAAAGGTTATAAATTAGTTTTCTGCATGGAACGAAAGCTAAGGTGTAAAGGTTTTACTGTGCAAGCTGTGTTAAGTTGTTAATACTCAGAAAGACTCTGAGCTCTAGACAGCCATTGGTTAATAATGAATAATAAACAACTTTATTTAACGAAGGTTAACACATGACAGTTTACACTGATAAATTAGTGGCCTTCAATTATGTTAAAAACATAAACATACAGTTTTATAAAATCACTAAAAAGTAACTTAAAAAACACACTCAACATATTATATAACTAGATTGTATTAAAAATTAAAAATTAAGATTAAAATGGTCCAAGTCTTTGTAGCTGTTTTTAAATGGTTACTAAGATTATTTTTAAAAGATGTTACTGATGACTTTTTTCTGATATCCATCGGTAGCTGGTTCCACAACTTCGTGGCAGAAACCACAAATGATCGCCCCCCTTCCGTTTCTCTTAAATATTTCGGACAAATTAAATTTATTTTACTATAACGACTTTCTCTTTTACTAGTACGTACTACTTCATTCCTTGTCAATAAGTTTCTTAGATATTCAGGACTGTTACCATTCAGACATGTATAAACTAATGTAGCTTTGATTATTATTTTTATTATTTTTTTTTTGTGAACTTAGATGTGAACTTAGATGTGAAACGGCGTACAGAATTTGAAGATCAAGATGTCGAAGCCCTGTGGCTAGAACTCTGTCCCCACACTGTTATTTTCAAGGAGTTAAAATAACACCTCGCTACCCCATTTAGGTGGAGTTAAAAAATAACTCCACTATTGGGAGTTCAAATAACTCCCAATAGTGGAGTTATTTTTTTTGAGAGTTAAAATAACTCTCCTGTTACCCCATTTAGGTGGAGTTAAAAAATAACTCCACTATTGGGAGTTAAAATAACTCCCAATAGTGGAGTTATTTTTTTATTTTAACTCCTTGCAAATAACACTTAAAAAATATACTCGCTTTTGGGATATCGTTGTCTGAGAAGATTTGTTAAAAAAATAGTCCCAGACGAGTCAAAATGCTATAGTTTCTTACATTATATCAACTCGGACATACGATGCAGCGACAGGCACGGAAAGATATTCAGGTTATCTGTAGACTACTGTAACTGTAGTTGGATTTGAAGTGTCCTTCGGTTCGAAGACTTTGTCGGCGATCAGGGACAAGGACTATGCTTCAAGAACCCATTTGTTTTTGAAGAAACCTGTCTTCCTGTCAACAAGAATGTTTGGCCTAAGGTTTACGTTCATGCTGCTGTCGACTCTTATTTATTTATATAGCGCCTATCTAGGTCTGCCCTAGGCGCTTTGCAAAAACTCTAATTAAAGACAGACTTAAATAGATGTGTTTTGATTTTGGATTTAAAAATAAAAAGACTTGGGAAAGATCTGATGCTTCTAGGTAAAGTGTTCCAGAGTAATTCAGGAGCTGCAACGGGCAGCGGCATTTTATACAGATTGGGCCATATAGGAGATAGCCTGCGTGGCGGCGTTAGGGGGAGGGGGAAAGCGGAAAGGCGAAGTTGGGAGAGAACGCCTGCACGAAAGACCCATGTTTTTGGATTTCCGCCCACATGAAGAACTGTCAAAAACAACCAATCAGCAACTAGCGGGCTTTCCTCAATGATTAAAACATTTCACTTCGGGCCGAATGGTGAAATATCCATGTCTGAAACTCCGTAAAAAGCTTGACTGCATCTGGTGGAAACAAGATTTATTTTTGAAAATTTATTCAAGCAATCGTGTAGACATGGAAGCACAGAGTTGATTCTGGCTTAAGCTTGTGAATCAATCGCCTTTGCATTACTACGCAGTGAAACTTTCTCCGATCGTTTAGCCGTAAGTCTCTTTATTCTGAAACGTCGAAGGAATTCTCCGAAGGCCCAGAGAGCATTGTTGAAACACCTGAAGACAAGGACAAGGTAGAAATCACAATAATACAGCTGCTTCCCCTGCCGACTGATAATCACGCGCTCGCACGAACGTCTGGTAACTCTATACCAAATCCATAATCAAACTCTTGCCAAATTCCGTTGGTAATACCATCAAAACATCTTTTCCTGCCAGCAGATCCCTCGTAGCAACTTTTTGTTCCTGTTTTAATTTAAAGCTACGATTAGCAACGAACTGAAGATCGGTTAAAGCTTTCGAAAGAAAATAATCTGCCAACACGGTTTTTCTAAAGTCGCCATTTTTAAATAATTATTTCCTGACAGGAAATCCTGAATACTAATGAGTTAAGATCGCGAATCAGAATTTAGCGTCCTCTGGTGGACACATGGGTCTTTCGTGCAGGCGTTCCATCCGAACTCACCCCAGTCCCCGGCCGCCAATCCCTAAACGCCTGCTTCGCAGGCTATATAGGAGAGAATTGCTGTGATCGACTTCGGATGTGACGAATGCATGGATTAAGGTTTTGGGAGTGATATTACGAAGATGGTAGAAGGCAGTTTTACAAACAGAGTTTATATGCCATACATCGACATAAAAATAACGCCAATAATTCTTGCGGAATTAGATGGTTGAATGAGGTCTGGTTGAAATCGGAGTGGAGTAAAGGTCTTTTGGGGGCTATGCTTGGAATAGAAGTAGAGTAATTCAGTTTTTTCCTTACGGATTATAATTTTCTAGAGAGTAAAATAATCAATATTACAATTGTTTTTCCGATTTACATATAGCGTGGTTTAGTGTGTCCCAAAGCCAGACAGTTGGCAAACAATATCAACTTATCTCACGGTTTATAATTTGAAAGCTGAGTGTCATCATTAAGATTCGATGCATTTAAAGTGCCCATGACCCCAACGATATTAGTAATATAGATTCTACATGAAGTAAATAGTTGAATGGCAAAATATTTTATGATTTGAGCTTAGCGTTGATGTTTTATAAAAAATGCTAATGAGTGTGATGTCATTTACGGCATAATTTCGGATACAATATTCTACTGTTAAAGCAAATTAATCTAACTCAAACGTATGATGTACTTGACCACTATATAGTAAAGATTTTATCAACTTTTTCACTCAATCTTCAAGCAGTGTATCACACGGAAAGCAGAAAAGAAAGTTAAATGCCGTAAATGACGTCACATCATTAGAATTTCAGTTGAAACAAACCTTAAAATATTTTGACATTCAACTTTTCACTTCATGTAGATCAGTAATATCGTATTTGGGGTCATGGGCACTTTAAATACTGTCAAAAGATTATCATCGACGGTAAACTGTTTAACTTTCAGGTAAAAATAATATTATGTGACTTCATGATTCGCGTGAGAAACTATACGTCATATAAGACTTTCTCTCTCAACACCTGATTCCAACATATGTACTATACTAAAGACTTATTAACCGAGTGCGAGGTCTGTATGTTAAGTATTTTCCTGAGGTTTTCGTACAGACCGAGCGATAAAGGATCGAGGTCTGTGCGAAAAAACCGAAGGCAAATACTTTACCGTACAGACCAAGCAAACGAGGTTAATAAGACATTTATTATATGGCTTTTGGCTCATTTTGTTCTCTGTTTTTAACGTTGTGTTTGTCTTCAGATGTTGCCGTTTACCTTACCTCTGAGCTTGTTGATTTCGCTTCATGTTTACACACGTTATTGGTCGTTAGGCATTGATTTTCTTCACTTATAGAAAAACAGCTTTCAAGAAAAGAAGCACTAATGTTTCAGGATGTGTTATTGTTCGAACTTTTTTGACGAACATACTCAAATCCTCATTTATTTTCGTCTAAATCAACTCAGAAATTTTCCCGCCAAAACTTACCGGTCCCGGAAAAGGCGTATTGCCCATATATTCACAGCGCCGAGAGGGCAATACGCTTTTTTCTGGACCTCTCATGAACCAATCAGCGTGCGCCATCTTTCTTAGCCATATAATAAATGTATTTATTACTCTAATTACTCTAAATGGTTGGTGCACTGCCGAAATAGTGTGCAGGAGGTCTAACGTTTCGAGTGAAGGACCCTATACCAAACTTTTAAAGTATATTTTCGATTTGTATTTCTACAAATGCTTTCCACTCAGTCTTTGGAGTCCACTGATCTCTAAATAAAGACTGGATCGAGTAACTATTGTTCAGAAAATGAAGTCGGAAGTAGATCGTGGCGGCCATCTTGTTGGTACCACTATCTGTCTCTGATCTTTTAAGATGCTAAAATCAATTAGTTGTCCAAGGTTTTCCCATAATATAGAACACAATCTACGGCTCTACAACAGTAACTATGAAGCCGGGATTAGCGCGTGGCGGCCATATTGGAGTGACTTATTACGGTGGTCACGCCATTATGGCCGCGCCGCTAAATATTTGGGTTCGTCCATATTTGAGGAAAAGAAAAGACCTGGGCAATTTCATATTCTTTTCCACGACTGCAGGGAGTACTTTCCAGAGCGTTCAGGTAACTTTCGTTGGATGTCATTTTGCATTATCGAAAAGCATCCCGATATTATCGATTGTCCAAGACGAGGGAATCTTTTGATTACACTAGTCGTATAACTCGTCGTAAGAATCCCCGATCGGCGACCGTCTGTGATGCGTTTTCCAAATAGAAATGATTGCGATTCTTCCGATGCTTGCGATCAGATCAGCGACAATCTGGGACATTGCTTCAACCATGTTCACACTCGTCGTAAAAATCCCAGACGATCAGGAATACCCGCTTCTTACGATTCTTACGACAAGTGAGAACCTGCAGGCTGAACAGAAAATGCATAAAACGAGTCTTTAAGATGACTGCAGTATATGTACTATCAAATCTTGTCTGTGTTCTTGACGGGTCAGGGGCTGTGAGACACGACGTTGATCAGAAAACGATCAGAAAGAAGGTAACACGGTAGAGGACAGTAGTAGAAGCAACGTGCTGTAACATATTTGGTAGCTTGTGTCCCAGTTGATTACGGGAACACAGGCTACCTTTTTGAACGGTGGCACAGAAGAGATATGATCCTGTCACTTTTTTGGCCGTGTTGCGGGTTAGATGGCAAATTACGTTGCGGGTTGCGATTTACGTTGCGGGTTAGATCAGGGCGCTTATATACACGCTTACATATACGCTTATATGCTTATATATATATATATATATATATATATATAATATCCGAGAGTAGTAAAAAAGTAGAGTGCTGCGTAGACAGTGTTTTGAATATATAGCAAAGTGAAAAGGTGGTAAACTGCCAAGAATTTAGTGACGAGATACTGACGTTTCGAGCGGAGCCCTTCATCAGAGTAAGACGAGTGAAATAAAATAAATAGGGCTTATATATATGCCAAAAGGGTGTCACAGGTAGAAAGTAGCCAATCAAATGCACGGGAAATAAACTAACTAATAATTAATGAGATGGGAAAAGTTAAGTCATTTACTATTTTTACAGTCGATCAATAAGCAGACTGAGGGGGTGGGAGAAATGACAGGTCTAATATTCAAGGGGATTAGGCGATAATAATAGAAACAAAGACTTGAAAAGGAATGAGCATAAGCTAATAATAAAAAGTTCATAAGCTAATAATAAAAAGTTCCAAGCAAAATAAAATGACAAAAAACTTTTACGAAATTAAATAAAAGAAAAACGTTCGTTAAGACCAAGAGGATGTGTGGTCGCTTGCGGTTATCGTTGCCACCGGAAATGGGAAGGATGGCACAGACTTTAATGTCTGAAACCAAATGGTTGGAGCTGTTGAAATGGCGGGCTACAGGTTTGTCACCATCATTGATCCTCACGGAACGAAGATGTTCAGCAAACCTGTCTGAAAGGCGTCGCCCAGTTTCGCCGATGTAGATTTTAGGGCATTTATCGCAAGAAATGCAATAAATTATGTTGGTGGACGTGCATGAAAAAGCATGACGGATTGTGTGGTCGAATTTGGGGGCAGTAATAACTGTAGTGGGATTGAGAAAAGGGCATGTGTTACAGCGGGAACGGCCGCAAGAAAATGTTCCCGCTGGTGCCGAGGTATTTTGTTTAAGGGCACTATATACTAAGGAGTCACGAATGTTTTTATTACGGCGAAAAGATACCAAAGGGTTGTCGGTGAAAATGGCTGACGTCTCAGGATCATTTTGTAAAATGTGAAAATTCCGATTAATAATATTTTTAACTTTAAAATTGAAAGGATGAAATGTTAGAACTAAAGGAATTTTATTGTTTGAAACTCGTTCCAAAGATGGTTCAAGGGCGTCTAAACGGGGGACGAGAAAAGCTTTCTGAACGGCGAGGTCTAAAAGGTTGGTAGGGTAACCACGTTGGACAAAAAAAGATCTCATTTCCATTGATTTGGCTTGAAAATCTTGGTCGTCGCTACATAAGCGGCGAAGACGCAATAATTGAGAGTAAGGGATGGATTGCTTGTGTGGTTGGGATGAGAGGATGAAAATAGAAGATAACTATGGGAGTCAGTAGGCTTGTACGAGACCGACGTTTTCAGCGAATCACCATTAATCGAAATTAAAATATCAAGGAACGACACAGAGGTCTCGCTGATTTCCCACGTGAACTTCAGAGCAGGATGAAAATCATCAACAAAGTTGATGAACTGCTCTAAAAGGACACGTGCATGAACACGACGCTGTTCCTAAACAGTCATCGATAAATCTGCCGAAAAAATCAGGCAAGGGACCCGTGTATTGTTCAAAGATCTGTTTTTCAACATAACCAACAAATAAGTTAGCATAGCTTGGACCCTTTTTGGTGCCCATCGCAACACCACTTATTTGTTGATAATGTTCACCATCAAACGAAAAATTGTTAAGGGTAAGCACTAGTTCTGCTAAGCGGAGTAACGTGGTTGTGGAGGGTTCTAAATTAGTGCGCTGATCAAAGAAAAACTTTAGAGCTTCAAGGCCATCACAATGGGGAATGACGGTGCATGTATAAGGACTTAACATCCATCGTGAAAATAAATTTATCGGAACTACTGAAACGTAACCGGTCGAAAATTTGCAAGGCATGTTTAGTATCTTTGATATAAGAAGGCAACTTCTTAACCAAAGGATACATAACGTTGTCTAGAAAACTGGAAACGAGCTCGGTGGGGCAACTACAAGCGGAAACAATCGGCCTGCCAGGATTGTTAGGTTTATGGATTTTAGGTATGAAATATATGACAGGCGTTCTGGGGGTTGTTAATATAAGGTTAGATGCAGAGGCAGGCAATTCACCGGCTTGGATGAACAGCGTCGTGTTCACGTGTCCTTTTTGAGCAGTTCATCAACTTTGTTGATGATTTTCATCCTGCTCTGAAGTTCACGTGGGAAATCAGCGAGACCTCTGTGTCGTTCCTTGATATTTTAATTTCGATTAATGGTGATTCGCTGAAAACGTCGGTCTCGTACAAGCCTACTGACTCCCATAGTTATCTTCTATTTTCATCCTCTCATCCCAACCACACTAAGCAATCCATCCCTTACTCTCAATTCTTGCGTCTTCGCCGCTTATGTAGCGACGACCAAGATTTTCAAGCCAAATCAATAGAAATGAGATCTTTTTTGTCCAACGTGGTTAATCTACCAACCTTTTAGACCTCGCCGTTCAGAAAGCTTTTCTCGTCCCCCGTTTAGACGCCCTTGAACCATCTTTGGAACGAGTTTCAAACAATAAAATTCCTTTAGTTCTAACATTTCATGCTTTCAATTTTAAAGTTAAAAATATTATTAATCGGAATTTTCACATTTTACAAAATGATCCTGAGACGTCAGCCATTTTCACCGACAACCCTTTGGTATCTTTTCGCCGTAATAAAAACATTCGTGACTCCTTAGTATATAGTGCCCTTAAATAAAATACCTCGGCACCAGCGGGAACATTTTCTTGCGGCCGTTCCCGCTGTAACACATGCCCTTTTCTCAATCCCACTACAGTTATTACTGCCCCCAAATTCGACCACACAATCCGTCATGCTTTTTTCATGCACGTCCACCAACATAATTTATTGCATTTCTTGCGATAAATGCCCTAAAATCTACATCGGCGAAACTGGGCGACGCCTTTCAGACAGGTACTTTGCTGAACATCTTCGTTCCGTGAGGATCAATGATGGTGACAAACCTGTAGCCCGCCATTTCAACAGCTCCAACCATTTGGTTTCAGACATTAAAGTCTGTGCCATCCTTCCCATTTCCGGTGGCAACGATAACCGCAAGCGGCAAGAGAAGCGTCTCATTTTTGTGTCTGATGACGTAGTCATCATACACTTAGTTATCGAAATCTTGTATGTATGTATGTATGTATGTATGTATGTATGTATGTATGTATGTTTGTGAGATTGAGGACACTACGTCACAACCGAACACGTTACGGAAAACAGCGAAGTTTGCATGGCCGCCATTGTTGTTTATAATATCTAACATTATTTTGGTCAGGCGCTACTTTCACTCGATCGGCTCATGTGGTTTAATAGTGGTACTGCCAGGTAAATTTGTCTTTAAGATTTAACCAAGGTAATTATCGTATACCGAAATCTAGTATTGAACCTTGTTGTTTGTCGGAACCATTTGAAAATCTCGTTGCAAATTTAATGACCGACTTCACCGACAATCTAACATTTATTTTGGTCAGGCGCTACTTTCACTCGATCGGCTCATGCGGTTTAATAGTGGTACTGCCAAGGTAATTTGTCTTTAAGTTTTAACCAATGTAATGTGCAATTCCCGCATTGTATTCGTTAAAATCAAACTAAACGAAGTCACTGTCGACAAACTTACTGAACAGACTGCAGAAACTAGCCTCTGAACTTGTCAAAATTATAAACATCCAGATAGTTCATTGTCTTGCAGTTAAATTAAATACTAAACATTGGCCTTAAATATGGGAATCACAATTGAGCAATACAAAGCCAGAATTGGTTGCAAACAATAACTTTGTTAAAACCAAAATAATACTTCTGCAGTTCTTGTCACCAAGGTGAAGGTATCTTTTCGAATACATTTAAAAATCATTTTACATTGTAACAATGTTGATGTTATTTTATCTAAGTGTATATTTTATCTGTCAACATTACAACAGCTCACAGAACAATATAAAAGTTGTGGTTTGCTCAAATATTTGTTCCAACCATATATCATGATGTTGTTGATCCATCTAAAAACTATATGTGCTGATTTTAGTCAAGGCGATATGAGAAAAGTTAGACTAAATAGCTTAGACTGCAATAATACATGCATAATCAAAAAAAAATATTACTTCGTGGGATCCACCATTCCTAAATACAATTTGTCTGCTGGAAATAGCCTTTATACTTTAAAGACATTTAGCCTGGGGCAATGCCAGACAGAAAATTATTTTATTCAGCAGATAATGTTACATTAGCACAATAATGTTATTAGCACAATTAATGTTTGGCAGTACTGATGATATTGCAGTAATATGCATATCTTCCTGGTGGCATTTCTCTGGGTTGGGCCGGGCCACTGGTTGGGTCACGGTTAAAGTGACTTGTTTGCTGGTGATTTGTTTATGACAAGTAGAGATGAACCTTTTTTTCTTTGCAAAATGCTCTCGATAATCTGTTTTTGGATTCACAAATTATCAACATTGTCTGTTAACAATTGACTGCAGCACTGTTGCAACTTTTAAAACTAATGAAGGCAAGTTTAAATTTTTGATTCTCACTCAAGAGATTTATATGGCATTCCACACCCATTGTTACCAGGTACCCATTGTTTCCACACCAATTGTTACCGGGTACCCATTTGGTACCAAATACCCTCGTGGTTGGTTGCAAAATACCCTCGTGGAGAGCGATCGACTGGAGTTCGCATGTGATCAACCACAAACGAATCGAGTCAATTTATTTATTGCATACAATGATCTCCTCAAAATGCGCTGAAAACTACAGTAATGATTAATAACAACAATTAAGCACTATTCAAAACCCTAAATCATGCTATTACAAAGCGTACCATAAATTCAAACAAATCATGCGTATTAATCAAAGGTAACGCAATAACATAACTAAAACTTACGATTATGGATTCGCATAGGAACCGATCGAATGTCCATTACAAAAAAGCTAAAAGGGCGAGCGCAATAATATCCCTTGTGTCTACTAATGACTAATCCAGTCTATAATGCGTTATCCAAACAAAGACAAGGCCGCGAGACCCTGGGCTCATATAAACAAATTATAATGTATACGTATTATATTACGTGTCGTCAGCAACCGTCACACATTGTTTCCATGCCCATTGTTACTGGGTACCCATTGTTTCCACGCCACAGTATTCAGTTAGCAAATTCTGAGATAACTTCACACTTATTGAAATGCAAGCCGATCAAAATGAATCTGCTGAAAGTGCACACTGGAAATTCGACCAAAATCTGGATACTGTATTCAACTGACCAAAATCTGGATATTCAACCAAAATCTAATCAAGCAAAATTTGTACATACAACCAAAATCTGGACAGTTTTTACGCTTTTCTCAAATCTCGCAACATCCTGTGTGTTTGGATAAACACAGATATTCTGCAAAGTAATTGCAATGTAGCTAGTAGCCTCGATAATATATAATACGCTGTTATATCGATAATATATAATACGCTGTTATAATATATTTATTTAATATATGCTTCTATTTTTGTTTCATATTTTAAGCTGTACTGTTCAGTTTTGTCTCATGCCATCAGACACATGTACGCGTTGCGTACCTATTTTTAAACTTGGCACCACACATCCTCTTGGTCTTAACGAACTTGGTCTTTTTCTTTTATTTAATTTCGTAAAAGTTTTTTGTCATTTTATTTTGCTTGGAACTTTTTATTATTAGCTTATGAACTTTTTATTATTAGCTTATGCTCATTCCTTTTCAAGTCTTTGTTTCTATTATTATCGCCTAATCCCTTGAATATTGGACCTGTCATTTCTCCCACCCCCTCAGTCTGCTTATTGATCGACTGTAAAAATAGTAAATGACTTAACTTTTCCCATCTCATTAATTATTAGTTAGTTTATTTCCCGTGCATTTGATTGGCTACTTTCTACCTGTGACACCCTTTTGGCATATATATAAGCCCTATTTATTTTATTTCATCTCGTCTTACTCTGATGAAGGGCTCTGCTCGAAACGTCAGTATCTCGTCACTAAATTCTTGGCAGTTTACCACCTTTTCACTTTGCTATATATATATATATATATATATATATATACACTGATGAGCTGTGGTACAGCGAAACACGTGTCTGTAGATTGAACTATATATATATATATATATATATATATATGTTGAAAGGATTTATGGTGAAGGAAAATTTCGAGTGTTGGAATACATACAATCGGCATTACCATCATATATACAGAACTCGTGACTAGGCTCTCGGCAACGGCTTCCGTAGCTCAGTGGTCAGAGCGCTGCACTAGCAATCGCAGGGTCGCGGGTTCAATTCCTACCGGAAGGCCGCTAAGTTGCATTTTTCGCAACTGGTCCCGGTTTGGTCTTAAAATGTATGTATTCCAACACTCGAAATTTTCCTTCACCATAAATCCTTTCAACATGTAGTTTGATCGAGTGAAATGCCAAGTATTACCTATAATATACCCAGAATCTTATCCCGGCATTACCATCATATATACAGAACTCGTGACTAGGCTCTCGGCAACGGCTTCCGTAGCTCAGTGGTCAGAGCGCTGCACTAGCAATCGCAGGGTCGCGGTTCAATTCCTACCGGAAGGCCGCTAAGTTGCATTTTTCGCAACTGGTCCAGGTTTGGTCTTAAAATGTATGTATTCCAACACTCGAAATTTTCCTTCACCATAAATCCTTTCAACATGTAGTTTGATCGAGTGAAATGCCAAGTATTACCTATATATATATATATATATATATATATATATATATATATATATAAGCGCCCTGGGTTAGATGGTAAACAATATAGCCTATTGTTTTTTTCGTTCAATACAGCGTACATGTGCGTTGATGTGCTCAACTGCAGCAGTGCTACCATCTTACAATCCAGCAATTCAGGCGGATGGTTAAAGCCAAGAAGTACTTTAATCTAGGGGCAAACCGCCTGTAAAATTTTGCGATTCATTGTATAACCGTACGTTAACGCGGCATTCGTCTCAGTTTGAGACAGTTAAAAATAATTATTAAAAGCATGGGTCGCAGCTAGGAGACGACACGATTCAAATAATGTAGATGAAGTAGTTCGCTTAATGGAGGACGAATTATAGGGAAGCGGGAGTATATCATTGGATATAAACTAGCAACGTAAGTCGCAACACGCAACGTAAGTCGCAATCTAATTAACCCGCGCGCAACACGGTCAAAAAGAGTGACATGATCATGTCGCTTCTCAGCCACCGTATAATAGCCATATATTCGAAATGGGTCGGCTAAGCCCACCCACAATATTGTAAAACACTGTTTGTGCCCTTGTTTAACGCCAACGGATATTCAACGAAAGATAAACTAAATTATTCAAAGGTCTGGTTCGTTTCCCCCTTGAATTCTGGTGCCATGTCGGTTCTTACAGACTTTCTCACCTCCCAAACGTGCACATTTTGGGCACAATCAATGAGCCTGACAATTCTGTGACGAACAGTCTCAGAATGCAGGAAATACCATTTCAGAGACTCTAGTTTTCAAAAATTTTCCGGGGAAGCGTGCTCCCAACCCCCCTAGAGGTTGCAGTTAGCTCCCCAAAAACACAACATCTTCCGCCACCAATGACTGAGTGTCTTTACCCCGGCCTGCCCTCGAAATGTTCTAGTAGTGCCCCTGTCTTAGCGAAGGTATATCCGCATTGCAAAGAGTAAATAAAGGAGGGAACATGTTTTCAGTATAATTAATCTCAGGAACGTTTTTAATTAAGGTTTCTTTATCTTGCCAAAATGTCAAGCTGTAAAAAGTAAATATGGAAGTAAATAATATTACGTTCATAATTAATGAGAGTCTCTCTACAAGTTACTGGATATTAAGTTCTCTCTAGAAGTTACCGGACATTTGTCTAATCCTAATCAATCCTAACCCGAATCCTAACCCCAATATTATAATGAATAATTTGTAGTCCCAATAGTATTCTCAACACCGTCCTCGTTTTATTTACAACGCAACTCCGAGCATTTTTACGTCTTCAGGACGACGTAAACTCACTGCAAGTGGTGAGCGCTGTTCCTTAATGTTAACTTCAGCTCAAACACTACAATCGTTTTAGCAGAAACAAGCTTCAAACATCAAATACGGTAGTCAATTTACTATGGCTTCTTTCAAATTGCTGTGTTAACGTTTTGAGGCAGCGTCGTCGAAGTTGCCTAGTAAAATTTAAAGGGCAGTATGCTTCAAAATCATGAATTTTAAGGGCTGGCACACTTTCTATCTGTTATTTGCAGAAATATGCATCATTTTGTGAATTTTATTCAGTCTATGTGAGGCCATGACGTCATAGATATCTAATTTGCATGTTTGAAAAAATCTGAATATCCCTGGCCTGGAACGAGATATTCTGTCTCATTTTGAAAGTACTTTTAGGTAAAATCACAATTGGATAAACGATTTTTTCCATCGGAGAACCAATTTAAACGACGATTAATACAAACGATTTAGTAAAAATATGGAAAAGGAATTAAAAATGAATCTTACTGCCTGTTTAAGAAATCGTGTTAGCAGTGTAGATTTTCGTAGCATTTATTTTTCTAGGGCGGTAACGATAGATAGATGCATAGATGGACAGATGGATAGATATATAGATAGGTTTATTAGTTAAAAACTTGCAGCCATAACCGTTTGAATTATGTTTAACTTAAAAATTTTACATTTTGGTATTAAAAAGTTGAGTATCATGATATTTTAGAAAAAATATATTTACAAGTATTAAAATTTACTTGAAATGCATAATAGAATTACGTATTAAAAATCTGTTTTGAAATATACTGGTTCTACAAGTATATATAGGGACATTGAAAGCGCTCTTTGCTTTCAAGTTGGTCTCTAACTGGTTCTTGTTTCGTAATAAACCGTGTAGTTTGTGACCGGTGTCATTTTTACGATGATATTAAACGATTTAGACGTGTGATATATCTTCTATCAAACAAAGTAACAATACCAGCTTCACTGACAGCTTCTGGATACGATAAACCTGGGTAGCGAAGGGTATGTTTTTGTAGCTTCTCTAGATCCTCAGATAAGTATTGCGGTAACGAGTCATGAAAAACAGGACAAGCTGCATATTCTGCAACAGGTCGCACCTAGTATAAACTAGTACAGATGCAGAGGCAATATATATTCAATTTGAGGTTTGGATAAATATTATTCGTGTATGGAATGGCAAACAATAAAAAGCTACGAGCAGAGGGAAATGAGTTTTAAACGTATGTTTAAATGGACCAATGTCAAATAACACCTAACTCATTGATGAAAATTAAACCGAAGGGAATGAAATAGATTAGAAAAAAAGAAATATATATATTATAGAATATTTTGCGTCATTTATTTTACCTACCCAGACAATTAGTGACAGAAATGCCAGAGCGCCAAAGAATGATCAACTAAAACGAAAAACATGACAAGCAAAAAGAGATTAGGGAGAATATCGAGTGGTACTATATATACAACGCAGGTGAATAATGTTTTGGTGAATATATTGACGATACATGGACGATCGTCAAGCTCGTATCCTCAGAAAAAATGATTCTGAGTCCCGGACAGGAATCGAACCCGTAACCTAATGATTGCCGGTGAGACGCTCAACCATTGAGCCACCGAGACTCAGTAACGTTGTAACCTTCGCTCTCCATCTGAGTCTCGGTGGCTCAATGGTTAGAGCGTCTCACCGATCGATTCCTGTCCGGGACTCAGAATAATTTTTTCTGAGGATCGTCCATGTACCGTCTGTCTACTCCAAGCTCTCCCACATTCACTACAGCAGTGTGTATATTAACACAATATATATATATTGTCAGCCGAAAACTTCATCTTCATGGAGTTTTTCGCTGTCAAAGTTACCGGATGTGATATCACAAGAGGCATTCCGAACCAGTTTTCTTTTGTTACTTGCCACAAAAATGCCAACCTCGTACCCAGGTTCTTATCTCCGCGGTAGGCCGGGGAATGGAAAATTGCAAAAATGCCTCTTGTGACATCACATCCAATAACTTAACAGTATGCAAAAGAAGTCCATGAAGATGAAATTTTCGGCTAACAATATATATTATGATTTTGCTCAGGAAGACCCAAATATTACGAATATGTAAAATCCCACTAAAGGAGTTTCTTTTATTTGTGTGCTATATATACTAAAACAATTATTCACCTCAGTGTCGGTGAATTACTAATCCACCATAAGTTAAAAAACAAAAACAACTTACATTTCACTCTCTGCGAAGTGCGTTCATTAGACTGAACATTTCACAAAAAACAAAAAGCTAATATTATCTTTAATGCACAACTGGAAATTTCTTGAATCATTTTCCTACGTGATAGACAGAAATGAAGAGACCCATAATGACGAAGATTGACGTTCTTTTTTAATTTATATTTTAGTGTTTATATATGAATAAAGTTGTGTTATGGCATCTTGTCAGCAATCTTTTTTTAATAAGCGGCGCTCTCGATTCAAGCGACAATTAAGTGGAAATTTCTTTTTGTATATATGTGAAGTTTCGAGTGTTTGATAATCCCAAAGTTATACCGACTTTTTCAATATATATAATATAGTCATCATACGCACTGTGGTATTTACATATCAAACAAATCTTCATATATCTCAAGAACTAACTGGGACAACGAAGGGTTGTACTGTAAATTGATGTTTTTATAATTTTAGGAGTAATTCTTTCAAATAAAAGAGTTCTGAATTTTTCACTTTCTCGTAGACACTTTATTATATTTTGCATTATTATTTATATCTTTATTAGATTTTGCTTATTGCGCCGCTGCGCATTTTCGGTATTCGACTTGTTCTACTTATTTTTTAGCTCAACGAAGGGCCTTCGCTCGAAAAATTAAACTCCTAGTACAGACTATACAATAGAAAACTCTAAAAAACGTGTGGGCTCACAGCTCAGTAAACCATACGTTTATGGGCTGATGGAGATATTTCATTCCGGTCAACATTTTGACTGGTTTGACATGAAATGTTTCAGAGATTACATATATCAGACGATACGTGGATGATCGTCAAGCTCATAACCTCAGAAAAATGATTCTGAGCAGAATAATTTTTCTGAGGTTATGACTCCGACCTCTCCCACATTCACTACAACATTGTGTATATTAACGCATTACATATCAGCCTGGCCTGACATGCATGTGCGCCACCTATAATCGTAACGTCCAATTTCAAGAGATTTCAATCATCCTGCGGGCCCTAAAGCTTGAGATACACCAGGCGACAAATCGCGCGAACGTGTCGCGGGAACATGTTGCAGGGACAAATCCCGTCGTCGTATGCACCATGCGAAATCTTGTAGCGGGAACAAAATTTGTTTTTTTCCCTTTTCCTTCTCTGACATGTCCCGCAACATGCCCCCGCGATTTCTCGCCTCGTCGGTGTAAAGACCTTAAAATTCTCCAAGTAACAATCAACACCCTAGTTGGGTGTTTATGATTTGTAAATTCAACACTGCCTGCACAGAACGACACCTCTATATAAACTAGACATACCTGGATGACCAGACACAACTGCATTTCTAGAAGGGAACAGACGACTTCTGGGTTCTCAGAAATTTAAGAACACGAACCTAATATTGCGCGAGATAAAACTTTAGTAACACGAAGCGCCAACTGTGGTCCGGTAAGGAATAAGATTCAGCGAGAAACTGTCAGTTCTTTTATCGACATTGATACACCTGCAGGTTTGACTTGTTGAATTTAATTTTCGTGTCATCAGTCACCCTGTTTCTGATGCGAATTTAATTTTAATCCGCCATCCGGTAACGAGGAAAGTTATTAGTGGACCGACTAATATTTGTTCAACGATTAAAATGTGATTAGTTTTCTTAAACAATACAAATTTAGGGACAAAACAAAAAATATATAACCGCCGTCTGCTCTTTATCTAGTTGTTAATCCGCCGCATTTTATCCTTTTATCCACAATTTATTGGTTTATCCACAATTTATCCGTTTATCCACAATTTATCCATTTTTTATCGAGTAAAATGCCAAATATATTACTTGTAATATACCCAGAATCTTATCCCGGCATTACCACCACTATATATACAGAACTCGTGACTATAGGCTCTCGGCAACGGCTTCCGTAGCTCAGTGGTCAGAGCACTGCACTAGCATCGCAGGGTCACGGGTTCAATTCCAGCTGGAAGGCCTTGAAGTTGCATTTTTCGCAACTGGTTCCGGTTTGGTCTTAAAATGTATATATTGCAACACTCACAAATCCTTAGTGAAATGCCGAATATTACTTAATATATTTATCTTACTAATATTTATCCTTTTGTCGGCATTTTATCCGTCCGCCGCATTTCCTTTTGTCCATATTTTATTCCTCCGTCCGCATTTATCCTTTTGTCCGCACTTAGCGATTCCGTCCGTCCGAATATCTATTTCGCGACGGCTGAAAAATATTTAGATTTACACAAGGCGATGTTTGAATTTAAAAGTTTACTCCTAACTGAAACAGGTGACACTATAGTTTACATTAGATCAAAAGTTGTCAAATTTAAATTACTTTCGGATTCATTAATTTTTCAGACATAGTTTGATTCTACTCTGGCTTCAAAGGTTTTTTGAACGTAACTTTAAACGTTACTGTCCATGACCCAACGTTTTGACACTCCAATCCTCTACCCTCATAGAAATCTTATCATTTATAGGCCCAGAGGGTTATATCGTTATGTTTCGCGCACCAATTGAAGGCGGGGGGTTAGGGTTAGGAAAACACTTAAAGTGTCTATGATGCGAAAATTAAGTTTGCCTTATTTGAAAGAACACTTCAAATGACAGAGTAACATCTTTTGTAGTTTTTCGTTTCCTTGCTTGGTTCTTGAGATATTTCAGTTTGTATGCGAATGACAATGGTGTGACGTACACATGAGAAGGTTATATATCTTTGTTATTATCACACAAAATCACTTGAAATTCTACAAGTTCCATGTTTTTTGGAACTCACGCACATGCTTCATTCAAATTAAATTTGGTTTTTGATAATAGCAAAGATAAATAACCTCCGATAAGTCATTATATGCATTATGCACCATTGTCATTTGCATATAATATATACAAACTGAAATATCTCAAGAAAAACGAAAAACGAAAAACTACAAAAGATGTTACTCTGTCATTTGAAGTGTTCTTTCAAATAAGGAAAACTTAATTTTCGTACATCATACAGGCATGTCCGATCGTATGATAGCAGTACAATCTCTCATTTCGTCCCACTCGCGGATACTAAAAAAGATCGTCCAGAAGACGATTGCTTTCGGGAGGGAGTCAGAGAACGCCCGGGATAAATTGACTACATCCTCCATTATTGACTTGAAGACTCGTTTTGGTTTACGCGCGTGTTATTTGGTTTACGCGCGGTATTTGGTTTCGCGCGCGTGGTACTCGAGTCGAATCAGGGGAATTCACTATTATTCCCCGCGGGGAATTCGAGTTTAGAATGACTGGTCACGTGGTACAAATCTAGATTACTGATTGTACAATTTATAGTTGAGTACTACTTGAGGTATAATATAATTTTTTATATATCTTTGGATATAATAGTTCAAACAAGAGTTCTTCCTCTGATTTAAAACACAAAGAAGCGAGTTAAAAAACGAGGCGAAGTTTTTTTAATGATCTTCGAGGTGTTTTCAAATCAGAGGAAGGACTCTTTACAAGTGTTTGAACTTGCTTCTCAAACGAACATGTATTTGGAGAGAAAATCGATATGAAATTTGGCGAACAATTTAAAACCCTCCCTCATGCAGCTGATTATCTGTTTTTGGTAAATTAATTGTTGAGTTTGAGATTGTTCAGGCCCCGGGCCCCCCAATAATTTGCTCTGGCGATTTTTTGCCAGTTTAGATCCGTTAAAACTTGCTGGAAACCCTATTTCAGAGATCATAATTTCAAAAATTAGCCCCCCCCCCACCAGTCCCATTTCCGCCCCTCCCCCTCCCCCCCCCCCCCCCCAATTGACTTTCTGTTGCTACGGCCCTGATTTGTGCATATTCTATACTCCGATTCACTGACATACGTTTTCCCCGTGTATCTGCTTATTTATTTATACAGCCTATGTTTAACAAATAGATTCCATTTTGCCGTTGTCTTTTCAGTTATAGATGCACTAATGACGTCAGAACTGGTAAGAACAAAAATGTGGTCCACTTCTTACCACTTTCTGACGTCTTCTGTGCATCTATAACTGAACAGACAACGGCAAAATGGAATCTATTTGTTTTATACAATAAAAATTGAAGAGAAACAGTTCAAAATGCTTATGAAGGTATTTCTGGGGCATGGAAAATGACAAAAGCAGTCAGCTGACGTGATCTGACGTGAGCTCACGCTCATGAGATGTGCGTCTGTCCTCTAATAGATCATGGCTAACAACCAATGAGAACGCACATAGTAAACAGGTTATTGTATAAATAAATATAGATATAGGCTATCCTCTCAGACAACGTTGCCCAAAGGGAAACACATATGCTCTCAGGAATTGGGATAGTGTGCTAGCTGTCCTCACAAAATATTGATAGACTTCCTATTTTCCCTTTTCAAGTAGACTGGTGATTGTAGTGATTACTGAGTATTCGGTTTAACTTTGAAATGTGTTTTCTCTTCATGATATTTCACATTGAAAATTATTGTTCTGAGGTCCGAGACCGTTATGTTACTCCAGGGCAAGAGTAATTACTAGAGTTACTAGCTTAAAGAATATGGCACAAACAAATTGCTGATTCAGCACAAATTATGACGTCATATGGTTTGCATGTTAGTTTGGTGAATGTTTAAATGAACTATAGCTCAGTTACTGTGTGTCAGAATCAAATAAACCATTGCGCACAGATAGTGCATGATGAAACACAGTTGATAATGTCACTAATTTTGTTGTCAAGGTAACACTGTTGTATCCAGGCCCCTTGTACGGATTTTATAAAACACACTGTATTTATCACTGGGGGTATACTTTTCAAATTATTATAGTATAAATGTATTTTAGGCATGCATAGGTATGACAAGCACACGTCTGATATTAGTTTATCCTTATCAAGACAGAATATGAAGGTGTTTTTTACGAAGAAACGGCCTTTTCCAAATACTACAGATACACGGCGTTCGCGGTTGGGTCCTGGGGACCATGGATGGCGAAAAAAACTGTAGGGGGGGGGGTAGAAAAGGCGGCCGAGGGGTTATTGCGGAACGTATTTCTAGTTATGTGTCCTTCTGTTCTTTTGATATCTCCTCTTCCGCGGTTCCTCCCGAAGACAATACTTGCATTGTCAAAGCCAAGGTGTTATCCTAAATATTGTATTAAAGTGCCCATGACCCCAAATACGATATTACTGATATATAGATGCTACATGAAGTGAAAAGTTGAATGCCAAAATATTTTATGATTTGAACTTTGCGTTGACGTGCTATGTGACGTCATTTACGGCATCATTTCGGATACAATATTCTACTGTTAAAGCAAATTAATCTAACTCAAACGTTGATGATGTACTTGACCGCAATAGTAAAGATTTTATCAACTTTTTCACTCAAATCCTCAACCAGTCTATCAGACGGAAAGCAGAAAAGAAAGCCAAATGCCGTAAATGACGTCACACTCATTACCATTTCTGACAAACGAACCTTTATAGCACATCAACGCAAAGCTCAAATCATAAAATATTTTGGCATTCAACTTTTCACTTCGTGTAGATCTATATCCGTAATATCGTATTTGGGTCATGGGAACTTTAACTGTTTTTTACTAGTTAGTATCTTTGTCCTTTTTCATATTTTATCTTAAGTTACATTCACGTACTGTAGTTTTTCATAAATGTATTTTACTTTATGATTACTAATTTAGTATAGTAATACTAGTAGTAATACTAATTAGTATAATAGTACTAAAAGTACTACTAATAATAGTAATACTAAAGTACTAAAAGCAAATGGTTTGAACCTAGGAGTATCACTAGATTCTGAAGATGACCGCCGCTGAGGGCCGTCGAAACGTCAGTCACCAACAATAGTCTTTCTATAACAACAACCTGGACGACCAATTTCACACATCTATAGTAGTACTGTAGTGTACATTTATTTATATTATATTGACAGTATTTTTTTACTTTTCTAGGGGAGATGAGTTTATAACTGATTTTAAAGGCCTATCATGTTTGAAAGCATTTTCATATGTGCCCAAATGTTTGTTTAACTGCAATAGTACCTCCAAGTGCCATAGAAAGGCTGGCCAAGAGCTTATGTTATGGATTCTAACTTCAAAACTATCCAAATGAATCCAAATAGAGAAAATGTATTCCTTGACAAAAAAATACGGCTTCCTAATCAACATAGTACAACCTTAAACTATGAAAGAATTTTAATTCCGACAGCAGAGGAACTGTCAGAAAAAGACAGTACCCCATCACTATTATTTATTTGAAACTGAAAATACTGTGGATTTACAATATGCATTGTTCAACAGGATATTCGGGGGACGATCAACTTGTTGCAAATAGCAGAGACCCATCTGGTCGATTGTTTGCCCAATTTCATTCACCCCAAACAGCACAAATGAAGACCAGTATCTTAAATGAAATCAAGAAGGACGATTCAAGAATAAGAGTGATATTTGCAAAAACAGACCTTGAAATGGGCGTTAATGTTCCATATATGTGTCAAAAATTATTCACATTGGACCTCCATCCTCATTAGAATCGTACATGCAAGAAATTGGACGGGCTGCGCTTAGTGGACAGCAAGGATCAGCTATTTTGTATTTTAATAACCACGACTGCACATTGCAGTGGACGGACAGCAACTGAAGCAAACAACAGCCTTTAGATACCTAGGAAGTTGGCTACATGAGAGTGGAGATCTGGATAGAGAGGTACAGGCAAGACTGCAGGGAACACATGGAGGAATGTAAGCGGCATAATATATGACAAACGGATGCCGATGAGACTGAAGTCGCAGGTGTACAAAACGATGGTAAGACCGGTGATTCTGTATGGGGCAGAGACTTGGGCAGTGAAGGAAGAACATGTGAGGAAATTGGAAGTAGCAGAGATGAGATGTCTACGAGCCATTAGAGGAGTAACAAGACGAGAGAGAATGAGAAACGACGACATAAGGCAGGAATTGAAGGTGACGGAACTGAGAGAGAAGATACGAGAAAGCAGGTTGAGATGGTACGGACACGTGAAGAGAATGGAAGAGAAGGAGTTTGTTAGATGGGCAGCGGAACGAAGGGAACCAGGAACAAGGAAGAGAGGACGACCGAGAAAACGATGGATGGATTGTGTTCGGGATGATGGGAGAGTGGTGGATCTGGACAAAGTCGATAACAGAATAGAGTGGAGAGAGGTGTCGAGACGACCCGACCCCCCTTGAGGGGACAAACGGCATAATTTGATGATTCGATCAAGGAGTTTGTACCTCTGAGAAAGTTTGCCTGAGGAAGTTACTGCTTGGTTACTTTGGATTCTCCTGTAAGAAGCAAGAAAACTGTTCCACAGAAATGATCAGCTTAACATAAAAGCGTGCTGTTTTTAAATTTTTAAGTTTTTAATCTTTCTACTTTTATATGTTTGTATCTAATGTATTTGTGTAAGGGCTCATCGTAATTGGCTCCTGCGGATACGTCCTACGGAGCTGTGATGATAACCCGGCCAGGTCCTTTCGTCTCTCTCTTGTAATACTGTGTAATTATATTGTGTAATTTGGCAAAGTTTAATAAAAAATAAAAAAAAAATGGAAGTGTTATCTAAAGGGCTTAAGTTTGCTATTCCTCCATCAACAATAAAACGGGAACACATTTTCAGTGAATTTGAAATATTGAGATTAAATGCACTTTAATCTCGGGGAGATACACACTTTGTGTGGTGATCCCATAATTCTATTACTTATAATTGCCATTAGTATTGTGGCGATATTCACATTTGCTGTGGTGAACCTATTTAAATTGTTTGTGTGTAACCAATCCCCTGAGATTCAAGGGATAACGATAATTTCGCCATGTTGGATGAAATTCCAAAGTAGCATTTTTCTGCAAAGTACACCAAAACCAACAAGAATATACGATTGAGATTTTTTGATATGCAAATTTGATATGCAAATTTGATATGTCCATGTTATGCAAACGAAATTTAGCGACAGATAAATATCAATATAGATCGTTTATTAAACTGTAATTCATTATACAACACTTGTTTCAATCTCAGGACAAAATCTTATAATATAAATACATGAGTGATATAAGAAAAGCAAAATGTTTGCTTACCCTATTTTAATAAGTTCGCAAAATCTCAGAATATAAATACATTAGAAAGACAAGCAAAAATTTTGCCTGCCCTATTTTAATACGGTTGCAAAACCTCAACATATAAATAGAGTGCCCTATTTAATACGTTTTCAAAATCTTAACATATAAATAGATCAATCAGATAGAAAAGGCAAAATTTTTGCCTTCCCTATTTTAATATGTTTGCAAAATCTCATATAAATAAATGAATAAGATAGGAAAGGCAAAAAATTTGCCTGCCCTATTTTAATTGTTTGCAAAATCTAATAACATAAATAGATGAATCAGATAGGAAAGGCAAAAGTTTGGCCTGCCCTATTTTAGCACGTTTGCAAAATCTCATAATACAAATAAATGAATAAAATAGGTAAGGAAAAAATTTTGCCTGCTCTATTTTAATATGTTTGCAAAATCTCAAAATATAAATCAGATAGGAAAGGCAAATTTTTTGCCTGTCCTATTTTAATATGTTTGCAAAATCCCAGAATATAAATGGACGAATGAGATAGGAAAGGCAAATTTTGGCCTGCCCTATTTTAATATGTTTGCAAAATCTCATAATATAAATAAATGAATAAAATAGGTAAGACAAAATTTTTCCCTGTCCTATTTTAATGTTTGAATAATCCCAAAATATAAATGCACGAATGAGATAGAAATGGCAAAACTTTTGCTTGTCCTATTTTAATATGTTTGTAAAATCTCATACTTATGACCAGCATTGCAAAATATCATGAACATATCTATGCACAGGTGAGCAAAGCCAATAAAATTCTGAGGTGTCTTCTTCCTACTATGAAGTCTCTGTATATTTCATTTGTACGGTCGCACCTTGAATATGCCTCCGAGGTCTGGAATCCTAAATCAGTTACCATGATCTAGCTAATTGAGAGAGTACAAAGACGTGCTACACGTATTTTGCTGCCAGATCTGGAATACTCTGAACGCCTACGAAAATTGGATATTCTTCCCCTGATCTATCGTAGAGAGCTCAAGGACCTAACCACTTTTGACAAGCTGAAAACAGGCTGGTATCTATAATTGCAACATTGACTCATACGTTGAATTATGTTCAGATTCGAGGTTAAGATCATTCTCGCAAGGGAAACTAAAAACTCCTAAATGTAGAACTGAATTGTTTAAGGCTACTTTTTTCAATGGAATCACATATTTAAGGAACAACTTACATCAGAACGTAAGAACAACTAATATCAGCCTTGGTCTGTTCAAGAAATCTTGCAAGGATCATTATAAAACTTTATCTAATGATCCTGATCGACCATATGTTTCTTGGGCTGTATGACACTTCTGAACTTCTAAGTCTTTCTTAGATTGCCATTATGTTTTTGTTATTGTTTTAGTTGATCTTTTTTGTTTGTAATTTATTGGGTGGAATAGCTAGTATGGTTCATGTTTGTTCCTTTTAAAATTTCTATTCTTTCCTTACTGCATTTTTTGTTTGTTGTTTCGTTTTTTGTTTTTAAATATGTCATTCTTTATTGTATATGCAGTTAAAATTGATTAAATTAAATTAATTCGTTAATTGCCAGGTTTCGTAACAAGCTGAAATTTTTAAAATTAAGTTATATAATTAATTTTATAATGTATTTATTATATTTATAATATATTATAATGTATTTTATATTTTTAACTTAAGTTATGGTGTATAATTATTTCTTCAATTTATATATGTTAACACTGTTTAGAATTTTGTCTCTCTGGTATAATGTTCACAATCTAACAGTCAATTGTATAAAGGTCCGATGAAAACCTTCAATGTTGAACATCATAATGAAAGAAACTTCGTCTAGATCGTTTTCATTTCTTTGCGGTATTTCTACTCGTAGTCATGTTGACCTGTCTTTTTTCAACTCATTATTTTGTAACTGAAACTATTTGAACGATTCGTAACCTGATTCGCTGCGGGACTCCTTCGAAGAACCCGTTTGGAGATCTAGTTTCACAGGCCCGGTTCAAACGTCGAACTTCTCATGTGCCGAATCTAATGCTTATTTGGGTCGACCCAAATAGTTAAGTTCGACGTTTGATTCAAACGTCGAACTTACTTCAGTCGAATCTAATCGCTCTAAACCGTTCGCCGAGACATGAGATTAAAGCTTCCAAAATTCAAAATGGAAGAACAGCGAAGGATCACTTTCCTTTCAAATATTATTCGACAAAATAGAAAAAGACGGCTGGTTATGCAGATAACTATTAATTATCTCACAGCACGGAGGAGACGGCTTTTGCAGGTTTCCTTTATTATTCTGCTGTTGACATTGTCGCGAAGAAATGTCAACACACGAGTCCCTCGACCTCGTTCTTGTCGTCGGTTGGGGACAACACTGGTTGGTGGGAAAACGTATGGAGCACATATTCAGATGCTAGATTAAAAAAAAACGTTTCGGATATCTCGTTCTACGTTCAATTTTATTTTAAATCGAATCAGACACGTGCTCGAGAGGAAAACAGTGACTGAGGAACCGATCCCTCCTGAATTAAGGCTTGCTCTTTGCCTTTACCGATTAGGTATAGAGGGGACTATTATTACACAATTGCAGAAATGGCGGGATTAGGAGTGTCCACTGTATGCTCCATCGTACAGGAAGTGTCCCTAGTTCTTGCCTAGACATGGAAGAATTTTGGCAATTTCCTTGTTGCTGGGCAGCAATCGATGGCTGCCACATCCCATGAAGTGTCCTCCTGGAGGTCTAGAGGTTTCAAAGGAATACCATAATTTGAAGAATTTTTATTCTGTCGTGTTAATGGGGTTAGTAGATTCTCACTACAGAATCGTATGTGGTAGCTGTGGTTTTCCAGGGAATTCCCATGACGCAATAATATTTCAATCTACAGCCCTTTGGAATTCAATCCAACAAGGTTATATACCCCAAACGGGAAAAGAAGCAGGCGAAATTATACCGATAACCATCCCACCCCTCATAGTAGGAGATTCAGCATTTCCTCTTCGCACATGGATTATGAAACCCTAACTTCAATTATCGACTGAGCAGAGCTCGAATGGTCACGGAAGGTGCATATGGCCAGCTGAAGGGCAGATGGAGGGTTCTTCTTCGAAAAAGTGAAAGCGACAGAGATCAGGTCCGCATAATTACCCTTGCATGTATGGTTCTCCATAACATTTGTATCAACCAAGGGGACTTTATCTCAAAAAAACTTGATCTTACTATTGACCCAAATAGCTAAGAAAAGAGAAACCGGGATGTGATCAGGGAATTGTTACAAATGACTGACTGCCCAAAAGTAAAATATGTATCTGTTGAGGCAAACAAAGTCAGGGATGCCCTTCGTGATAAAATATGGCTTGAAAAGGAAACTTTGGTGAAGTTTTTTTAACTCATTCATTACAAGCAGTTTGATGGAAGTACCGTAACTCTTCAAGAAGGCTATTATATTTGTGTTTGGTTGTTACATATCATTTCAATAATATGATATAGTAGTTAAAAACTACCACAAAAACGTTAATGTTAACATTTAGCTAATTAGCTATAAATTTTAAAAAACAAAACATTCTTGTTAGAATCTTGTAAATATGTGTATTATTATGTTTTCCAAAATTCAAACTTAAATAATTTTTGACATAAATAAAGTCCATTTCAGTACTCGTATAACATATATATCACCATATATATGTAGGATAGGTCTGTTTAAACACAACACATTACAGTATAGTTTGTTCAAGGTGGCAGTAGTTTCTTCTTTACATTAACAAGGCAACAAGCATTTGATTCTGCTACCTTACAATGTTTGGAATGTTTTTCCATCACAGTCACTTTCATTTGATATAATTATCCTTGGTATAGAAGTAACATCACTGGAAAGCTGATCAAGCATTGATGGTCTTGTTTGAATATTCCTACATACCCCATGCCAGCTAGGATAACCAATAGGTGTGCCTTCCCCATAAGGCCGCTCCCACATGGAGGGACCACTTTGTAGGATTGCTGCTGTTGATTAATATGTAAATCAGGTGCATAATTTGGCATGGGCTTCTGCATCACGAGCTGAACAAGTCTATAATTATGCTCACGGGATTTATCCATTTCGTCTTTCATGAAGGTAATTAAGTCTTTTGTAGGATCACTTTTCAAAGACTCTGTAACTATTTCAATAGCCTCAATAACAGCAGCATCTAACTTCTCATTTGTTCTCTCCTTCTGCCTCCTCTTTTTGAGGTTTATTATCATTAATGGGTGTTTTCTCTGATGAAGAAGGCTCCAATGCCTGTTCAGGCTGACAGGAATCTCTTGTTTTGACTGCAACGAAGAACAAGAGCTGCTTGCTTGCAATCACTTACACACTTTTTGAATTTGTTTCTCAACTGAGCCACAGTGAATGTAATTTCATCACCTCTTCCAGAAGCTCTTTTTTCAACTCGGTCAAAATCTTTTCATATATCTCACCATTCTTCTGATTCTTAGTGTTTGTAAGTTCAGTTTCTTAGTTGTTTTTTTATTTATTTATTAACTTTACAACCATATATAAATGCGAAAGAATTAAAACTATTAAATTAGAGAAAAAACTTTGAATAACTAAATATATGGTTGAAGGTAAGGTCAACAGGACACGAGTAGTCCCATGTGAAGACCGACCTTAATGAAAACAAACATAACATACATAAAATAAAGACCAGAACAAATATACAGTTTACAGAAGACATGACGAATTAGGAACAACAGCTTAAGTTGAAAGAGCGGCACTTAGAACAGAAGGTTTTCCAAGTGCGCATTCTGTTAACATCGAAAGATGAGTGTAGTAGAGAAGAGTAGTAAACAGTTAGTCTGTGTTTGAAGGAGGAAACGGATGAACTATTACGAATGGTGGGAGAGAGATTGTTCCAGAGGACAATTCGGTTGAAAAAAGAGTTCCTATAGAGAGACGTCCTGCAATGGTTGACTTGAAGCAAGTTGTCCTTATTTGAACGGGTGCGAGACGTGCTTTGAGAAGAAAAAGTGACGAAAGAGGAGATGTCTAGGTCGAAGAGGCCTTGTTTACATTTAAAAAAGAAAACGAGATCCTTTAGTTCAAGCCAGTAGGATATCGGAAGTAAATTAAGCTTCTTAAGACGTTCAGGATATGACAACTCATAATGAATTTGCTAGCACGTCTTTGAACACCCTCAAGGATCGCAAGATCGCGTGACGATCCTTGAGGTGCCCAGATCTCACTACCATAAGACAGATGAGATCGGACGAGAGCAAGAAAAAGAAGCCTGCGGCAACGAATATCAGTCATTTGGGTACAATTTCTGTGGAGAAAACCAAGCATACGATTGGCTTTTGCAGTGCAGCTGGCTATGTGTGGGGACCACTTTAGGTCATTGCTGATAACCACACCCGTCTACTTGGCTAGTTATGCTCTTGACTGGTTCGTTGTTAAGAAAGTAGGAATGAGTTGGAGGGTTGCGTTTGCGGGATATCCTGAGTAAAAGCGTCTTTGAGACATTAAATTTCAATTGCCAGGACAGCGACCAGTTGGACATAGCGTCCAGGTCAAGCTGGAGGAGATCTCGATCATCTGGTGAATGTATAGCACGATAACATTTGCTGTCATCAGCAAAAAGCGCAACAGTACTATTCTTGGTTACCTCCGGAAGGTCGTTCACATAAAGTATGAATAGGAGAGGACCTATTACACTACCTTGTGGCACACCAGAGGTAACACTAAGAAAGGATGAGGAAACTCCTTCAACGGCAACACACTGTTTGCGATCACGAAGGTAATCGGCAAACCAATTAAGAAGTTGACCAGAGATTCCAAACGATTTAAGTTTGAACAAGAGTTTGCTATGGGACACAGAGTCAAACGCTTTAGCAAAGTCAAGATAAACCATGTCAATTTCCTTACCAGAATCAAGAGTATGACCAAGGTCGTGAAGCACATTCAAAAGTTGTAACACATGACCTATGGCAACGAAAGCCGTGTTGAAGGTCATGCAAAGAGTTCTTAACAAAATAATAAACCTGATTGAAAATTAGACGTTCTAGAACTTTGGAGACATGGGAAAGTAATGAAACTGGTCTGTAGTTTGTGGCCTCATGAGCGTCGCCTTTCTTGGGTATGGGCACGACATTTGCAGATTTCCATTCAGAAGGGAAAACACCCTGCTGAAGAGATAGCTCAAAGAGAGCAGTCAAAGACGGGGCGATTACTTCAGAACATCGCTTTAGAATATAAGCTGGTATACCGTCAGGACCAGCTAGTAGCCTTAGAGGGTGACAAATTGAACAACAATGACTGAACGTCGGATTCAGATATAGTTAATGAGTCAAGAGAGTTAGATGTTGAGTTAGAAGGAGAGATAAGAGGTGAAGAACTTGTGTCGGAGTCGGAGATAAAGACTGACGCAAAATATTGGTTAAAGACATCCGCTTTTTCCTCCGCAGAAAAAAGTTTCTGACCATTCAATTTATTAAGGGATAGAGGATTTACTCTTAAAGAATCTCCAAAATGATTTAGGATCATTGAACACATTTTCGGACAGTCCAGAGAGATATTCTCTCTTCTTGGAATTCATCCAAGCCGAGTTCTGCGGAATTTCTCCCAAAGTTGAGGTGAGTTCTTAGCCTTAGCTTTTCTCCTTAGTGACTCTTTCAGTTTGAAGGTGATGTACGGAGGGGTAAATGAACGCTTGAGCTTTGTTTTAGGAATGAAATAGTCTACAGCGGCAAGGAAAGCGTTTTTCCACTTTGACCAGGCAAGATTTACGTCGTGACTTTCGTTGAGGACTATATCTACTAGTGGAGTGATCCTGAGACAGTTAATGAGGCCAACGAAATCTCCCTTAGAGTAATCATATACTATACGTTCGGAAGATTGTTTAGGTTGTTGATGGAGTTTTAAGTCGAAAAATATTGCTTTGTGATCAGAGTGCAGAGAGATGGATTCGTCATCAGTAACTTCGAAGTTGTTGGTCAAATGTTCGTTTGTAGTTAAAACCAGGTCGATAAGATTGTTACCGCGGGTAGGCGAGTTGATCAATTGTAGGTAACTAAACTCAGTGACAATGTCAATGAAACTAGATTCTGAACTTAAGGTAGAGAAACCTGAACCATTAGACCATTGGATGTTAGGGTAGTTAAAATCACCAATTAGAACATCTCTGAATTGTGAATCTTGAACAAATTTCAAAAATCGGGATAGTTCATGAATAAAATCAATGGTGGAGTCAGGTGGACGGTAACAGACAGCAACAAGTACTTTACTGGACGAGGAGTTAATGACAACAGATGCAAGTTCTAATGAGTCGGAAACGAAATCAGAAGGTTCAGTTTTGACTGTATCTCTCACGGCAAGCAGAACACCACCTCCCCGTTTTACCAGCTTGTACCCAACAGGTAAGATTTCATCATCACGCACATGACTAGAGAGCCAAGTCTCTACCAAAGCAATCACATCTATACTGTTGCCATAAACAACGTCATGTAGACAGGATAGCTTATTCACGACGTAATTAGTTCTAGAGTTAAGATAGTTTGCCTTCAGACGTTCTGATACAAAACATTAAATGAAGAACGGGCTCTGGGGTTGATTAGTCCTCGCACAATAGGTGGTGATGTTGAAATGCTGCAGTCAGGACCAGGATTGGTTGAAATCTCATTAGATAGAGATATCAGAATTATAGAAATGGAGAAGTTCATGGCAATATGAAGTCCACGGATTAATTTCCTATCTGAGGAGAGAGGCTTGGCGGAGGTTGAGCGACGGGAGATATGAAAATGAGAATATTCGTTCATATTTGGATTAGACAACAATTGTGACACTTACAAAATTTCACAGTTGTAAGTTCAGTAAAATCAGTTTATTTTGGTAGTAACTAAACTGTTTACTATATATCAATAAAATCATCTGTCGCTTCATAACTCCATGCGGTTTTACGGCCAGGTTTCTTTGCTTTTTTGTTTGGAATGCGGGATATTTCTTCATCATCTTCATTTCCATCATCATCTTCCTGGTCAATAATCTGTTGTTCTTCCTCATATTCTTCAGTTCCTCTTCTAGATTTATCACAAAATTAAAACATTAATGATAATGATAATGACAACTACAACAACATTGACTGTGAAAAAAAAAGTATATTTTCATTGGTTTGAATGAGAGAATATTATTGTAGTTATATAATAGGAACAGTAATTTTTTTAGTACATGCATGTATTTAATATAGACTCAATTATATTTTTGCAAATAAAATCAACATGATGCAATTTTATATAATTTTGTCTGGACATTTTTATCTATAAGGAACAGGGCCGTAGCAAGAGAAAGTCAATTGGGGGGTCGGTAATGGGATTGCACTGCTGGTGCTGGGGGGTCCGGGGGCATGCCACCAGGAACATTTTTGAAATTAAATCTCTGAAATACGATTTCCTGACTTCTGAGAGTAATATCCTTTGGATTTAAGGTAGCAAGATCCCTCTGAATAAATTTTTAATACCATACAATATAACAATTAACCCTTACAACCATTTGATAGAACATATGACAAATAATATTTCCACACAAAAATGTTTGCATAAATTATGCTAATTAGCTGACGAAATGGCCGCCGATCGGTCAAAATCGGGATATACTTCAAACAAATTTGCCATTTTCCAAACACTATTTCTCCCTCATTTTCCCATATATTTCAATAAAATGTTCACCACAGCCTCCTAACAGGAATATCTAGGGAATCGTGGTAGGAATTTTGAATCTGATTCATACTTGTTGAATTATCTGACATAATTAATATAATTTAGGTGGTGGAAATTGAAAAAAAAAGAAAAAAGCATGTCAGAAAATAGCTGAAAGTTTATATTGAAAATGCTACCACCAGAATATGCCTTAGTATATAAGCTATAAACTCAGAAACTTTCAGGACCTTATCTCTAAAACTGCCTGAGAAATCTTGTTTGAAGTATATCCCGATTTTGACTAATCGGCGGCCATTTCGTCAGCTAATTAGCATAATTTATGCATGGCCATGAGGAATATAAATCTCTGAGATTATGAGATCTCAAAACGTTCTGAGGATATGCTCTTGATAATTGTTTCAAGTTTACAGAACGACAAACTACAAAGTATTACTTCTCATTACAGTTTTTAATACATGTGTATTGGACATGGGGAATATTATAAATATTTTGATAAGCATTCAAGAAAGAAAACATACCTTTTTATTATATATAGTATTAAAGAAATACCTAATGGTTTTCCGTGTTTGGATACTCTGATCCAAACACGCGGGATGTTGCGAGACTTGAGAAAAGCGTAAAAAAAACACGAGCCGCTAGGCGAGTGTTTTTAGCTTTTCGATAGTCGAGCAACATCCCAAGTGTTTGGATCAGAGTATCCAAACACGGAAAACCATTAGGTATTTCTTTTATAAAATAACCACAGAGAAATATCACTAAAAGTTATTAATATAATTAGATCAACATTGCAATTCTCCCAAAAACCATCAACTACCAATCAGGTCTATAGCAAAGAGCCGGTAAAAACATCAGGAAAACGTGCTTACTTAGAAAGATGAAAAAGATATTTCCAGATGGATTTAATCACGAAAATATGCTGGTTATATTTATGTTGGATTGCTGCAGATGTAAAGTGATGTTGTGAGTTTGCCTAGCCTTCATATCCTACAACACAGAATCTTTTTTGTGGTTTTCTGTCACTGTCGAAGTGTTGTTTGGTGATTTTTTGTTGGTTACAAGAACAAAATGAATGGTTTCTTCGTAAATATCCTGCCCGACGAGAAGTAAAATAAACACTTTACACCTTTTCCAATTTCCATGTTCTCTTGGTGGACTATGTCTATAAAAGTGTTGTCTTTTTGGGTATTATTGAAATTTTCAACAAGGTAAACTTCTCCATCACAAATTATACGGAAATTCTCGTTCGCTTTAGCGTTGCTTTGTCCATTTTAAATACTTATAATTTCCTACATATTTTCGGCCTATTTTTGCAAAATCTTGTGAAAATTAACAGGGAAGATTGCTATATTTTATTTATAGTTATTGATGCATACTATGTAGAATGTTAATGTTTAAAAACGATGATGGGCCGGCATGATTTGCTTTTTGTATGACACGACCTCAAAATCCCCCTGTTTGGATAACCTTATCCAAACACGGGTATTAGCCAATCAGAACACGCGTAGCACACTTGTTATTTTATAATACCTTTTGATAGCCTTGTTTGTAGTTTTTTCTTTCGTGTTCCCAGGGCTCAAAATAATGGCCGGTCAACGGACAATGACCGGCCAAAAATGCCTCTTGACCGCTCACTTTTTTATCTCACCGGTCATTTTGACCGGTCGACACATTTGTATGCCTTCCGATAGAATTTTAAATCGTTTTTTCTCTTCGGCATATCTGCTGAAATCTTGTCAGAGAAAGACTGTATATTGCATGGCGTGTACGCAATTTCACTGTAAGTACGTCAAGTTACGTACGACAAAAACATTGTTTGTTCTTGTCCAAAACGTAAATACTGTATATGCTGGTTGCACTTGAAAGGTTTCGATTTTGTTTCGGTGGAAGGAGGTGAGCAGAGTGACGACGAGGGTACAGACTCAGTCAAGCAAGATAACACTTTGATAAGAGAGCTGGCTGGGTTGGAATGAAGAGTTTGTGCTGCTCTTGACTTAACTTTGAAAGTTAACATGTGCTCAATTAATACATAAGTGACAATAATAACGCTTTGGTTTCTTTTGCGTTTTTGTTTTTGGTATTTGTTAATTCGTAATAATTATTTAGGTAGGCGAGTCGTTTTAGGCTAAATATAGTAAGTGGAATGAAAAATTTAACTCCGTCAAAGACTACCTGTATAATGTCGAGTAAAGTTTTTTACTCAATATTAAGATTATATCTAGAAAACAATAAACTTTAGACAACCACCTAATCAACGTCTTGAGCGTTTAAAACATGAAACAATAAAAGCGATGTCTCGAAACAAATTCCTTCACTGTAAGTGTATGCGTATTAATGACCGGTCAAAAACAGATTTTGACTGAGCTAAAATCAAGTTGCCGGTGATTTTGACCGGCGACCTACCGGCCGTTATTTTGAGCCCTGGCACATATTGCAATATCCAACGGATTTACCAACTTCCATCCTCGGGTGTCTTCATTGTCTTCGAATACCGAACATTTATTGCAAAATGATGAAATGCACCGCAAACACACATACTTCGTGTTGTCAAAACAAGTAGAGCACATCGTTTCTGCCGCCGCCATTTTGCCTCAGCATTTCGCGCGTTTTTTCATGCGCATGACATTTAACAAAAAGTGCGGAATTGTGGGTAATAAATAATTTATGCATTAGATTCGGCACATGAGAAGTTCAACGTTTGAATCAGTGTCGAACTTTAGTCGTTTTATTCGACTGGCCAGGTCGAATTTAATTGCCGGTCGAACTTAATACAAATCTGTCGAATTTAATTGTTCATGCGTCGAACTTTTCATGAGAAGTTCGACGTTTGAACCGGACCTAAGGGACCATTCATCATTTATGCCCGGGTGGGGCCTGGCAAGAAAGAGGGGTGGGTCATCATATATTTTTTACAGTTAGAGGGGGGACCACTTAAAAATTATAGGTTTAGGAGGGGATCCATCTATTTTATTGTTGATTAATATCAATATACCCTATTCTAAAATGGACATTTGATGTTTGAATATTACCACACATAGCTGAAAAAGTCCCAGTGCATGATGAAGTGAGCTACCAGCAATATCGTTCTGCATATACAAAAATAGGTACGCTTAGGCGTACATGTATCTACTGCTTGATGAACGAATGAATGATGAATGAAATGAATGAATGATGAATGAATGATGAATGAAATGAATGAATGAAATGAATGATGAATGAAATGAATGATAATCAATGAAACAAATGATGAATAAATGATGAATGAATAATAACTGTAGGACATATGGTAGTGTTTTCAAAATTATATACAGTACATTATATACATCACTGGTTAAATTTAATGCTGTGGAAGATATAAAGTACTGGTACACTTGTGTATTTTTCAAAAGAGCTCAAATTGTGCTCACCAGTGCTCAAAATAACAGGGGGGGGGGGCAGCTGTTACTAACTGCAGATTTTCATGATTTGATCGCCAGAAATCAGTCACGGCAGGTACTAAAGAATGACTGGTCAAATTCTTTTGCTCAAATTATTTCTACTTGTGAACTAATTTTTTTATCTTGTAAATGTTGTTTATATAATTTATGCACTATAGTCAGTAAATTTAAAGAAAAATAGTTGACCATCCAAATGTTAGATCTGACTGCCCGAACTCGCATCTGACTGGTCATACTGACCATCGACTTTGCAAACTAACCCTTCAGGTTTACACAATTTGTAAAAATTGCACTTGAAACCATGTTCACATACTTATCCCCTCGCCCGGCGCGAAGCGCCGGCCGAAGGCCGAAGGCCTGAGGGTGCTAATATCGACCGGCGTTTAGTCCCTTATCACGCGAGGTGCAAGCTAATCCTAATCTCGGATCGGATTTATAGGTATATATATATTTAACAATTAGACAACGAGAACGAGTTGTCTATGAGCAGATAGTCAACGAGGGCGAAGCCCGAGTTGACTATCTGCTCATAGACAACGAGGGCGAGTTTTAGTATCAACCATAAACAACCTTTCTAACATTGTTCCAAATTTTCAGATAGTTTTACCTTTTTGTTTGTAGAAGTCTCCCATTCAAAATGTAGAGTTGCTCGATGGCACATGATAAACAATCGCTCACAAAAAACGAGTTTGTAATTACTTTGCTTCACATTTGGTATAGATATACTCCATAGGCATAAGCGAATTCATTTTCCTATTCGAAAATGTCAAACTGAACAATTTTCCATTACTTTCGGGCCAATGTTTTCATGATTTCATCACTCGTATATAAATTTTAGCGGGCGCCATGTTTGGACTAGATTTCAGGTTTGGCCGTGCAGCGTGAATATGTCGTGGCTTCTGATTGATCAGGATAGGAATATTCCAGCATAAGAAGGTTTGTGATTGGGTAACGCTACTCACCGTCTATCACCAATAGACAGTGAGTAGCTCAGCCAATCAGAATGCCGAATTTGTAATAGACCACTGGTTGGTTGATACTAAATATATATATATATATATATATATATATATATATATATATATATATATATATATATATATATATATATATATATATATATATATATATATATATATATATATATATATATATATATATATATATATATATACAGCAGATTGCAAAAACTATGGCAAACGAGATATCAACATATAAACATATCGGGTGCATTGTGGGAATGGCGCCATCAACTAATTTGAATAATATTTTAGTCCACATTCACGGTTTGACAACTATGGATGGTAATTTCGACATTCGAAGTGCATCTTAGGGTGTTAGACAAAGCGAATAAAGCAAAATTCTCTCACTTTCAACTCAGTGATTGTCCCAAATTTACCTTTCCTGAAATGTTGAAGTTGTATCTACCGGAAAACCATCCAAAGTAAAATCGCACCGGCAACCACCACTAATTTCAAATGCGGGTATTTTGTGGAAGGCCGCGGTAACAAAAAGTTTGACATATCATCGACGAGGTTATCTGTGTTCACGAATTGCCAATCGGTTATCACGCAGGTTTTTATCAATCGCCAAACTAAATCCATCGTTTACATAATTTTATAATAAATCGTTTTCCTGTTTATAGCTTATAAGGCCCCGTACACACGGAAACGTTTTCCTGCGTTTTTGTATTGTTTACTGTTCTCAAGGGAATCGAGAACAACCAGCTCATTACTTGAAACAATACAAGGTTAATAATAATAATAGCGTAGCGCACAGATTCTATTTTTAAACCCAAATTGCGAACAAACAAAATAAAATTAAGTTTGAAGAATTCCCAAATGATAAATGCGGACAAACATCAACAACCTAACGTCATCTGTGCGCTCCGCTATTAAGCAAGTAGGTTAATTAATTTGGCTTTGTCATTAAAATTCAAAAGAAACCCACTTTGCATTTTAACTTGGTTAACTCAAAGACAAAGGAATGATAAGTGCTGTTTTATAAAAATAGCCGGTCCTAAACAATAGGAAATGGGTCATTTGGGAATTCTTCAAACTTAATTTTATTTTGTTTGTCCGCAGTTTGGGTTTAAAAATAGAAGCTGTGCGCTACGCTATTAACCTTGTATTGTTTCATGGTAATGAGCTGGTTGTTCTCGATTCCCTTGAGATAGTATACCGTAAGTCATTACGGTATAGTTATATCCTTGACAAAGATCATAAAGAAATGAAAAGCCCAAGAAGTTTCACAGGTTTCTATAAGCGATATATAGTTATATGCATGTAACACTACTTTATAAGCAGTTCATGTTTTTATACCGAGCTTGTTATGCTATACATTCCTTTCAGGCAAATAGCGGACCAATAAATGTAAAACAAAATGACAATATTCAAATTAGTTGATGGCCCCATTCCCACAATGCACCCGATATGTTTATATGTTGATATCTCGTTTGCCATAGTTTTTGCAATCTGCTGTATATATATATATATATATATATATATATATATATATATATATATATATATATATATATGATCAACCGTCCTCATGCGCGGCATCGGAAATTTCGCCCTGGATTATCAGCTGATTTCAAGCCGAAACCGTAGTGTTGAAGGACAAGATAATCAAAGACAGACACAAGTAAAAGGTAAAAGGACTATTATAATTATGTATATTGTGATTGTCAGCGACTCACCGGTCTGTGTTGAGCAATTAATTTGCCTTTTCTGCATAGTTTTTTTTGGTTAGGGTTAGCAATTTGGTTAGGATTATGGTTAGGTTTAGGATTTTTGTGATATTTACTTGCATTTCGTTGAATTGTAAGAGACTATAGCGTCGTACGGCTACCGTACGAATAGCCATTACCTTCAGTTCAGTGCTTCACTTTATCGACTATCGTTTATTAAACTTTTTGACTTGACTGCTAATACAGTAAACACGTGCTGCAAGCCGAGAAAATCAAAGATAAAGTTTATGTAAATCAGGACGAATCTTTATCACATTTAAAACCACGATACGGTCGTGATTTTCTTTTGTCTTTTCCTCATGAATTATTAATGAGTGTTTGAATGTAATTTAAATAATTGTACACTTTATTGTGTATTCGCTCCAAGCTCCGAAATCTAATAGACACATTTTGAAATACTTAACAGAGAGATTTGGGAAAATTTGAAGGTGTGTAATGTTTTGAATTTTCAAAACATATATGTATAATATATTGACAGTTGGCAGTATGTTTATTATTTGATTAAAATTATAAAAATACTATCTGCTTGATAATTATAGCCTATATATACAGTGGTTTAGGGTGAAAAAACATGCATACTATTGCTGTGTTTATATGACCTGGGCCTGGCCTATGTATACTTGTAGTGAATAAGGGAGAGCTCGGGGGGAAACAGACGATACAGTACATGGATGATTGTCAAGCAAGCTCATATCCTCAGAAAAATTATTCTGTGTCCCGGACAGGGATAACTTTCTGATTTCCAGTGAGATGCTCTGACCATTGAGCTACCAAGACTCAGATGGTGAGTGAACGTTACATTGATGTACTGATTCTATTGATATAACAGCAGTGTATATATTAACACACCCAATCATTAGTCATTACTGAAATATATAGTAACTGCTGTGCATAGGCAGTACATATATCATTAGAACCAGTGCATCATTTTAACCTCTCTCCATCTGAATCTCGATGGCTCAATGGTTAGAGGCCGTCACTGGCAATAAGAAGGTTATAATTTTTTCAACCAGGAATATTATGTTTCTGATGATATCATCTTGACGTCCATGTTTTGTATACTGGTATGTATTCCATATATAATCTGTGTTTACAGTACTCCATCCATTATGGAACATGTTAGACCTATACAGTACACTTAGCTGGTCTAGTGGGTCACCACTTATTCTGTCAATGTAAAATACAGCTTATTATTATAAGTTCACATTGGGTATGTTGACAGCTACTATGTGTGTTAGCTAGATCATTGTCGACAAGCAGACTAGGCATGGCATTCTGAATATAGGTTATAATATATATGTGCACGGTGATATAATTTAGATACTATAGTACACAATGCCATATATTATATGCTTTGTTACATACATGGCAAATATGGTATCTGCAATCTGCATTAGGTATTATTATTATTAGTATTATTGTTAATGCATTGTTATTATTAGTATTAATAATAATAATAATAATAATACAATAATATTTATACAGGATATCCCCTTCAATGCTAACACTGGTATCAATATATGGGGTCTTCTTTTCTAACAAATTACAGTTGTTACAAATGTACAGTACAATGTTACAAAAACTAATTTTAACTCAAAAGTTGTATATCCTTCACATATTGTCAATTAAGGCTATTGATAATGGTGCTATAACATGTATGAACAGATTAATTGAAACATGGAAAATAGCTCTTTACTGGTACATGTAGATATGATGTTAAAATGCCATGGAATTTCCTAACTAGCATTACACAATGTAACTTGCTTCTAATACAAGAGGTACAAAACTTGGGATTTCTATTAACCAATCCGTTTCCCTGACATGCATTATGCCTAGAGACCTCTGATTATGACCATCAATATTTAGTTATTCATATTGCTGCCAGCTCCACATCACAGTAGTCCAATGTGGGTAGAATGATCAACTTACTGTATATAATCTATCCACACCAACAATTGGAGTATTATCCCTAATAGGTACGTCTTAGTAAATCTAATTTGAATGGACCCCTATACATTTGCACTATATATGCATGCCATCCGTAGACATTTGAACGAATTTGATTTTTTTAAAGGACATCATTGTATGATAGAGATGCACTTTCTTCCTTCAACAGCCTTTGGTGTCTATATACAAAATACTGCATTGATTATTTCGTGAGTCATCAATATTGTGATAAAAGTAATTTCTTTCTTAGTGATTGATAGTAGAAACAGCAGTAGACCGCCCACTATTCTGTTGCTGCACTCAAAAATTTAAAAATGCCAAAATGCCCGGGTCTTGCAAGAGGCCCGGCCACATCGCCACGTCAATCACTTGTGATTGGTGTATTCTGCAGACCAATAAAATGTTGCAACCATTATGCGTATTGCGTACCTACCAGTAACACAAAGTACCCGTTCATCTCAACACTTTCCCCAATTCCACTGGCTAAAAGCATTTATTATACATTCAAAATTCATTCTCGTTTCCTATTGGTTAATTCCAGTGAATTCTTAATCTCTGGCAGGTGCGACCTCATTTCTGTTGAATACTGTGAATTATTGCACGGAGGTGTCCAAAACAAAAATTATTTAACACTGATGACGTCACTAGGACCAAACGTGCAAAAATTACAAATTAAAAAACGCCTGGTATATTTTTATAGTAAGACTATCTTGAACAATGTACAATAAAACAATTATTGGATTCGGCTTATGCATGATATTTAAGAGTTATCCAGACCTCGGTCAAAGTTATCTGCTTTGGCAGGTAACATTGACCTCGATCTGGATAATTCTTGATATCATGATGCTCAACCTCATCCAATAATTGTATATTATGCTGTACTGTTACTGCCATACAATAACATTATAAAGGTATGAGGTGTCTAAAAATATATACTTGCAATTAAGGGATCAATATTCATACATCTCATGGAAATTTATGGGAGGGGTACACATGTCAGTCCTGGGGCCCGAGTTTTGCTCTCGTGTGAGACAAGTGCTGTAATTTCTTTCTTAGTGATTTATGGTAGAAACAGCAGTAAACTTCCCCACTATTCTGTTCAGTGCAGGTGCCAGGTACTGCACCCAAAAATTTAAAAAGTTTACGCTATTTAGTTTGATGTCCTATGGAAGAATTAAATTCAAACAACACAAAGCTCTCAGAGATATTGTCCACTGCAAATTTATTCAGTTTTGCAAATAAATGGGCTAATACCTAATTCAAGTAAAAGAACTACAGTACTGTATTACAGTAGTAAATTAGCAACTACGCTATAAAAGTTTCAAACAGTATAAACGGGCGAGGGGTGTTGCGTATAACGTATTTCTAGTATAAAGTAATAATGCCAACTTGTCAGAAACATTTTTCTGAGGATTTGAGCTTGACTATCGTCCATGTATTATCTACCTATTGTAAGCTGACACAATATCACTACAAATAATATATTGGTTCGATTGATAGAGTATACATACTGCCGACGCACCAGTCACTGTATATCAGTCTCAGCCACATTACTGATACTGTATATAATGCTGTGATTGTTGCAATAAGGCAGTAAATGTCATTGAATAAAAATAAATTTCATTTGATTGAGTTTTTATCACAAGTAGTGTAAGTAGTGTAGTAATGTCTACAGCATCACAGGACACTTATGGTCAGTCTCAGTCTTTTTGTAAAAGCATACAATATACAATATACAATACCCACAACCAATATTTAGAAATGCCCTTTCAAAAAGGTCAATTCATTTTCAAGTGACTGAAAGCAACCACAAACGTTTAGAAATACAAACCAGGTTGCTCTAAAATCTCTTTAAATATATATATTGTGTGTACTTGTTGTCGTTGATAGTTATCAAATTAAATGGGGTTTTAAAATAAAGCGAAGCAATTGTATATGATGAACTTTCCGTAATTTGACCCTTTTCTAACTGTCAACAGATACAAATAGCGAAAGTGGACGGGTATTCTCGAGGGTATTGAGGTATTCCGACACTTGACAGCTGCGAAATTGCCGTGACTCGTAATTCATTTGCCCTTTTAAAAACGTCTTGTGTTCATAACTGACCAATTTTCGCTCGGGGTGTTCTTGGTATTCGTGTCAAATTAAAACACTGAAGATTACATGGAATTCTCAACTGATAGTCCAGTATGGAATGTAAGATTTCTGTGCACCGGACAGCATAATTGTCATCACCAAAGTTTGTGCACCGAGTGGCGGCCGGCGGGTGACGCAGTGGCGGCCGGCGGGCCACATTTGCATCGCGCGCGTACCGGAAACTGAAATTTTTCAATGAGCCTAACTGTCCTGTGTGAGCCCCTACCGCTATTTGAAATAAATAAATATTACTTTCGTTCTTGAAGTACTTCGAACACAAAACGTTGCTTTTGAAGATTTTTGAAAAACACTGTGTGCTGTGTGCACCAAAGAAAGTAAATTAGATTTGTGCACCAGTACATTGCTTTGTGCACCGGACATGTCCGGTGCACATCGCTTTCATTCCATACTGGACTGTGTGCAATCTCTGTAAACACTTTACCTGCTATTAGAGGAGATCTCGCGAGAAACGATTCAAGCTGGGAAAGTTGGAACTTTGTACAGTTCGGCCGAAAAATATTGAACAAAGCGACGCAGGGGCGCAACTAGGAATTTTCGAGGACAGGGGGGTCCATGAATGCTATTAGGGCAAAGTTACTTTAGCGTCCGCATTTTCGGCATTTTTATAGCTTGAATGCTTTAAATTAATATAAAACATATTCGTAAAAATCGCATGCGCAGTTCGATTTTATTCTGCGCATGTGCAGTTCGATTTTATTCTGCGCATGCGCAGTTCGATTTTATTCTGCGCATGCGCAGTTAGCACAAAAACTACTAAAAAACTCACATTTTCATTTTGTTGCTTCAACTTAATTATTTATCTACTTATTTAATAAAAAAAACATATATTTACATATTTATATACGAAAAGATGATGTTGTTTTTGATGTTGTTCAAAAAATGTTGTTTTTGTTGTTGATATAAATTTTTTAAAGATCAAATCTACCTGATAAATTGTTATCCTCAACTTTCAATACAAGTTAGATATTTGACATGCAGATTTCAATATTTGTAGAATAACACGTCATGGCTCGTGTTCTAATCGCGTTAATCATGCTTAATTTTTGCTGTCTTTTGCATCTTTTCCTAAGTGTAGTTAATAGTGTATAAAATAACGTCCTAGTTTCAGTGTCCGAAATTAGTTATAAACACACCCACCCCCTTGAAATATCCGGTCATGCAAGTGAAAAATGAGGCCATTAAGGGTAAAACAGACTAATTAAGCAGGATGTTTAGTATATTATCCACTTTTCTTTCCAAACTCCGTTTACCATGATAAATGTTATGATAAATGTTGTCTGAAGAAGGCTAAACTGTTGGCGACGAGTTTAGTTCTGAGTCATTAAGCACCTATTTTCGCAAATATTCTTCTCAGTAATCGCCGGAAATGCACTTTTGGTCCTTTCGAAAAAATAATTTTCGACGTGGGAAACTACTTAGCTTGCTTACAAATCTTGGATCCGCCACCATTAATTTCGGCCTGGGCATCACAAATGTTCTGGCTACACCACTCATTTAATCTCAATGATAATACATATATACTGTATATATATATATATTACTATAAAAAATAATTCGTATGTCAGTCCTGAAATGTATAGACAATAACTTCCCATGCATAGTTGTTTGTTCCACGATTTGTAATTGTGTTATGATTTTCGACGGTAATTAGTAAAATCAACAAGTTTTGTGATTGGTTGATAAAAAAATATTGAATCAATCACAAAGAAACCAATGACTAATCCTTTAAACCACTTTTGTTCCACGCAACCAATCACAAAACCTATACATTTTAGGTAGGTACTTAGGTAGGGAGGTATTTTACAACGAAAAATGCTTTATTTGCGTTGTAATGTCAACAGGGTCACAACGGTGTGACGAATACTCTAGGGCCAAACGCCGTTTTAATGTTTTAAAGAGAACGCGAGGTCTGAGTCGCTACAAAACCTCAGTCAGGGAAAAAACAGTGGGTAAATAACAATGAATAGAACGACGGTATCCTGCAGAGTAGCCTGAATAGCGACCGCTCTAAGTGGAGTCTTATCATACGCAGCGAAAATGTTGTCTTGGAATCATCTCTGGCGTACATGTAGAGTGAGTTCTATTATAGATTGAAACTATATCTGTTGATGGAATGGTTTTTGCATTTATCCATATACACCAGGCTAGCTGCCTGATTTCGTATTAAACAAATTGAAGTGGAGAGTCTGAGGTAGGGTATTCCTATTTATAAAGATTTTGCACTAACTGATAGTAATGTATGTTTAGCAAAAACATCTGGATTCGCGAGGCTTGCGGGTTCATATTAAAAATGTATTCGCATTTTTAATATCATGAACCCGGATTTCTTCGCTTACATTCAGAAAGATGTACAGGATTCTTGGAAAAAATAAAGTGTTCGGATATATTTAAATCTGCGACATTATTGACACTTCCCTATTAGCTTCAATGGCCATGATCGAGACTTCATGGATATGAAAGATAACAGTATTAAATTCATTACGATCTCATTTACAACTTGCAGCCATTGTGTATATGGTCAGCCTTATTCGGTTCAAAATTAATCATCAAATTATGTTATCCATGAATCAAATTGCATTATTCGATATTCTCAATCTACTGACGTACTGTATTATGCAAGCAACTCTAAACTGTATTATTCTAATGTCGATTCTAATTGTCTTACATTATGTTCTGTAAGTTCCAAATTATGTTCAGAGAGTTTCGAATTATGTTTAATTGAGTTTGGAGCATGGGTATACCAACGTCCAGGATCGAATGGAACAATTTAAACTAATTTTAAGTTAACAAGTGTCAAGACGCCCGCTGAGGCGTTAACTCGGGCTACTTTGGGCTAGTGGACAAATTCAGTTTGCACAAATCTATAGTTGTAGGTAATGATACAGCTCTGTAAGTGTAGGGGGTGGTTAAAGTTTCCACTGAAATTTTAAACATTGCTAAACTGAACACCTGTAATAAACCCATCACAGAGTGTTTGCCAACGGCTTTGATTCACATGGAGGTGATTTGCATCAGTATCCGAGCAGTCATTACTGAGATGTCTGGCCTGCGAAATAAGCCATCCTAGTGTTTGCTGACCCAATTCAGTTCTAGCTAACCAGGTCAGCCTGGAAGCGAGTCGGCCTGTGCTCGTGTAATATTGGTAACAATTCATTTGGCCAGTCCTGCAAACAGGTACAGTTTGAGCAAGTATAAAATCAGTTAATCTTTTTCTCACTGTATAAGGCATAGCAGTAAATCAAACCATTTAGCTGGCAGTAGCAAGGTGTCATAACCTAAACAGCTTAAAGAAATGTAATTCAAAATCTTTATTTCTTCATGAAGTCAACATTTTGGGCCAATTGGCCAGCTCGCTTCATGAATTACTGTCTCGGTTAGTGAGCCAAACTGCTTTCCATGTAGTCAAGGCCAAAAATAAGTTCAAAAGGTATGTATCTGCAGGCTGTACAGACCAAGTAACAGTTGGTAAATAGTGTGCTTGTGAGTCAGCTTGGCAAGTGGGCTGGCCTTGCCTCATGTACAGTAATACTGTATCAGTAACAGTTGAATAACAACTGTTACTGTTTGTGTGCCGGGTTGAGGGACAATGGAAAGTATATATACAATACATGGCTGCACAGACCGTCACTGGTAAACCAGCAAACAATAACAAACTCTTTACTCCTTGATCTTGATACTGTAGTTGGTATGGGTGTCAGAGATTTATAAATATTTAACTATGTGTTCATTTACAATAAGCATTTGCGTATAAATTAATACGAACAATCAATACAAATTTACTGATATAACCAGGTAAAATTGAAAGTGAAGCAGGGTTATTCGATGGCAACTTTGCATTATGTCATCACTCATCATAGATGAATTGATAACAACCAGCAAACAATAACAAACTCTTTATACTCCTTGATCTTGATAGTTGGTATGGGTGTCAGAGATTTATATACTGTGTGTTGTCCCAGAACATTTTGAAGTCAAGGGTGACTGTAAATAGCAGTCATCTTCATCCTGCTCATCAGCACTACACTGATGAGGCCCAAAAGGCCGAAACGGTACCGTCTGTAGTTATATATATATATATATATATATATCCCGGTTTGGTCTTAAAATGTATGTATTCCAACACTCGAAATTTTCCTTCACCATAAATCCTTTCAACATGTAGTTTGATCGAGTGAAATGCCAAATATTACCTATAATATACCTAGAATCTTATCCCGGCATTACCACCATATATACAGAACTCGTGACTAGGCTCTCGGCAACGGCTTCCGTAGCTCAGTGGTCAGAGCGCTGCACTAGCAATCGCAGGGTCGCGGGTTCAATTCTTACCAGAAGGCTGCTAAGTTGCATTTTTCGCAACTGGTCCCGGTTTGGTCTTAAAATGTATGTATTCCAACACTCGAAATTTTCCTTCACCATAAATCCTTTCACTATATATATATATATATATATATATATATATATATATATATATATATATATATATATATATATATATATATATATATATATATATATATATATATATATATATATATATATATATATATATATATATATATATATATATAACTACAGACGGTACCGTTTCGGCCTTTTGGGCCTCATCAGTGTAGTGCTGATGAGCAGGATGAAGATAACTGCTATTAACAGTCACCCTTGATGCCACACAAAATGTGGGACATCAAAAACCATGCCAGAGCGCTCGCTCGCTATATATATATATATATATATCAGAGAATAATGGCTATTATTATACATTCAAACTTCATTCTCGTTTCTTATTGGTCAACATACTCCAGTGAATTCTCAATGTCCAGCAGGCACGACATCATTTCCGTCGAATACTCATCAATTATTGAATGAGGTTGAGCATGATATGAAGAATTATCAGGCCGAAGTTTATGTTATCTGCCGAAGCCTGAGAAAGTATGCGTTATTAAGCCCGGTGCACACTAGGGCTATCTGCTTAGCAAAACTTCATTCGTGACCGATGGCGTAAGGCGTTAGCTCCAGTGTGCGGGGCAGTTTCGTAAGCATTTTGTCACTTGTGCCATCTTTCACAAATATTCAACATGTTGGATAATTTTTGTCACGAATGACAATTTCCCCTGGTGTGCGGGGAAGTGAAAGCAGCAAGCTTACAACTTACGCATGCGTATTGCCGGAAAGTTGTAAGCTTGCTGCTTTCACTTCCCCACACACTAGGGGAAATTGTCATTCGTGACAAAAATTATCCAACATGTTGAATATTTGTGAAAAACGGCACAAGTGACAAAATGCTTACGAAACTGCCCCGCACACTGGAGCTAACGTCTCACGCCATCGGTCACGAATGAAGTTTTGCTAAGCAGATAGCTCTAGTGTGCGCCGGGTTTAATATTACGCATAGCTTTTGGCCAATCAAATTGCTAGAAATGCTAAAGTTGTTGTATAATTCTTGATATCATGCTCAGCCTCATCCTATAATTGTATAATGCACACACTTGACGAAACAATGAAAACAAACATAATATTTACCTTTATATCACTGTTGTGTGAATTGTCAGTTACTATTAAAGTTCAGAACTGGAAGACTTGGTCTTGGATATTCAGTTTCAAGGTAATACTTTCCAGCACAATACGTAGAGTATAAGCAGTTTGTTAAAATAAACTTTGCTGTTAGATCGCAGAAGAACCCGTGTCGAAATTGCTCATTGTGTAGGTTAATACTGCGAGCATATTTACGACGAAGACAGTTGACAGCCACATCGCTGTCAACTATTTATAGTACGGTAAAGGCCACGCCAATTTGATACTTCTAGTTTTCCCGACAACCTGTGTTTTCACCCGCCTCGCTGGTGAAAAGCCTGGGTACGAGGTTGAAAAAGTATTTTTATTAAGTGTAAATTAAACTGGAAACACAACGTGAAAACTAGCTGTTCTGATGATTATCTTATGTCTTTCGATTCATATTTTAACAATGAATACAATACATATACGCGATTATGCGTACCGCAGTTTCCACGATTGCTTGTTTTTGTTCAGTCACCGCGACAAGCGCGGAAACTGATGAGCGTGTCTTACGAGAAGGTTTTGAAATTGCTATAAATCTCTGTTCGACTTTGTTTAGAACTTGTCTTTAGAATTTTGGCTTCTTACAAGTATATATTAAACTTCAAAAGTAAGAAGAAATGGAATTTTAGGCTTGCACCAAACGTAGCCATAAATGCGTAAAAATTTTCGGACTTGAAGTTGCGCGAGTTGTGCTAACTGTTACTATTAATTGTTATGTTCTCATGAGCCAGTGATGGGTGTTTTCAGTGGATTTTCACGATTTATCCTGAAAGGCTGAAAGCCTGGGCCCTGGTAAAGGCTTTAATAATAGGTACTTAATAAATAGGTACTAAACAAGGGGAAATGCTGCCTCAAAGGTCATGGGAAGCCTAATTTTTGATAAAATTTCCAAAATGAACCCAGTGTACACATTTCCACATTTCTATCAATTATTTTAATTATATTTGAATTCAGCAGACTTAAATTACAAATGACTATCACTTATGACTTATCTGAATATAATTTGGCAATTAGGCTTTTGACTGTATACACAGTATACATTATACACTATACATTATGACTACAGTATGTAGTTGGTGATTGGTAAACAAATTTCTGATAAATCACTGCTGCCACTATAAATCATGCTTCTTACTGTGGCAAAGCTGTCAGTGGAATCGCGAGTGTCTGATATGTTATGATCAGCGTGAACACAATGGCTCCTGTGATTGAACTCACATCAATATACAGCTAAAAAATAGAAAATAAAAGCCGTTAAATCCCTTGACTCTTGAGAAATGTGCGGATAATTGAAACAAGTTGCCTTACCTTGACAAGAGAATCTTTCCTCAGGGAAATCGAAGTTGAAATTCGGAAGCACAACCACGTTGCTGTTGGCGAGTTCCGAGCATTTGATTCGGATAGTTTCCGCAACCGGCGATTAAACGAACATCTACGAGTTACGTCATAAAACGTCATAAATCTGTGGACATACAAACATCCATGATCGTAATTTAAGGTCGATCGACTTTACATAGTTCCGCGAAAAGGTCTGGGTACGAGACACAGCAAACCAAGTCAAGATTAGTGTGCTGCCTACGGCAGCAATTAATAATAGGTACTTAATAAATAGGTACTAAATTAATAATAGGTACTTAATAAATAGGTACTAAACTAGAAGTTACTATCGCAAGGGAAGTGCTGCCTCGAAATCCAAGGCAGTTGTGATATTGTGCAAAATTGCAAAAATAAGTGGTGGGCGCGCTTATTGAAGTCCAAGTCGCAGCGGAGGTAGTACAGCCTCGTACCCATGCGGTTATGGTTTAGGTAATACCAGAACAGTGAGTTCTACATATATATGGAGCTCACAACGAGCTTGCTAGATCATAGGTACTCGCACTCTGGGGTACGTTAGATATCTATCTGGGGTAAGACATTCATTATATGTGCAGCCAGGGCCCCCTGCACATGCTTCATCTGCCCCTGGCACTTAAAATATGTCTCACGTCTGCCCCAACCATGTTGACCCCCCTTGTGTTGTAACCGTTTTCAACATCTATTCACAATATGAACATGTGTAATATTAAAAAATGTAAGTTGAACAGTTGCATAAAAATGCAGTTGAACATAAAGATAAAATAGTTGTATAACATAGTTCTCTGTAAAAGGCTTGCATAAAAATGCAGTTCAATATGAACCCAAAAAGTTGACATTATAACAGTTGATAAACCAAGTTAATCAGTATTTGTTTCTTGTTATTTGTTTCTTAAAAATGCAGTTCAGTATATTCTGTCACTTTATATCTCACAGCTGTGTAATGAGGGACACGAATGTGTATTCTTCTGCATGCTCAATATCGTGAGAAACAATGAACTCACAGTAATAAATTACACCTACAATAGAAGGAAAACTATATGTACAAACAAACAATGTGATATCATGCTCGTGACAAGTGATGCTGTGATGGCAAGAAATCACAGATACCTCGCAGTCACTGAGCCATATTTCAGTTTGGTGAGCGTTTAACCAGTAACGAGTGCACGTAACTATCTCAGTCGTCTTACCTTAACAAGAGAAACAGAATAGATCGTTTGTTCGTTCGTTCAAACTTCACAGCGTTGACAAGTCCGAACGGCGAAAGGTTAGGAATCACGTGTAAAACTTCTACGTCACAAAACGTCATAAAACTGAACATGGCAATTTACACAAATCGAGATTTCGTTGACTATACATAGTTCCGCGAAGAAGTCTGGGTACGAGACACAGCAACCCAAGTCAAGATTAGTGTGCTGCCTACGGCAGCAATTAATAATAGGTACAAATTTTATTTTATTTTGGTTTCAAAACTAGTTTTCAGTCCTTCCACGGAAACCTTATTACTTGGGCTACCTATGGTAAGCCCAAGTCTTAAAAATAGGTACGCGATTGCGTACATGTGTCTACTGGCTTGTTGATCACCGTGGGGTGAGGTAGTTAACATAATGAAATGAACATGCATTGATATTATATTATATTATAGCATTTATATTACGATGCTATAATTTAACAGAACAAGACGCCTGCTATAGGCGTTAACTAGCCTCCTCCGCAGGCTACTCTGTGGCTTCTTTTTTCCTAGTCAAATCTCTGCGAGCGATGTTGGCCAAAAATGGCGAAAACAGCGTTGGAAGCTATTTGACTCGGGAAAAAGAAGCCACAGAGTTGCCTGCGGAGGAGGCTAGGCGTTAACTCGGGCTACTTGGGTTTTTGCATTTGCGCGTATCAGTTGTAAAATACTGCAACTGCAACGCTCATTCAGCTCGATTCAAACAAACGATCGATTATACCCCGACATGAACATATCATCATATTCATCAGCTGTTTCCTCTTTATTAAACAGTAAAGAGGAAACAGCTGATGAATATGATGATATGTTCATGTGTTTTGAATGTAAACAAAATTTTCTCCGGTGCTATATATAGGAATGTTGTCAAATTCACATATATTGCATACAAATTAATGCTCTTTCGAACGGTATTGTTTTCCAGACTGGGTTAAACCTAGAATCGATTCATATTAACTTTAAACGCGAGCGTGTCATGCATGAGCTATACCGCTCACGTATATTACATACAATTTAATGCTATTCCCAACCGTCCGTAACAGCTTCGTGTCACATCCGCCATATCTCCGTAAGAGCTTCGTGTCACGTGACGATATGACCACCCCAAGAAAGAAAGAAAGTGCTAAACCCAGCCGATGACATAGTGTGCTACTGGATATACATCCAGTAGACACAACAAGGGCTTCATTAGTTTTGGGGTTCCAGAATTGTGCAAAATTGCGCAATAACTCGTACCCAGGGTCTTCATCCATGAATCGCAGTCTGAAAAGCATTTACGAGACCTGTAAACCCGCAAACCATTGCAAAGATTCTCTCCAAGATGAGAGAAACACAGATGAGAGTTCAATCGTGAAGACGGAATGGACAGCCGAAGGACAAGGAAATATTATTATACTGTGTTGACATTTTATATCCCGTGAAACTCCGTAATATCAAGCATGAAATGTTGTGTTTTTGTCCGATTTAAATCAATTCTACATCGAAATGATCACTTGAAACTGGCGAATCGAACGCTGTAGGTTTCGTCTACTTAAAATGTGAAGATCAGATGTTATATGAGAAAATGCGTAAGCGATTAAAGCGAGACTCGTCTTTAAAATCACTTCAAGATCTATTCGTCGTTTTCAATACCCGATGATTTAATGCTTTTATGTCCATTAAACCGATGTAATTTCGTAACAGATATGTTTCGTGTCAACGGCAAGGTGCCGTTGATTTTTATATGAATTTTGACAAACGAAGACCTTCAATCGAACAGATATTAGAAAAAATATAGCATTGCCGTGTTTAGTGTTTTCGTCTGCGTCGAGCGCTGCACAATGCCTTCAGTGGTCAATGCATTACATATTATCCTTGGTAATCTAACAATACATGCCACCAATGCATACCCATCTCCGCAGGCAATATGCGCGCCATGTCCCTAAAATTACTAGCCCAAGTTAACGCCTAGCGGGCGTCTTGTTTAAGAAATAAAAAACGTGTCGCGTGTGATTATCGAGTTATAATGCACGAGAGATGCGTGTAAAACACGAGGCGATAGCCGAGTGTTTTACTAGCTTCTCGAGTGCCATGACAACTCGATAATCACACAAGACAAAGTTTTTTATTTCTTTTATAAAAATTAAATTAACAATAAAGCCATGAAAATAACCATTAAATTAACAATAAAGTCATGAAAAATGTAGATTTACCTGTTATAAGAGACGTTGCTAGCACATAGCAACGCACGTTGCTAACAAGCCTTTGATGAAAACACGGTGGCGATTTTAGCGATGAAAATGCACTCAACGAGTTGCAGTTAAAACATTCTAGTGTTGTGTTAGTACCTTGATTAGCTTTGTATCCAGGTATTTTTTGACTTTCTTTTGTGATAGTCAAACTACTTAAAATCCGTCAAAAACGACAAAATCTACGCGAGGAATCACGTCAGCTTATGCTTTATTGAGTTATAATGCACGGTTTTTGAGCTCAGTAACCAATCAGATAGCGTGTACTCACTCATTTACTTCCGGTTATATTATAATTTAAACTAGAAATACTATCGCAAGGGAAGCATTTGTGATATTGTGCAAAATTTCAAAAATAAGTGGTGGGCTTATTGAAATCAAAGTCGCGGTGGAGGTAGTACAGTCCGGTTATTTTATAATTGCTGCGCAGCGATTCATAATTCAAGGCGCAAAAAATCTTGACTCGATTTTCAACCACAATCGTTTGCGTTATCAACCACAATCCTTTGCACAGCCCATATAAAATCCTTTGCACGTGATCGGGATTCTCTTTCACACTTCTTCGATCGCCGCTGTCAGTCAGTCAGTGCCACAGTTGCAAAGCTTAAACTTTAGATGAGTAGTTCAACTTTCTAACTTTAAATATGCGGAAACCATTTTCTTTCATCTATCTAAAACAATCACAACTATATACCAGTTGTTTTCGCGTGTGTGAGTTTCAGATTTCTCGCTCCGGCTGTATTAATTTAATATAAACACAGATAAAATTTCTATTAAATCGGGTGAGTCTCCCATTCCGATCTATGACTTAATTGCTCAATATATCTATATAAAATTACCATAATGTGAAATTAAATTAAATGAAATAATTAATAATTAATAATAATAATTAATAATAATTATTAATAATAATAAATAATAATAATTATTTATATTATATTAATAATAATTAATAATAATAATAATTAATTAATAATTAATTATTAATTAAATTAAATTAAATTAAATTACATTTTGTGTTTATGTATTCTACCGCACAATTCTACCGCATATACTGTATGTTTAGATAAATTCTGCGCTGTAGACGACTATCGTATTCGTCTATCGCCTCGTGTCATCGATCAACAATTCGAAACAGCATTGAATTTCTGTTTGTGTCTCTCTGCCTCGTGTCATCAGAAATTCGAAACCATGTCCATACGCCTGACAACTGTGAGGGGGTCATTATAAACATATTAACTGAGTCATATCCAATAATTTCAATATTTTGTTAGTCATTGGCAGTTTACTGTTATCATTCAGTTCTCATTAAAAACACACAAACAATTGCGCTCAATTCCCCTTCGATTCTCCAATTTGCCTTCATTAAATCCACCCAAAATAACCTCATCAGGTGTTGCCTTATTCGGGTTCAGGTCTCGACATCCGGTTGTTCTCAGCACTCCAAAATTGCACAGAACTCTGCGCAGCACTTACTGCCAATTGGTAACCTAGTTTAAATTATACTTTCTAGCCTTTCTAGCGATCACTATAATCATGATTAGTTAGCACAATGTACTTAGCACTTGACTAGTTGTCTCATGCCGCCGAAATGCATCGTGCTCTTTTCGTTTAAAGAGTGAGTGTCAACCGTCGTGCATTGCGCGTTTGTGTTTATCTTTCCATGCCAACTTGATGTAGTATAAATACTTCGGAAATTCGCCGAGTCTTCTCAGAAAACCCGATAGAGGCTTTATTATTCATCCACAATACAAATACATCGACTCACAACCTGATTTTTTTGTTTGAACCTCGTCACTTGGTCTTCCACGCTTTGCGTCAGTCAAGGCTGACATAATTCGAAACAAAAGTCAAGAAAACGTTGAGTTTTGTGAAAAATGCAGAAATAATCACTTTCTAAGGTATATCTTCTTTCAATTAAAATAAAAAATGAATAATTTATACTAAGGATTGACAAGATATTTACGGATGCAGTTCACCAAGGGAATTTAGTGCTTCGAAAAATGGCCGACCGAGCGTGCAATGCGTCACGGTTGACACTCACTCTTTAAGCCTATTATTTTCTCAAGTCTTTAAACAGTTCTTCTAAGAACTCATCTCTTTTTCTCTTCCTTTGCTCCAACATTACATTACTTGTTATATGTGTTTCAGAACGTTCTAAGGCTCAGGGCAAACGTCGAACTTATTATTATTATTCTTCTTCTTATCTTACTAAGGGGCACTCTACTCCAAACACAAGTTGTGTTCATATGAAACATCTTACCTCAATTAGCTTAACCCTGAAATATTATAGCGTAGTTCCCTTTAGTTGACGAGAAATAGCGAGTCAAAGTCAGAGTTTTCGACGCCATGTTGTCTTTCTCGAGCAGACGCGGATTGTCAGCGGTCTTCAAATTTTGACGTCACTGAGTGCTTTTTCGTTTTGTTTTGTAGACTATCATAACTCAGGCAAGAACCTAGACGAATTTATTAATGTAAGAACTTGTCTAGGTTGAAATCGATAACCTTAATCACTCTTGTAAGTTATGTGTAATAAATTCGTCTAGGTTCTCGCCAGAGGAACTATAAGAACTTGATCTAGAATAATCTTCGTCAGATGAACGCTAAACAACGAAACTCGTTATGATAGTCTACAAAACAAAACGAAAAAGCACTCAGTGAGCTTCAAAATTTGAAGACCGCTGACAATCCGCGTCTGCTCGAGAAAGACAACATGGCGTCGAATACTCTGACTTTGACTCGCTATTTCTCGTCAACTAAAGGGAACTACGCTATAATATTTCAAGGTTAAGCTAATTGAGGTAAGATGTTTCATATGAAGACAACTTGTTTTTGGAGTAGAGTGCCCCTTTAACAATATTTTAACAGGTATACTCCTTCAGTATATAAACATACTGTTATCAATGGAGGACCTGTGTTAAATATTAAATTACTAAAAACAGTACATTGAAAACACTACACTAAAAAGTCACTACATTAAAAAGTTTAAAAGTCTTTCGAGAAAGTCTTTAAGAATTGTAAGTATAAAATCGACAGTCAATAGTCGAAAATATCCTGTATTTTAAATCTAAACTTTGTAATAGATAATTCTTCTTTTAGATCAGTTGAAACATAAATGATTTTCTGCCGCACTCAGTTTTCACCTTTGGTAGCATGACATTTTTCGTGTTATAATTCGACTGTTAATATTGTGCGCAATCCGTTTAAATGATTTTTGTATGTTTCTGGGGCAGTGCCATTTAAGCATTTCCACTGAACATCCAGAATGGATAATCACATGTGCCGAATTCAATGCAAATGAGAGTAGTCTTTTGTTTAAGCTCATTTGCATTGAGTTCGACACATGCGAAGTTCGACGTTGGACCTAGGCGTTCAAAGCTATAATTAAGTTAAAATTAGCATAAATTGTTCCATTAGGTCCAGGTCTCACACGGTTCTAATTTGGACGTTGGTACCCATGCTTCAAATACAAAACATAATTTGAAATACAGAGCATAATTTAAAACAGAATAATACAATTTAGAGTTGCTTGCATAATAGTGAATATAATAATGTAAAAATGCCATTGTGTTTATTAACCCCTTTACTCCCCTGTATCAGCATACAAATTATCCTTATTGGTCTGGTGGTATACAGTGGCACAGGAAGCATCTTTAAGTTGGGATGCACAAGCTATCACTATCAGGAGCACAAATATATACTATTTGTCTATATTTGCTTTGTTGAAAAAGGGCACTTTTCATGTTTAACACTAAGACGCCTGTTCAGGAGGCGTTTACGGGCTACTGATTTCTGTAATCAGGCACTGAAGGCGTTGTGCAGCGCTCGTTTAAAGAAGTGGGAAACTTTTAGAAGCAATGTATAGTTACGTTAAGTTGGGCTAGAACTGTGAAAGCTATATGCAAGATTTGATGAGAAGAGGCGAAGAAAAATCAGGCATCTGCACGCAGGCTAGCCCTCCCCAGGGCTACGGCAATGCTATTTTTTCTAAATATCTGTTCGATTGAAGGTCTTCGTTTGTCAAAACTTATATAAAAATCAACGGCAAGGTATACGAAACATATCTGTAACGAAATTAGAACGGTTTAATGGACATAAAAGCATTAAATCATCGGGTAAACGTCGAATAGATCTTGAAGCCATGTCCTTTGATTTTAAAGATGAGTTTTGGGGTACTTTAATCGCTTACGCATCTGATCTTCACATTTTAAGTAGACGAAACCTACAGCATTCGATTCGCCAGATTCAAGTGATCATTTCGATATAGAATTGATTTAAATCGGACAAAAACACAACGTTTTATAATGATAAATATTACGGAGTTTCACGAGATAAATGTCAACACAGCATAATAATATTTCCCTGTCCTTCGGAAGCTATGCATTGCGTCTTCATGATTGATCTCTCATCTGTTTCTCTCATCTTGGAGAGAATCTTTACAATGGATTGAGGGTTTACAGGTCTCGGTAAATGTTTTCAACTGCGATTCATTGCTAATAAAACGAAAGTCCGCGATCGGCGTGTGTGTTTGTAAGCATTGTGAGCGTATTCAAGAACAAGATACTTCCCAGCCACATAACTGACTTCGAACTAGTTGGGCCAGCGTGTGCAATTTGGCATATTTATCATATCAAATCATTAATAATTCATGAGGTAAACCGCACATTAGGAAATCAGTACCGAATATGTGATGACTCTTGTTGTCAACACTGGAATGGACTTTAGATTGAACTCGCGATCGGTGGATCTGGAGTTCCTGGTTCAGGGAGGTCCTAACCAATCATAATTCCCCATCCATGCCAATAGGTCCCCACACCTCGCACGCCATTTATTTATTGATCACAGATGGGAAGATCTGTGATTAATAAATAAAAGATCACAGATGGTATATTTTGAACGTTATTTCGGTCAATATTTAACCGAGTCCCAATACATAATATACAGGTGTTATGTTACGCGAACGTGGATGCCCATCGTAACAACCTGTTTATATGTACTGTTAGCATTCATAGATAACTTGGCATACATTGGTAACATAGGATTCATTCATGGCATTCATAGCTGTTTGATCGCAGAAGAACCCATGTCGAAATTACTGATCAATAGTGTAGGTTTACTGCAATCAATAGTATCGGTATGAGTTACGACGAAGACAGTTGACAGCCACATCGTTGATCTTAGTAAGGTAAACATCGCTAGCAAAATACAAAGCAACTTGATCGATGTACAATGGAAGTTAGAGCGTCTCACCGGCGATTAGATGGTTACGATCCCGGTTTGGGACTCTGCTTGACGATCGTCCATGTATCGTCAATAGACAATTATCGTTTTCAAAACAGCCTGAGTTCCTTTCAGAGCCCCCCTCTGAAAAATAGAAAAGACATCGCTAACTGAATACTAAATAAAATTTTATTTATGTTTTTTACAATATTGTTATATTATGTGGTTAAATGAATTTAGGCAAATTTAGCTACGGATGTAGTTGGCCAGCGGACTTCCCAACCTCTTGGGGAGTCCCAAAGCCAAGGGGCTAGCACGTTCGACATCTCAGTGCAGCGTGTTACTTCAGCATTGCTGCCTGTTCCACGATCTTAAGCTTGCATGCCATTTAGCAGTCCCTGTTGCTCTCTAATATTTCTTTGCTTCACCCTTTTCCCAACCAATCTCACGTGAGTAGATGATACACTGTATATAGTCAAGAGCTATATATACCTTGTACATATTCCACTGATTTCTCAGTGTGACAGGTGCCGGGAGGTTTGCCTTGGCATAGTTGTCATGGTGACCTCTTATATATTGCATTTCTATCCCTCAACTGCTTACGATCTATTACCGAGCCCGCGATGGCTACATTGCTTGCTCTATTGCGTATTGCTTGCTCTATAGAGTAAGCACTCAAGCTCAGCACAATTGCCAACGGTAATTAGATTGCTTTGCCTTGGTCGCCTATGGCACCTACCTCCAACACAACAGATAGCAGTTAACTATTGATAGAATGTTTCTAGACATTGTTGGCGTCGGTCAACGGCTATAAGACAGATTTAGAAAAGAGAACGTCAAGATGACGTCGTGAACCTCGCCAAAGAGCTTGAGACCGAGTCATTTTATCTCCGGGCGGTATTAGAGGTTGTCATCTTGGTGAAATTCACCACGCCATTTCACTGTTTTCACATTCTCGCCAGGATTTCGACTTCGATTTGTTCGATTTTTCAAATAGGGTTAGAAATCCCATAAGGCAGAGTGTTAGGGTTAGAATCTATGTTGTTTTGGGGTTACTACTTCTGTGATGTATATCGTACATACAGGCATGTCAGATCCAACCGTATGATGTATATTATACGAAATGAGAGAATGTACTGGATTTTTCATGAGCATGAAAAAATGGATTTACTCAAATTTACAACTGCGCAAATATGGAGCAAATTTATTCAAATGTTATATTTACTATAGGAGTAAATATGGTAAATGCCGCATTTACTTCATATTCGCTCAAAAGTGAGCAAATGCGGCATTTACCAAGTTTACTCCTATGGTAAATGTAATATTTCAATAAACTTGCTCCATATTTGCGCATATTGTAAATTTGAGTAAATCCATTTTTTCGTGCAGCCACGACGTCGTCGTCGAACCAGTTTTCCTCGGTCCGAACTGGCGTCCTCTTGACTTCCGCGTCCTCTTTGCTAAATCCGTCTATTGAAGAACACACCACCAAGGGTCTTGTTTTGTGAGATTGGATTTAACAGACATGAAGTGGATGTTCACCAAAGCTCTTAAGCTCATATATACTCAAACATATTTATGTCCCTGACATGAAGAGAACTTGCAACGTACCTTCTGGTCGCTAGTTCAGAGATGCCAGAAACCATTGAGATAAGCCAGAGTGAAGGTTATACAATGGTGGTTTGGTTCGAATAGCAGACATGGTGATATGGGTCTATACCACATTCAACTGGGTACCATTCAAGCAATATATTATAAGAGGCTGTTGCTCAGGAAGCAAATGCACCTACTATTGGAACCAAAACACATAATGCAACTGATCTTCACTCTATACCATCCGAGTATAGGTAGCTCTATGATTTGAGCGTTTCACTAACGATCGAGAAGGTCGCGGGTTCAGTGGGCCACCCAACAACTTTTATCCATTGGCATGTAGCCCAGTTGCCTTGACTGGCGGTAGACACTATTAATATACTTTGTTTTCTTTTGACTAGCCTTCCATTTTGACCTATTAAAGCATGAGTTCTACTGTCCATAATTTATTGAAGGAAAGAAACAGTCCTGAATACCTCAACATTATCGCAGTGGGTGATGCCTTCATTATCTTGAGTGATGGTTTAAGAACGTATGCTGCGAATAAAATGAAGGAATTCCACTCCAAGTTGTTGAGCAAACTGGGTGGTGTTAAGTGCAGTTGTTTGTGCAAGCCTGGCATGAAACAAAACCCACACAACAATCCAAAAAAAAGCACGTGCATATGGGCCAAAGAACTGCGACATTTTCATTGTAACAACCATATTCCCTGGCATCAGAGCGACAGCAAGAAGTGGCATGACCCCACAGATGGTTATTGGGAAGTTGCCAAGGTATTCATGTCGAATTTAGGCGGGAGATCGAACGATGTTAAGGATCCGAACAGCACAGACCTTACGTGTCTTCTAAACCTGATGATCTATTGCAAGCATTTTAATGTTCGACAGGATTTGTTGGAATCAGTTAAAGATTGGAGGAATAAGTTGGCCCATGCTACGAAAACCCAAGTTAGTGAAGCTGATAAACAGTCAGCGTTTCAAGCACTAACCAACTTGATGAATGACGCAGAGTTAATGTCTTGTGTGGAGGTACAACAGTGTCGTTCAACCATCGAAGAAGTGAGACTTGCCGATGATATCTCCATTCTACAGGAGAACGAATTTCGCGTTCTGGAGGAATTGCGACGCTTAAAAGAATGTGAAGCGAAAGACAGAGAATTAAGAATATGGGAAGAAGAGAATAAATACGTTCCTGTTTCAAATGTGCCGGAGGTAGATGACCCTCTAAGTAGAAAGATTTTCAAGTTTCTTTCGTTTTTCAAGTTTCTCATGAAAAAAGGTTCAAGCCTTCTGTCATGGTGGTTTTTACTATTCGGTTTACTTTCACTGCTTGTTTCTAAAGTTGGCGATAAGTTGGATGTGGAGTTAGAATTAGGTGGGTTTTGTAAATTGAAGTGAATCGTTGATGTGAGCTGTTATATTCTGCGTGGTATTATAGTCCCGTTTTGATATTTCCCTGTTTTTCTTTTCATTAAATTGTATATAGATGTTCGCATTATTTCAAGGAATCGCCCATCAGCCGTTTTCATGACTTCCAAGAGTTTGATTTCTTGTCTTACCTTGCGTATAAACGAGAACATTTTTTTGGTAGGAAGTGGTTTTTCATGGAGCTAGAGGAGATATTCGAGATTGGACGTAGTCCACCAGGTGTGCTGATCACTGGGGAGCCTGGGTCCGGAAAAACGGCGCTGATGTCGCAATTAATTTGCTCGCCATATTCCAGCTTGTTTATACATAATAATATCATTGGATATCATTTGTGCGACTATTCAGAGAAAGGAAAGCGTGACGGAGCGAGGTTTGTGCGGAATTTAGTCGATCAAATTTCCGCGAGTATTTCAGAATATTCTGATCACGTGGCCAACAACAAACAGGTGCGGAGAGTGCTTGACGAACGCTGTGAGAGTGATCCCACTGGCTGCTTTTATAGCGCCATCGTTGGACCTTTAAGGGAATTGAAAAATCAACCAGATGGCCTTCGGTATATCCTAATGGATGCTTTGGACGAATGTCTTGAAAAGGATGTAAAAACATCGGAAATACTGGACATAATAAACAGCAAACTTTCGTATTTTCCCAAGTGGTTGAAGATAATATTAACTTCGCGTAATTTGACAGCTGTTACCACCAAGATACCTCGAACGGTGAAAAGAATGCCATTGGATCCAACGGATGAACGTAATGTAGAAGATATTCGCTCTTATATAAAGCATTTTTTATCTCAAAATTCGTTTTTTGTAGATAGATTATTACAGGCAATGAGTTCAAAATCTACGGCTGAAGGGATCGACAGTTTGATAAGCGAACTGACTAAAAGTGGCGAAGGAAATTTCCTGTTTGTTAAGAAGACATTGGAGTATATGGACGAATCTGATGGTAGAGTCAACCTCCAATCGTTCCCCACAAGTCTATACGACATGTACAAAGGCTACTTCAAACGTTACTTTGGTGAACATGAGTTTCTCCGTTTTAAAGCATTGTTTGAAATACTGCTGGCCTCAGGTTCTCCTCTTGATTGCAATGAAATTGGCTCCATCTTAAAACTTCAAAACCAAACAGAGGAAGTGTCGAAACTTCTTCAACAAGTGTCTTTCTTTATGCGTTACGGTCAGGATGGAACGGTGAGGATCTATCACCATTCTTTTGCTGAGTGGTTGGTGAACCAAACAGATGATGTTGATGGGTTCTCCATTTCCAAAAAGCAAGGCCATCGATATATTGCTGATTTTCTCCTCGATGGCATTCGCAATATAAATGCAAACCTTACGTTTGAGGAGTTATCACAGCTGTCAATGCATGTGTTGTCTGGAGGAACGTTGGAAAGGCATAAACAAGCACTCGCACTTTTAAACGTTAGCGAAATTCGAGAGCCACACTACGATAGATGCATCTTGCACGATCTCGCAATGGAGGACGGCAGTTTTCCCCTACTTAAGATCTTTCTGCCCAAATTTGTGTCAGCTGATATTCCCGACATGGAGGGAAAGACACCAGCATTTTATGCCGCATCCAAAGGAATCGTTGAAAATGTAAAGCTCTTCATTGATAGAGGAGCGGATGTCAATTACGTACATGACCATTTCCCATCCTTGGATCTAAATCATCTAATAACGACTCTTGGTCGAAACAGCGGCGTTGAGGATATCAGCATGATGTACATCGCAGTTCACAATGGCCATGTTAACATTGTTGAATTCCTGATAAAAAGTAAAATGTCGTATACACAACCAAGACGAAATCTGCCAACACCACTACATCTGGCTGCGGCAAATGGTGACCTAGAAATTGTGAAGTTGCTGTATAATAGTGGTGCCATGATGGCGGACATTATCTCACTTCATCATGCCGCTGCAAGAAATCATTCAGCAGTCGTACAGTTTCTTCTTAAAACCGCTGGAGTAATCGATGAGTGTTTACCTTGTAAATCAGGAAAGATTCTCGATTTTAGTCAAGATATAACTGTCGAAGAATTCCATACTTCTTTTTGCGAAACCGCTCTTCATGCTGCTGTATCAAGGAGGTACGTTGGCATTGTTAAGCTTCTGTTGACTTTCGGTAAGACTTCCTTAGAATGTAAACACCATTCCGGAAAGACACCATTGATGGATGCTGTCGAGAGAAACGATATCGAAATGGTAGAACTACTGTTGACCGCAGGTGCTAATGTCGAGGGTGAGTGTGGAGATGAAATGTCGAGAGACTCAATTGAGAAGATGTGTGCTGGGTTTTTTCCATACAAGTTTGGATTTTTGTATACCGTTTATTGTGAGAAAGACTTTTGTACATGTGGTAGCAAGGCCGTTCATCTTTGTGGAAGATATGGGCTATGGGAAATGGCATTACATCTAACGCAAAAATGGAATGCTAACGTTTTTGGAAACAACTGCGATGCGAAAAGTGCACTAGTCATTGCAATATATTTTGATCACGAGGATTTCATTTATCATATCAATCGTACTATGCTAACTAAAGGTAGTAGTCTAAATGATGAAGTGGTTGTGATTTTAGCGGCAACTTGTGGTTCCACAAAAACTCTGAAACTGTTTTCTGATAACCCCGACATATTTGCACTTGTACCTACTACACAAGTAATGACACCAATTTCTGCTGCAGTTTTGTTCTCGCCTGGCCCATACACTGTATTATTTAGAAGTTGTTCACAAGTTTTAAAAATTGACTCTGATTCGTTGCAAGAGAAAATAAATAATGAGTCCAAAAAGCGCATTGCAGCAGTTAAGTTGATGGCTGAATCACAAAAGAATGTGTCTTTCTTTCTTAATTTAAAGGATAAAGACGGAAAAACAGCTCTTCATTATGCGGTCATGGCTGGCTTTGCAGACGCTGTAAAATATCTTATTGAACATGGTAGCAACGTAAGTGCTGAAGACCTGGAAGGCAAAACTCCACTGAAACAAGCCGTAGACATTTCACCTATGTACCCACATGCTTTTTCACGCTGCTACAACACGATTGACGATGTATTCACAGCGTGTAATACTACAAGTTACGACGTAGCATTGAGTCACTTAATATTCGCGCAAAAGTTAAATATAAAGATATGTGACTCCGAAAGTTCTAGACGGTTGCGAATAGTTATACTTAAACGAATGCCTTTAAGTTTATACAGTTTAATTAAGATCGGCGTTGATATAAACTGTAAGCTGGACCAAATCGCAAGCCCTTTTTTATCACATTTGAATCTAGGAGGGGAACAAATTAGCGAAGTATTCAAAATATTTGAAATTGATATATCTGTTGAATGTGGTGTTCTCTTTCGTTTATCGGAGCTGCATCTAATGGCCTATTCATCAAGAACAGGTAGCATTGGTAATTTCTTCAAGCCTTCTGTAAACAACCGATCCTTTCCTTTACAAAGATTAATCAAGAATCATCCAAAAGGTTACCGGATCTTCGACGAATGTCGTGATGCAGAAGGATATTTAGCAATACACAGGGCCGCACAAGGTGGAAATCTAGACGCCATAAAATGGTTAATAAGTATCGGAGTTGACATTTTACAGAAGACATCGTCTGGCCTGACAGCTCTTGATCTTTCTGTATTTTACTTAGGATCTGTATCTCGCGCAAAAACATTTTCTACACTAGACGAACCATCATTTCCTTTGACTAATAACATGTATCGACGCCTTGACACTTTCGAGAAATTGTTGGAATTTTTTATGACTGCAAAACATGACCGATCAGCTTTTAAGTGTGATTCAACGTTTGAAGGATTCTCTCCACTTCACATCGCAGCTGTTAGAGGAGTCAAGATGTTACAGCTTGTTTACAAGAAAGCTGTCAACATACTATCTGGTTTACCACTTAACTGCACAAACAAGCATTGGATTCGTCCTTGTTATTTGGCATATTTTCACGAAAATATTGAAAATATGAGAAATATCTCGAGTAAGCCTCAAAACACGAGTTGGTGCCTGAGTGATGGTGCCAATTTGCAATACCCTGACCGTGAAGCAGAATATCATATAATTTACAACTACCTTTACAATTCAGGTGCAAACCCAATGTTAATTACTTTGTACCAAAATATGCTAAATTTGTACCCCATCATAGTAACTAAATGTCCTGGTTTCTACGAACTACTCCCCAAACGGGAAACACTGCATACGAGAGTTACGAGTTGCCGTCATTTATTTAAAAGCGACAGTGAAGAGACCAATAATGGAGATACCAATAATGAAGAAACCGATTCAGAGCCTTTTATAGTAGAGCCACCGATACAATCACTGGCTGTTTTTCAAGAACGCGAGGCTAGTATTCTTCTAATTGATCCAAAAAGATCACCGTTTGAGAAATTACACCATGACTGTTATTGTGCAGTTATAATGCAACATTTACAAGGATGGTTTACTGGTCAACCAAAAGAAAATCGGCAAGTAAGCCAGTTTATTGCTGAAAGAATGCACTGGAAAGACACCTCTGCTGATGGTGATGTACGAGATCGCTGGCCATTCTATTTTCTGTACAAAAAAGCAATGAATGAATATAAGTCATACAAATACCTCGAAACCTTAAACGAAGCTTTAGAACTGAACGATAGCTACTATTACGACGATGATGTGAAAGAGGAAGAGTGAATGGTAAAGATTAGGCTGTCGTGGTGAAGTTACAGTCCAGCGTATTTGTTATTATTCTAATTATATTTGAGACATTAATGTTATACTCTACTTAGATTGATTGGCTAGAACTCCAGAGATATATAACAGTTACACCACATGAGTTCATATACGACGAGAGAGAATGGTATAATTGTTTATAATATTATAGACAGGCCTGTGGTATTTTTAGTATTGTTTTATCAAGCTGCAGTACCTGATTTCTTTCTCATAATTCACTCTCCCATTTTGTTTTTCATGTTTTTCATGACTGATGGAGCTCGTAGCCATCTCATCCCATGCGACTCGAGCTCATGATATAATTGTTAAATATCTTACTAGTATATAAGAACCAATAGCTCATGGTAGATGTCATATATGATGGATTGCGCATGCTTGGATAATTTAGGCATTCCGGCACTGGCCTAACTCGCCTTATTAAATTGCTCCCCATAGAAATTAAGTACACGGATTAAGTACACGAAAATTGTTGACTACTATAAAGAGTCAAAATATTCAAAAAGCAATTTAATACTCATCTTTATAGAAGACACACGAGGCGACAAATCGCTATAGGGCATGTTGCTCGGGACATGTCAAAGGAGGAAAATAAAATAACGTTCTTTGATTGGTTTATTTAAATTTTGTCGCAAGGACTAGTTGCTGTTTATACGATGGGACATGTTTCGGGGGGCAAAATTTTGTCCCCGCGACAAGATTTCGCGTGGTGCATACGACGGGATTTGTCCCTGCAACATGTCCTCGCGATTTGTCTCCTCGTGTGTCCCAACCTTTACTAACGAAAGAATACAGAAAATATGTAATGAGATCCTATAATAGTAAAGACTAATCTAGAGGATGCCCTATTAATCAGCTTTGAATATCTAAGAAAAATATACAGTCAACTCTCGCCTTGTGGACACCTCGCTATTACGGACACCCCGCTATTAAGGACAGTTGGTAAATGCCCGGCCGAAATTAACAACTATGAAATGTATTGAAATAACTCTCGCTATTACGGACTCTCGCTATTACGGAATTGCGGACACTTCATGTGGTCCCCAACAACTGAACATTTTTATTGTTCTACTCTCGTTACAACGCCAACGGACACCTTGGACCAGTTGGACGCCGTGATTTTCTCTCGACACATGAAAGTGAATGACTTTTTAATTTATCGAATGACATATTTACATCTTGCTGTTTGTCAGCGGAAGTACTTTGAGGATTCCGTTCGTCATTTCTGTCGACAAAAATGACAAACAGAAAAATATAAAATGTTCCGATCTTTTTCCGCTTTATTTTTACATTACTTTCGAGGCATTTTAGTTTGTTTTGCCATTTCAATATTCTTGACAGACTCGTGTAGCCTCTGCCGTACTCGATATTCCTTCTTGTTTTGCTCGCAAAAGTTCATCAAGTGGCTTGTCAGATATTTCTGTTCGCCATACAATTTGTAAAGAACGGGAATCTCAAAACACATGCCAGCTATACTCTGTTATTTCCACAAATGACAGCTTCTCTATGATTCACTCTTTTATTTCAAAAATGAAGAAACAATTTTGGACTATCCGGCTAAAGGATCTTTGGTTACGTTGAAGCGCGAGAGTCTTGTTAATTTCAGGCTGAAATTCGTCTTTGTAAGCATGGTGGCCTCTTAACCAAGAAGAATAAGACTTGTATTCCTCACTAGCGTTTGTTAGTGTTTCGGAGATCTCCATTGCTTTCCAGCCATTTCAAACTCACAAACACACTGCAATATGATCCTCAATTATAATTAAAGCACATAAAAAAGCAGTAATATATTGTAGTGACATTTTACAACCTGAAATCGGGATATTTTCATCGCATCCCGCTATTTCGGACTCTCGCGCTATTACGAGGGTGTCCGCTATAACGATGGTTGACTGTAGTTATAAAACGTAGCAAGAAAGTAATTAAAGGGACACTCCGGCCAAAATACAAATGTAGTTCATATGAAAGATCTTACTGACTTCAGTTGATTTCCAAAGTTTCAGCATTCCTATCAATTTAGTTAAGAAGATATGGCTAGTTGAAGTTGAAGAGTTTGTCCAATTTCGACGCCATTTTGTTTCTCAAATATGACGTCACTGAGTGATGCTATCTTGTATTATGCCTAAGAAGCTCCTCTACTTTCCTGCAATGAGGAACTAAATAGTTTATTTCGACTAATTTTCGTCCAAACAGTATTCACAACAGCTATCACTATGTGATTGCCTTCAAAACAACTCCACTGCCGATAAAAAATCACTCAATGACGTCATATTCGCAAAACCAATATGGCGTCAAACTCCTCAAATTTTCAACTTCAACCAGCCATATCTTCTTAACTAAATTGATAGGAATGCTGAAACTTTGGAAATAAACTAAAGTCAGTAAGATCTTTCATATGAACTGCATTTGTATTTTGGCCGGAGTATCCCTTTAATACAAAAGTCAAGTAAAGAATGTCAGATAATGAGAAAGGCGAAAACAGACAGTAGATTAATGTACAGAAGCTGGATCAGATAAATCAAGACTAAAGTAAATGAGACACATAACTATCAATCATAGATTGCTTAATCTTTCTGTTAAAAGCAGAAAGTGAATTACTTGTTTTTATTTCATGAGGTTAATGGAATATCAGTAGTTATATAGTATCGTAATTTAGATAATATACCAACAGTTTTGGCTATTTTTATGGATATTTACTTGAATATATTGATTTGATTTTTTGCACAGACAAATTAGACAATTAAGCCACTTCAGGGTTACCTCATGGCCATGTTACACGACGCAATTTTTATTGCAACTTCAACGCAACGGCTTTTCAAGCACTAAGTTACAAGAATTAAACATCTGATCACCTCGTTTCACACTATAGTAACTTGCAATATAATTCAGTGCATTGCAGGTTGCGCAGCAACTTGCATGCGTCTGAAATCTTAAAGTGCCCATGACCCCAAATACGATATTACGGATATAGATGCTACATGAAGTGAAAAGTTGAATGCCAAAATATTTTATGATTTGAGCTTTGCGTTGATGTGCTATGAAGATTTGTTTGTCAGAAATGCTAATGAGTGTGACGTCATTTACGGCATCATTTCGGATACAATATTCTACTGTTAAAGCAAATTAATCTAACTCAAACGTTATGATGTACTTGACCGCTATAGTAAAGATTTTATCAACTTTTTCACTCAAATCCTCAACCAGTCTATCACACGGAAAGCAGAAAAGAAAGCCAAATGCCGTAAATGACGTCACACTCATTACCATTTCTGACAAACAAACCTTCATAGCACATCAACGCAAAGCTCAAATCATAAAATATTTTGGCATTCAACTTTTCACTTCATGTAGCATCTATATCCGTAATATCGTATTTGGGGTCATGGGCACTTTAAAGCAACACGCAATATTTTTTTTCAAACAAACATTGCCTTGCAAGTTGAAAAATTGCGGCTTGACTTTGTAACTCTACTTTTTAGCGTTATGTTGTTACCAATACCGTTACTTTATTGTAAATAACGCACACTGATTGGTTACCTATGAGAGTTCCGTAATCTATACTATATTGACTTCCAAGCCTATAGGCTGTGAGGGCAATATATACGCTTTTTCCGGAAGGGTGCATTTTGGCGGGAAAGTTTCTGAGTTGATTTTAATGAAAAGAAACGACAAAACAAAACAAAACAAAATGTGCTGGAACAATCATTATTGCTTTTATAGTGGCTATAGTTCTGGACAGTTTTTTGTTATCTGTATAGTAGATGCAAAACTACTTGCTGAAAAGGTCGTTTTAATAGTTTTTGATTTGGTCCATCGGTTTTGGAGATATCTTTTTTAACATTGCTATTTGCAAGATAAAAGCGGAGACACGAAAA